>CM053760.1:61666333-61682629 GCA_028658305.1 Pachyuromys duprasi
CTTGGATTGTGAGTGCAGTGAACATTTCAAACTTTAGCACATCTGAAACTACATTTCTGGGCTTGTTTCTGCAGTGTTTGCCATCTCATTGGTACCTTTATCCTCTCAGTTGCCAGGAAGGCTCTCTAGCCTCTTTGAAGATAGCAGCTTCCCTTGTGTGCACCTGACCCTCCCCCTTCCTCTGCTCTTCTCCATAGATTTCATTGTCATTGGACAAGCATACTGCAGCACAATAGTGTTTGGGATATAGTAAGCACTGACAAATATTTGAGGGACAGAAATAAATGAGTCAACTTCAAGCCCAATTAGCTGCAGATTTCGGCACAGATGCGGGCGCTTAAGAGTTTTCATGGGAACTTCAAGATTCTCCAGGCTCATAGAGCTACAAAGGAAGCCAGTTGGGAGTTGGGTTGATGTCAGTTTTAGCCAAGGCAACAATAGTAGAGTTGGGAATGACAGTGGCCTTGGGGTTGTAGTTTGACTCAGCACAATGGTGCCACTTCTCCCTGCCCTGATGAGCACATGTGATTTGAAGCTTTAGGGCTGGAATTTAGAACTCATGTCAACATAGGTTCTACAAGGTCAGAGTGTGGGCCTGTCCTAGGAGAGGAGTTGCATCAACCTAAGGTCACACCCTCTTTTTTTTCATAACTTGTCAAGGTTGTGCCCCCTAGTTTAGCCTGAGCACACTGATATGCAGGTGTGTAGTACAAAGACCAGGCTACTTCTGTGTCTGGCAAATCAAGGAGTTAGAGGGCACAGAAGTGACTCAGGCCAAGCCAGGACTGCTTGCAGTGTTCCCAGCCTCTAATTTTTATAAAGACAAATTCATGATAGCAGGGTCTGGGAATGGTGAGGATTAGCTCCCTGTCTGCTGACATAATGCTGAAGTACAGGTAAGTAGGGATGAATTAATCAGTGCTTGGGGTGGATTTTCAAAGATTAAGCCTAGTTTTTGTTTAAAAATAAACTTAAGTCAGGCAGCACCTTACCTTACGGTGTTGGGGCTCTGCCAAAAGCCCAAGAGAAAAGCCTCTTGGACACAAGCAATGTAGAAGATTCTCAAAATAATGTTTCAGTGATTAGGCTTTTTGCTTTGTTTTGATTCACTGTTGACGATGAGTTGAGTTTCAGCTTGCCTGTATAAGAATCCAAAGTTCTAGAACCATCTGAAAGTGATGGCCTCTTAATTAGCTTAAAGGGTTTGTTAAAAGTTTGGCAAATACTCTATTGAGTTTATGGTTTTAGTCAGCTTTACTTAAGTATAATTAGCAGATAAAATGTTAATATTAACAACAACAAAAAATGTAAAAAGGTTTCGATGTCAAGCCAACATTCAGAAGGCATTACCAAAGATGAGATTCACGTTTCCTGAAGTGAAGTGTGGAGGTTCATCAGGCTCCCAGTATTCTCTAAATGCTATACTCTGTTGGCAGAGTAGACACTGAAAAGCAAACATCCAGTTTTCATCTTTCTTGCCCTAAACTCCCACACAAAACTATGTAAGAATTTAAGGATTTGGGTTGGTTGGTTTTTGGAGGTAGGGACTCACTGTGTAGCCTTGGCTGGCTTAGAACTCCTTTTGCAATCCAGACAAACCTCGAACTCTCAGAGATCCACCTGCCTGTGCTTCCTGGGTGCTGGGATTAGAGGTGTGCACTGTCACACCAGGATTTAAAATGTGTATCAACTGACTATTTAATGCTATCTTTAGCTCTGAAGATTCCTACTGATAATGTACTAATTACAGAGCCTTTTTTGTTTGTTTGTTTTACAGACACTGAACAATCCTATCAGTCAAATAGATCTGAGATATGCAGACCACAGAAACACCATTTGAAACAGATATGCATGACAATGCCTTATTCTTTTAAGAGTACTGTACCCTTTAACCCACTCACCTTGCAGAGGGCCATCCTCCAGAATAGTCACGCTGGGGATTATGTTGCAATGTGTGAAGCTGATCGTGCTTCATTCTTGAAGCTGTACATTGTCATACTTCTGCAATGAAAACCCAAGAACTTGATATACTTAAATTCTCTGTTCTGCCCTAAGTTAGGTAGTTGGCTTGCTTTATAGCTGTAACTCATGGATGCCATTTCAGCATCTGGGAGAGTGAGGCAGGAGGGTTTCTAAGTTTGAGACCAGCCTGTAACAAGACCCTGTCATAAAAGGGGATGGGGTGGACAGCAACATATACTTGTTTACAGATATTTACTTGACGCCTGCTCGCTTTTCTGAGCTCTGACCCACAAAGTGGCTTCCTTTTCCCTTCCTGTGGGTTTTGTAGCCACTGGCCCAGCTCTTAGGCACACTCGATCACACTCTAGATGCCCCTCCCGCTCCTCCCCGTGCAGCTGCCTGCTGACCCCACTGCTGAGCCTGCTTTCTTGGACTGTCACTCAAGGCATGACTTTCTTCCTCTTTTTCTGTGTCCTTCCGCTCACCAGCTGCTGAGATTTACAGCTTGCCTGCCCTGTGTTGTTTTCCTTTCAAATTCTTAACAGATTGGTCCTTAAGCTTAAAATAAAAGCAAAAAGCCCCTGTTAATAATTAGTCTTTTATGTAGGAATGGGAATCACAGTTGCCAGCCTTGACTGATTCTGAGAAATGATGAGGATTAAGTGAAATGTGGAATGTAAAAATTCATTGTGTGACTTTTTAGTTACATTGATGGTGAGGCTGTGTTCAGCCCGTCTACCGTCACTGCCGTTCTGGCACGTTTATCTATAGAAATCCAGTGTAGCGTGTTTCAAAAACATTTATCTTTTGAACTAACGCATAATTAATTACTGGCACACACAAGTGAGTCACCTTTCATTATCCCAGAACCCAGAGCTTCTGCTGCCAGCCAGTTTTTCTGACTTACAGTGTGTATCAGTCTAAGGGTGGAACAAGGCCCAAACCTACCTTTTAAAAAGCTGTGAAGAGCTCGCCCCAACAGTCAGCCTTGGGGTCTGATTATTCGTAAGCAGAATTTCCCTCTCCCCTCCCCTTTCTCCTTCCTGTTTTTCTTTCTAAATCCAATGGTGTAATGCCCATGCCCGTACAATAAGAGTAAGCAAGATGTTTGTTCTATGTGTGTATCAGGCTTCAGCGTGAAGGATTTGGCACGTGTACTCTGATTCTGTGAGCTAGCTCATATGTTGGAGGGTTAAGGTCATCTACGTTTTATGACTTTTACTCTTCCATCCTCCCGCCCTCCCAATACATGCACACCTTGGAGAAGTTATCTTAGAACCTGGCATCCACCTTTAGCCATTCTACTCTTAGGCTGAAGTTGTGACTCTGACCTGGCAGAGTGTCCTTTGTGTCTATGGTGGCTCTTGCTTTGACACACCTCAGATCCGCCCCTCTCCCATTTGGTGTGTTTGTGTATCTAATAACATGGAAAGGATGAGGCTTCATTTTATATTGCATAACTTTGCACTTGTCTTTTTCTACATGCAGAGCTCTGAACATGCACTAAGCAAGGCTATAGACAGACGCAGCACAGCTTTAGCTAGAGCATGGCCAGTCTTTATCCCTCAGCTCACCTTATCCATCTTCCACTTCACAGTAGAATCCTACACACTAGGTAAATCATAAACGATAGGTGTTTATTGGGTTGTGGAGGACTGAGAGCCTTTGCTGGGTGGGACATTATGGGGTGGAAGGGCACGCACAGGGAGAGACAGACTTAAATCTGTCCTTGTGATACTTACGTAGTCCCTCTCTGTGGACATTATCTCATTTCTTAATATTCCTTAATCACTTCTTTATATTGTTAAGATGTCCTGCACATATCCACATGAATTTTGGACATTTAAATAGCTCTGGCCATTGTATCAGTTATTATATCCGTAAGCTGCTTTTATCATCTCATAACTCATTGGTTGTATTTGGGGGAAAGTTTTATTAAGGGGTTGGGTATTGAAACTAGGACCTTACGAATGCTAGACAGTGAGTTATACGCCACGTCTGAGCAGTCTCTTTCTATAGTCTTCTGTGTAGGAAGGTTTCTATTACTGTGATAAAACATGGTGACCAAAAGCAACCTGGGGAGGAAAGCGTTTATTTCAGCGTACAGCCTGTCGCTATCGTCTGAGGAAGTCAGGGCGGGAACTTGGAGCCGGGAGCTGATGCTGAGGCCATGGAGGGGTGCTGCTTACTGGCTTGCTCCCCATGCTTTCTTATATAATCCAGGACCCCCAGCTCAAGTGTGGCACTACCCACAGTGAGGGGTGCCCTTCCACATCAATTATCAACCCAGAAGATGTTCCACAGGCTTGCCCCTAGGCCAGTCTGGTAGTAGCATTCTCTCAGCTGAGGTTCCCTCTTCCTAAATAACTGTAGTTTGTGTCACATTGACATACAACTATAGCACATCTTCTTACGTAGTCATCACATCTGAATAAATACTAATGTGGCTTTTGTTGCCTCTTTGGAAGTGGAGTCTTCTGAGGCAGTTTCTGGTCAACTGGTCATTTCTTCCTCATGGGCATTCAACTCTGAATCCCTTCCTTTCTCCTTTTTCTTGGCCAGGCTGATTGATTCACTTCTTGGCATACATTTCTGTGCTTTCCAAACTTGTATGTACGTTAATCTATGGAGCTTCAAAATGAGCAAGCACAGTGAGGCATGGTGACAGGTATCTTTAATCGAAGTACTTCAGAGGCAGAGCCAGGTGCATCTCTGAGTTTGAGGGCAGCCTGGTCTACATAATGAGTTCCAAGGCAGGCAGAGCTATGCAGTGAGATCCTGTCTCAAAAAATAAAAAATAAAAAATGAGTAAGCAGAGCTGCAAGATAGACTTGGGGTTTGTGGGATGAGCCCTTGAGACTCTGGTTTCCAAGATCTCCCTAGAACTTGTGGTGAGTGATCAGTTGTAGTGATACCCTTTAGGAATTGCTGCCCTCGGGTATCTTTAAGTAGGGTCATTACATTGGGTTGTTTTGACTGTGTTTTATGTTTACAGTGAACTTGTACCTGAAAGGAAAAAGATGCCTCTCATCTTTCCTTGGCCCCACTTTACCCCACACCAGGTAATTGGAGCCTCATGCAGTGTAGACATTCACTAAGAGGTAATGTGTGTGGACCTTGTAAAGGAATCAGGATCTTGCTGTAGTGCAGGCTATCCTGGAACTCATGATCCTGCTTCCACCTTACCTCCCAGGAATGACGATAGGCACCACCAAGCCCAGCTTCATAGTAAGACTTTAACCAGTAGATTAGTCTGCGAGCTGGATGTGTTGCCTGTAATCTTATGGGAGGCTTGCAATCAGAATTGCCCCAAGTTTAAGGCCAACATGGACTATACCTCAAGTTCCAGGCCAGCTTGGGCACTAAGTGAGATCTTGCCTCAGAAAACGAGTAGACAAAGCTCACCTGTTTGTTTTGAGCAGCTTCTGTGATGGAGACTGTCCTGGGAGTCTTGCTTAAAAAAGAGGTATTTACCAAGGTTTTTTTCTCTAAGCTACTATGTCTAATCCCCACAAATTTCTAAAACTACCTATGACTTCTCCGGTATGGAGGTAAACATGCAAGGAGAAACAGACTACACCAAGAGAATGACTAGTTCATGAGGACTAACCAAGTTAACTAACCAACCCAGTTTTAGTCCCTGGTAAAGGTGCTTGCTCCCAAGGACTCTTTTACCCTTGTAAGTTTATAAGAAACTCCCCCCCTTGGGTCTTAGAGTATCTGTTACTTAAATCACAAGTTCCCTTATATACTATACTAGCTATGCAATGCTCTGTCTACTTAGGGTTTATTTGTCATAAGGTGAGGACAGATAAGATGCTATGGTTCCTAGATCAGAGCACTCTTATTCTGACAGTGTGACTTCCAGTGTGTGATAGGACAGCTTAAATCGAGTGACACTTAGGCTGGTAGAGGTTATATCTACTTGTTCCTAAAGTTAACAAGAAAAACTCTTTTTCTGAGGTTAATTAACATTTCTGGAGTAGGGCCTTCACAGTTCTGTCTGGGACTGCAGTAGCTCATGGTTCCTTTGCTAAGTCCTGCTTTGCTTAGGATATATGCGTTGGGGTTTGTAATAGTTCTTTTTCTAAAATAAATGGCTTAGGTAGTTATTTTTGTTCAACTTTTGAATTTCCATTATCATTCTTTGTTTAGACAGTTGATCTTTTTTGATAAACTTTTCAAGAAGCAGACACTGGTTTAGAGATATCTCCAATCTCTTCCAGTCCTGTTCCCCAAATTTCAGTCCTATAAGGAAGGATGCCTTCATTTTACCCGAGGACAACTTGAACTCCTTCTGCTTTGGTGAGCGGCACTGCAGTGCTTGCCAGCTGAGCTACCTTTCATCAGAGTCATTGCACAGCGAGCATTCAGGCTCTCTGGCTGCCAGTGCATGAGCTCTGTGTTCCTGGCACAGAGTTTTCATCTCAGCCTTTCTGTGTGAAGCACTGCTACCCTCTGAGTCCTCCTCATCAGCCCTTGCTGCCCTCCCTCCCATAGGGAAATAGAGGCGTGTTTTGTGAGTTTGTTTAGATTTGGGGCAGAAGTATGAGTGGTTTCGCAGGCCACTTTGGGAAATCGTTGAGTATGGATGCAGCAACCATAGCTTTCTGAATTCTGTCATCTATTAAATCTCTCTCCCTTCCCCCTCTGCGATTGAATCTCAGTTTTGTTGAAATCAAGGGGAAGAGAATCTGTGATCTAAGAGTGTGATCTCATACCCAAGTCTCTGCCCTGGGCTCTCTGCCTTCTCTTGACCATCCCACAGGGAACTGCCCTGTCCTGAGGGCTTGTTAGTGCTTTTTAGTCAGAGACTTCTTGCTACCCATCTCTTCCCTCATTCTCTATGGAATATTTGGTCTTAAGGAAGTGAAGACCATCTGTCCTTTCTTTGAACTGCATCATTATAATTTCCTGTTGGTACATTTACATCCATGGTCACAATATCTGAGTTAAGGTTCCCAGTACCACATACAAAGCCAGGAGTGGTGGTGCACATCTGTAATTCCAGAGCAATAGAGGAAGACACTGGCATTGACCTCTGGCCTCCATAACACATTCACATACATGTATAAATACATAAAAGCATGTATGCACATTGTGGGAAATTTTAGTTGAGTAGAATGACATTACAGAAACAGTACAGTCCCCTACTTTAACCTACAGACTTGCTGCACTGACTAGCCAGCTCTGAAATTCGCCTAGCAATGCAAGGGATGCAGGCATCAAAACAGTCTTGGGAAAGCTGGTGGACATATACTTCATGGTCTCAAATGGAATACAGAGCTACTGCAGTTCAGATGGTGTGTGTCAACAGAAGACTGTCATCTAGAGAGCTAGGAGCACAGAAGAAAATTGCCATCTATGATTGGTTTTTGGATAAGTTTTCCAAGAGAACTGTTCTTTCAACAGTTGGGATATGGGATAATCTGATAGTCATACAGTAATGAATGGATTTGGACCCAAACTCTGTGCCAAAGACTTATGTGTTAAAGTCTGTAGAACTCTTAGAAGATTGGCTGGTGTAAATTGTAACTGCCTTGGATTTGCCAGGAGTTCCCTCCATGTCACCAAGGCAGCCCAGTGACTGATTTACTGGATTTCATCAGAGTTAAACATGATCTACAGAAGTCATTTCAAAACAGTGAAAAGAGCCTGGATGGAATGGGTGAAGTGCCTCTGCTGTCTAGAAGACACAAGAGCTTACAGCTCAAGAATTAAACAAAACAAAACCTCCCAGCTTTAAACTGAGCACAATTGGATAGTTTTCAAAAGCAAAATGGAAAAAATTGACAAATTGGTAAAAAAAAGGAAACATGTTCTTAGTTTTGAAGACTAATGAAAATCAAAGTCACTACTCTTATGTGCCATTTCATATCTAGCAGGTTGGTTGGCAATAGGAAATGTTGGTGAGGGTGTGGAGAAACGGGACCTCCCGTGTTGCTGGTCCAATGTACAGAAGAGCCACCAGCAACAAGGATGGACTTTGAAAAGAGGTTTTATAAATGAAGCCAGACACAAAGGCCACTTACGTGTTCACAGAGGGGAAATCCGCAGTGATGTAAAGACGTTTGTGACTGCCAGCAGGGAGAGGAGGAAGGTGCGTGGCCGACACTACCTTGTGAATGCTGGTCTGACACTGAAGCATTTTTACATTGTTACTGTCAGCACAGTTGGGGAGGAAGAGAGTGTGGGATTCAGTGGGACGTCTTCACATCCAAATCCTCTGGCAACTGTTGTCACCTGTTTCCCTTTCTTTTCTTTAACCAGCTCCCCAACCCCCACCTTTTCAGACAGGGTCTCTAGGTAGCCTTGGCTGGTCTGGCGTTCACTGTGTGGACCAGGCTGGCCTTGAACACGCGGACATCCACCTGCCCTATACCTCCTGAGTGCTGGGATTCGAGGTGTGAGTCATGACCTCCAGCAATGCTGGGGGATTCCTACAGAGCACCAGATTTCTTCTTTTTTTCTCTTTCTTTTTTTTTTTTGGAAGACAAAGTCTCATGTAGCCCAAGCTACCTCAAAATCTCTATATAGTCAAGGATAGCCTTCAATTTCTGATCTCTCCGCTTCACTTCAAAGTATTGGGATTACAGGTGGACCACTATAGCTGGTTTTGTATGGTGCTGGAGAGTGAGTCTAGGACTTTATCTCTATAGCTTGACAAGCTCTCTGTCAGCCGAGGTCCTTCCCCAACCATGATGGCTCTGGAGGATTCTTTTAGGGTCAGCACACATGCCTGGGAGTTCAGGAGTATTGGTTACACAACCCTATGACCATTCCAGAAGCCATTAAGCTGCATGCTTCAAAAGGATAAATTTGATAATATATGAATCGTCTCTGTAAAAAAACAATTTGAAAAAAACAGTTACCCCAGGTTCTCCCGTCCTGGCAGCATCTTGAATCCATGTCGGCTGAGCTATTTATGGGCCACTTTCTCAGTGACAGGCACCTGAGCTCCTTGGTTGCTCTTCCTTCAGTCCTCATGGTGCATTGTTGTGAGCCTCGGGTCAGACGTGGGGTCCTCCTGCCCAGGTCTTTCCTCTAATTGCTCTACTGGTTTAGCAAAGACTTTTGGATGAAAGCAGAACATATTAATTTGGAAATACTATTTTACAAAGTTGGGCTGTTTATGCACGTAGTTGACCAAAATTATTCAGGACTCTTTTTCTTAAGTGACTACAAGGAATAAGAGAAATTAAACACTGCCCCAAGGCGACAGCCATTATTGTGGCCCAGTCTAACAGAGGGGCGGAAAAGCCATTTGGGGTTTATTTTCATGAAGCACGACACGTCATTAGAAAGCGCTATGGCCTGCTGGCCGATGTGAGTAAAGGGCATGAAGGAAACAGCGGCAGGAAAGGCTACCCCTGTGGCTGCCGTCGCGTGTGAGACACTATTACCGGGCCGACTCTCCTGGCTTCAAGTGTGACCTAGTGCGCGGGGCCAGCCTGGCTCTACACGCTTGAGCCTTTGTTGAGTGGTTTCTTCCTTAAAGAATTTGATGTGAAAATGTCATCTTCTAAAAATCTTGAACTTATGCAGTTAGTTCACAGGCGTTATGTTCCTATCCCGTGATTGTAGAACTTTTACAGCTTTCTGTGAAATTGTTTATAAACCAGCAGTTCTCAGCCTGTGTGTTGCTACCCCTTTGACAAACCCGATCTCCAAGGACACACACTTCATGAAAATAAAGCCCAATTGTAATACACATTACAATTTATGACAGTAGCAAAATGACAGTTATAAAGTAGCATTGAAGTAGTTTTATGTTGGGGTCAGCACGGAAGGGGCTCCCTGTAGAGAAGGGTCTCAGCACTGGCAAGGTTGGGAACCGCTGCTCTACGCTTCAGCAGCGTGGGCTCAGCAGGCACACTCTCGCTGTGGCAGTCGGCTCCTCCTGCGAGACGTCTTTTCGTTCTGGCTTACCTTGAGTAGAACTCAGGTAGGGTATAGCCACTCATTAATCAAGTGTATTTCTTTCCTACAGAAATACTCTCAAAATTGATCTGAATACAATAAGTACTCTTACTCCCAATCTCATACATAAGCGTACGGAGAATTGGCATTTGAGACTGGAGTCGTAGCATGTAGCACAGGCTAGTGTTGAACTTGGTATCTACCTGCCTCAGTCTCCTGAGAGTGTATGTGCAACAATACTCATAATATTACTGCTTGGTTCTAAAGTCCATGAAAGCAGGAAGTTGTCCTCCTGTGTAATTCTAGAATCTATCCCTGTGCCTTACACATCCCAAGAGCCTTATGTTTGTTGTATTGATGCATTGTCTTGTATGCAGTACTTTGTGATAGGCCTTTCAGTTAACTGTAGTGTTCTGAGTTGAAAACAGAGCAATAATTTGTCTTAATGTTTTTGTCTTTCTCTAGGTTGGTATTTCGTATGGCATCTATTTTTATCTAAATTCAAGTTTCTCCGGGAGCTCGTGGGAGACACAGGATCTCAGGAAGGAGATCATGAGCAGCCTTCAGGGTCTGAAACAGAAGAGGACCCTTCAGCTTCACCACACAGGATCAGATCTGTTCGCCAGCGAAGGGCACCTGCTGACGAAGGCCGCTGACCAGACACGCACCTTACTAGAAAGTATGGTCTGAGGGAGTTCTGAGCCTCTGTCCTTAGAGACCTGGCTTTGAAAGTCACTAAGTGACTGAGGAACATTTGCAATTGGATTTATATCCAGTCATAAAATATATATATATATGTATATATATATAAATACATATATATATATATATGTGTGTGTAAGCCATATAGAAATAAAGGGAATTTAAACCAAATTGGACCATTACAGATTTCATCCTGGATGTTTGGCTTCACTGGGCCTACTTACCCTTTGCCTCTTGGGCTTTTTTTGTTTGTTTGTTTGTTTGCACTGGTATAAATCTGTAAACATTTCAGGCTTGAAGACACATGTTATTAGTCATAAAATGTACCCTTTTCTTGACGTTTTCACTCGTCAGAAATTGGGACAAGTCTCATTACTGTCAACCAGGTGATAGGTAGTCTTGTCATTAACCCAGCTTACGCATATGTGACTTTGCAGCTTGTTTTAGTGTCGTTACCTCATCTGATGTGTATATTGTTGGTATCAAATATATCAGGTTTAACTGGCATTTGACAGTGACTCAGCATTGAAGTGAAAGGTTATTGTATATGCAGAGGAACATGGAAACAGCAGTGGGGCATTTGGGTAATAGTGATGTCAACATTTGCTACCAGAGAAATGATCACAATTTTATATTGTCTTGAAAAGAAACAACAGAATGCTTTGTGGGACTTAAGAAAGGAAGATGCCCCCAGGTCGGTGAGTCTGTGCTACACTTTGTCAGTGAGGCACTTGCAAAACAGTTGTTTCTCTTCAAGCCAAGCAATTGCAGTCAAAGGCAAGGAGAGATGGCCCAAATCCCCAGAGTCGACCTATATGACCACTTCACGGAGAAGAATGCCGTTAAGATATCATCTGTTTTATCCGAAGCTGCCTCCTGGTGTTAGACAAAAGCCAGTGGGCGCTCCGTCGGGAAATGCAGCACTGCCGGTACTCTTGACACGTGTGGGGAAGTGAAGATTCCTACGACCAATCTGAAAAGTGATTTGGAAGTGGGGACTCGGAATCTGAAGTTACAGTTATAACTTAACCTGTTTGTTTCACACATTCTTTACACAGGCTCAAAGTTTATGTGGCAGAAATATTTTAGAACATGGAATAAATGCAAACTAAAACATGTTTCTGGATGCCAGGCGCATGTCATAGCTTAATGGGCAGTGTTTTTTCTTAGAAATACTTATGGTGCATCTTAACAATTGATTGTCACTTAGATTAAGTAAAAGTGATAATTTGTAAATTTACTTTTCAAGATAGCAGTTATTTATTGGAGAACTTAAGTATAAATCTTACAGTGTTAACATAGTTATTTTCTATGAAATACTTTTGGGGTAAACCTATTGGGGGTTTTAGAGTTATAGTTAGAATCTATCAACTATCTTCTCCTTTAGGGAGAATGAGATCAGTCCCCCTTTATATGGGGACTTTATGTTCTGGGCTTGCGTTGTGGAGAAAGTACTTCACGAACAGCAGTTCAGCCACAAGACCTCAAGAGTGCTAGGACTTGAGAAAGCAGTGGTTGAAAACACCTGCTTAACTATGTAAAATGCCTCTTGCCAGGAGTCCATGTTTGTTTTAACTGAACTTTGGACTGTTTACTAGAGAAGAGAGATGGATTAATGGACCGTCTAGTGTTGTCTGCACTATACAGAAGTGAACTGCAAAGCCACGGTACTTTCCGGGTTCTTGTTCTTTGTGGCTGTGTTTAATCCTGTTTGATACCTCATTCTTTCTACTGGCAGATTTTGCCCCAAGCTGAGTTCCTAAAGAATTGTCTTTGACATTGTAGCCCTTTGGGCACACTGGAAGGGAAATTACAGGGGGCAACCTCTAGTTACACATTTTCTGGGGAAGATGCCCAACAGCTGAGAGTGGGGTGCTATCGGTCTGGCTTCTTTATGGGGCGTCATATGACCAGAGGCAAAAAGATCAGTGACGTCGTTTTTAGCTTTGATTTGTAAAATTTCTTATAGCAACTAAATATCACTAAATGGGTCAGGATGCCCTGAAGCGTCTTGGTACTGGGAGGATGTTTACATTAGATTTTTTTTTTCATAATCTAATGTTTTGAGCTCCAAGTTTTCCTCTTTGCTAATGTTTTGCGGCAGATAGCTAAGGTTTGGATGCCAATAGGAAAGACTTTAAGCTGCAGGCGAGCTCCCCGCTGTGTCAGTATTAAAGAGTGATGGCTGATGTAACTGTCCCCTCCAATCTATAACAAGGTCCAAACTAATTCCCCAAAAGCTACATATGTGGTATTTTTTAATTGGCACTTATGTTTTCAACATATCTTACAAAACATTAATAAATACTGTACTTGGCCCAAGAAACAGTACCTTGTGATGTAATAGCTCATACTTGCATGCTGAACTGAAAGCATTTTGGATGCCAGTATGAAGAGTCTAAAGCATAGTCCTTTGTGTAAAATTGGTCTCATGGATCTCCTTTACCCCACCAAGGGAGGGGAGGGAAACCACTGTCCCTGCAGGAGTCCTCATGCGCTGTGGGTTTCTGTCCTGTTTCCTGTTTTGTTTTAGTACTTTTGTAGCTGTTACAACTGCCACACCTGCATTCTCAGGCTCTCAGCACAATGGGTGTGCTTAGCTTTAACGTTTAAAAACATAGCAGAGAAATACTAGAGTCTTGCCTGCACCCTTCCAAACATGATGACATCGTCTCTTTGAGGCCTGATTAGAGACTCAAGGACTCAGGTGGATTGTTGCAGTCCTTCCTACCAAGCCCTTCCCAAATCTTTGTTTTGTCTCTGAAGGTGTGTGTGTGTGTGTTTGTATTTGCAAATTGCCTATGTGGTGGCATGGCTCAGATTTAAATGCCAGAACACTAAAGATTTGAATAAGTTAGCTAAAGCATTAAACACACACCTGGAGAAACATTTGAATCAAATGGATTCTCAGTGGAAGTAGATAGTGGGTAGCTGTTTCATGGACATCTTGACCTCTTTGTTTAGATTGGGTTGAAGAGCCATTTCAAAATGGTGTTTTGCTAAAAGTTTAGAATATGTATGTGCGACGTCTGAAGCATGATGGGAAGTCATCCATGTTTCCTGTTAAGAGAGGCAGTATATGAAGTTATTCTGAGTCTGCAGTGCAATCTTTTTTAAAGTCAGTTTTTCCCAGAAGGGGTCTGACTGTGATTGGTAACCAGAGTAACCGCAGGTCTGGTGAACTAAGTGCTTTTATATTTGAAGTTGACTTCCTAAAGCCAGTGAGCAGTTCCTAGCATTGGTTATAGAATCTAGAATTAAAGCACCCTGTATTGTCCGCTGTCCAAGTGTCCTGGAGTTTGAAACTTGTAACAAGTTACCATTTGTCCTGTCTTAGTGGAAGCTACATCTCCATTTGTTAGAGTACATGCTACCTGTTGAGAGCTATCTCCAATTAACCTCCACACCAGTTCTATGCATAACCATTCACCAAATACCGCTGCCGTGGCTTCTTACAGGAGCCCTTCCGTCCTGTGCTGTGATGCATTGTCATCTTGCTGCTTGACAAATACATTGTAAGGAACTAGAGCCGTGTGTGTTAAAAGTACCTTTGTGTAACAAGATGTAAAATACAGACGGGATATGCAAATGAATGATGTTCCTGTCGTAATATCTAAAGCTTTCATGGTTTGTATGTTTTAACTTTCACTTTAAACTGCACAGAATAAATGAAAATGAAAACAATCAAGTGTATGTGTCGTTGATTAAGGATAATGACTGATAATGGTGGGTACTTTGTACACAATGGGATTTTAAAGCTGTTTTGTTCCTTATGGTCCACACATTGGCACCCCGTTTCACCAACTCTCAAAGTCTAAGAATTGGGAGCACAGCAGTAGTATCTATTGTGAAGGAGGTTAATCACCACAGAGCCTGAAAGCCATGCAGCACAGCTGTTTGGTGTGCTTGATCGGACTCAAGCTTCCGCTGTCCAGGACCTCAAGAGCTTGCTAAGTTGCTTACCCTAGACCATGTTTCAGTTCTGTCAGCACTGACTACCACGAAGACCAAGGGGACTGAATACTGCTGAGTGAGAAAGTGCGGAAAAGCCTGTGAGAACACATTGGAGGTAGGAAACCATGGATTCCAGTGACTGAGCTAGTGTTTTTCCTCAGTGCTCAGGTACCAAGAATATAGGACAGGAAAGGAGACTGCCAGGAGACTTTGTAAGGCAGGGCTGTCTCCAAACTTTCTGGGAGTTGGTTTGGGATCTGGGCTGGTTAGGAGAATCAGTGTGGGAACCAAAGGCTTTGGGATGGTGGGTAGCATGGAAAAGGAGAAAGGCGTTTACAGAACGGAAGCAAAATGTGGAGGAGCTATGAGAATGCTCCATCCCTGCCGTCCCACAAGCTGTCATAAAGATAATGCTGGTCATGGAGGGCTTGCAGAGGGGTTACCAAAAGCTACAACAGCTTTCCAGGGAGGGGACAAGAAGAGGCGTTTACATGAAAGCAAACCCAAGGACAGATGAGTTCTTGCTTGTGAAACCACATATAAATGTTTCTGGAGTCCAGAATGCAAATGAATTGAGGGCAGATGTATGTGAAAGACTTAGACCCCAAGGGACCCTGAATGCAGGGGCACAGGCCTTGGCGTTCCAGCCATATGTGATAGTATTGAAAGATTTTTGAGATAGCTGTTCCGTGGGCACAGCCCAGACTGACCCCGAGTCACAGAGTGCAGGTGTTACAGTCCCGCACAGCCCTTCCAGGCTTGGAATTATTTTACAAATGAGAACACTGATTTTCTTAAGGTGCTGAATGACCATTCTTCCAAGTACCTGCACTGGGTGCAGATGGTTTAGAAAGATCATGGTACCTATGAAGACAGATTCGATAGTGTAAACAGGATGTCCCTTCCACTGGCCTGTGCAGACACATCACGGCCAACTGGACAGGAGTAACCTGGGGACTTGAGGTTAAAGGGTAAGATGAGATTGGCCTCTGAGGGCAAGGAGCAGGATGGATGATAATGGCAACATTTTATGTTGATAACACAGCAGTGCATGTGGGAATAGATTTGAGTTTGAGTATTGGAAGGTGGCAGTCTAGTTTAAGGCTGCTAACTGATTTGGGGTGTGCTTTTGGCATTTTGGCAGAAATAATGAGCCAGATGTAAAACTAGTATTAAGGGTGAGTGTTGTAACTCAGTGGTTAGTATGTGGATACAGCTGAAGCAATACTCAAAGATAATGACACCCTCCCATCTCCCCCCCCCCCCCCAGGAAAGAAGTAGAAGAAATAACCCAACACTGCATGGGAATGGTTTGCCTAGTTTTGTCCCTTTGACAATTTGTTTCAGTGCTTGGGTGCTGAGGCCTTCAGGGGAGCTGTTGGCTCTTGATGGATGATCCCTCAAGTGGTTAATGCCTCTGTAAAAACAGCTTGAGAGGGTGAGCTTGTTCTTTTTTTTCTGCTCTTAGACCATTCGAGGACATAGACCAAAGAGGCGTCATCTTGGAACCAGATGTCGCTCCATCCGTGTCTTGATCTGGGACTTTCAGAGTCAGAACTGTGGAGTGCATTCTTTATTGAGAGTATTCTATAACAGCAGCTCAGAAACAGGTCCCTAAAGAGCATTACCATTTCAGACACTGACGAAAAGTCCGTTCGGATGCTGAGAAGGAAAACAAAGGATGGGAAGAACATGGGTTGGTGCTGAGCGGCGGAGCTAAGTCTATCAGGAAGTGGTAACAGGAAGCGAGTGCAGTGG
>CM053760.1:61683129-61698572 GCA_028658305.1 Pachyuromys duprasi
GAGCTAAAAAGAGAACTGACCGTAGAGGATTATAGAATGGCAGAAAAACACTTAAAGAAATGCTCAACATCCTTAGCCATCAGAGAGATGCAAATCAAAACGACTCTGAGATTTCACCTTACACCCACAAGAATAGCTAAGACCTTTTTATTTAATGCCTCTCTGTCCAGTTAGGAAAGTGTCACTGATACAGCAGTAACAGACATGGGAGGTTGGGGGAAAATGTGGTGACATGAGATACACCATGTTACAAAGCCATGGCAAATGAAATATGAAAGCAATGATACTGATTCCTCAACTGCAAATAGGACTAGAGGAAAATCGACATTTACAGCTTCAGGAAGAAGATGCATATGCCTGTCTAGAAATGGGAATCCCAACACTACACAATAAAATCACAAGTCTTTTAAGATAAGTGAAATTGTTGGTTGTAGCAGCACCCCCCATAGATCCCAGCACCCAGAAGGCAGAAGCAGGTGGATCTCTGAGTTCCAGGCCAGTTTGGCCCTCATGGCAAGTTTCAGGCCCAGCAGAGCTACCCACTGAGACCCTGTCTCAACAAATGAATAGCTAAGTGAGAAAATAAATAAACACTTAACTAGGTATGAGATCAGTCCAGAAAGCACTGGATGTTGAAATATATTAACTTGTTTTATTAGAAAAAACATGGAAATTTACTATATGTATTAAGTTTTGTAGCTCCAATGTAATAAAGTGGTAAAATGACATGGAATAAAAAAAAAAAAAAACAGAAACATACCATCTCAAGGAACTGGAGGCCAGAAGCCGAAGTCTGAGTTTACCCCATAATTCTAGAGGGAGGCATAGTCTCTTCCTCTTCTACTAGGTTTGTAACAGAACCAAGAATTCCTCCTTGTTGATGCATTGCCCGAATCTTTGCGTCACTTCACGCACTGTTCCTATTTTGCGTCTGCATCGTCACATGACCATGATTCTTCTAGGTCTGTGTTCTTTTACAGACACCAATTGTACTAGATTATGGGCCTGTCTTAATATAATATGATCTTAACTTCGCTAACAGCAATTGCAATGTCCCCATTTCTGAGAATGATCCCTCTCTAAAGAACTCAAGGTTAGGATCTGAACCTCCTTGAGGTTCCCAATGTAGCTTCTAGCACTGTACAGTAAGCTAAGGCTGTATTATTAATATCTCTGGGACTTTTTAATTTTGCATGAGCCAAAGTATGTTCCTTAGATTTCACAGATACCAAGAACTATCCAAGGAAAATAAGCTTAAAATGTTCCATATTTGTACCAATAAGTAAACATCTCTCCATATTAAAACATAATCTTGAGACTCTTGAATAACGGTTATTGTTTTTCTGTTACTAAAACAAAATACCTGTCACAATCAGTTTAATGGAGGGAAGATGTACTTGGCTCAAGGTTTCTGTGGTTTTGGTCCCAGCATTGTTAGATGCCGTTGTTTTAGGGGCCTGTAGTGAGATAGAACATCATGGTGGGACTATACAGCAAGGAAACTGCTTGTCTCATGGCAGCCACGAAATAAAGAGGGAAGGGAAGAAGTCTGCATCCCCAAATCCCCCTCAAGAGCACAACCCTAGTGGCCTAGCTTCCTCCTCTTAAGCCGGGCCATTGCGGGTTCTGCCACCTCCCAATAGGCTTGGAAGTGATCTTTTAGCAGCCATGCCCTTAGGGGACACGTATGCAAAGCATAGCAAAGACCAGGAATAATAAAAATAAACACGCTGACAAGTGCATGCATGTTCTATATGTACACATCTATATAGATTTACAACCAGTAAAAACAGACCCTGTTATACTTGCTTCTAGGTCTTCCCGAAGCAATGTGACCTCAAGTTTAAAATGTCTGTTAAAATCTTTTATGATAACAGACCTGACTCCATCATGTGGAAATAACCTAGGTAACAGCTAAATGCAACTGTTTGGCAAATCACCCTTTGCAAAGAGGCAGGAGAAAATTGTTTCCACCCACTTGCTTCCTTACAACGTTATGTTGACAGTGTTCTATGGAGAGGTGGAGGCGGAATCCTATCATTGCGGGGTTAGTGACTTGCTGCTGATGAGCAGATTGCCCCAGAGGCGTAGCTGAGTGGTTTCTGAGACAATCACAAAGAGAATGCAGAGCGCAGAGCCTGATTCATTTTTCTTTCCTTCTCTTTTTCCCATCTTGTTACATATGAAATCACTTTTGGAACCCAGCCCATTTGTGGGTATTCGAGCCAACGACCCAGCTTGCCAATATCAAGCCCCAACCTGGAGACAAACCAACAGCCCAGATATTACAGAGCAGACATGTCCTGCCCCTGCTGGTCACTGCCATTCAACCTGTAGGCTTAACGCATAAATGTTTGGTACTTGGAATTACTCAGCACACAGCTATTGTAAGTAGACTACCATATACTTCAAGCAATAACGGGATGTGAAGCCAGTCTCATAGACGTACTGTTTATTCATGTTGCTAGAACTTTCCTGAGCTCTGAAAAAATAAAACCAAACTTTTAGAAGCCAGAAGAAATAATACTTATAGGCTCTCAAAACCTAAAACCTTCAGGATGGCAACATTGAAGCATTTAAAACGGATGTGTCCCTCATGTCAGGGTCCCATGACCCTGGCTGGTTTTCTTCTTTTATTATAAAAGTATGTTTTTTTATAATTGTGTGTGTGCATGTGTATGTGTGGGTGCACATGCCATGGGGAAGATATAAAGGTCAAAGGTCAATATTTTGGAGTCAGCGCTCTCCTTCCACCTTTGTGTAAGCTCTGACACATTTCTTTTTATATATCACTCTGGTGGTTTTGGGGTGATCCCAGCATAACTTCATTCTTATTTGTGTAACAGAGTAATGATTTTAAAAGACATATTAATTTGTCAAAGATTCAGTAATTATTTTAAATGTGTCCTACCATTCTTGTGTTTTACTGACTCTCTCTCTCTCTCTCTCGTGTGTGTGTGTGTGTGTGTGTGTGCATGTGTTGCTTTCTCAGTGTTGAAGTCAGGCTGAAGCCTGTCCTGTTATTCCATGCCGCGTTAAACAGTGTGTTTCCAGACCATGCCTTCCCCGAGGGACTCCATTTTACTAGCAGATTCTGAGGGGGACACAGGAATGGCCCCCTCAGCCCAGGACCACACACATGGTGCTTATCCCTGGAAGTAGAAATGATGCCAGCATATAAACCCATTGGGGGGGATTGGTATTCCAGGCAGGGGCACATGGACACATGAACATCGTATCAGGAAACTTGTACCTGAGAGCTTACCGGACACACCATGCTGAGAAAAAGAGAGAACTCACTCCCTTGGGCTCTATATAGAGATGAGCATCTAGCAACGGAATGACAATGGTCCCATTGATCTGTCATCTTATTGCCTAGTGTATATCAAGGGACTGGCAGGTAGAGAACTTGACCATCCCAGGGGCTTCAGCTGAGCCCTGTCCTGGCTGCTGACACGTCATTCCTTTGCCCAGGTCAAGGCTTTCCATTTTGTTTCTGCAGCTGGACTCAGCCATGCAGCCCCGCTCATGCCTGTAACCAAGAGGAGCCTGAACCCCACCAACTTCTCCAGCCCCCCTACGTTGCTTATCTTGACTCGGCTTTTATCAGTTTGTCCTCTCAAGTCGCTTTGAAGCTCCTCGCCTCTTTAAACCTCCTAGCCGGTCTGTAACCTACATATACACAGCTGTAGACAGAAGGGTTTTCTGTGTGCTGTGTTGTCTGAGTGTTAGTATCAGTAAGGAGATTGAAGTCAAAGAACCTGTGTTTGCCTGGGCCACGGCAGTTAAAGAAAGGGAGAGCGTCTAGTAAGTGCCTGCTGATGGACCCAGACCCCTGCATCTTGTGAACTTAGTTATTCAGAGAACCCTGACATTGTAGAAAGACATACACACAGACCTGCTCAGATCTATTTCTGACACAACGCACCAACAACACTCATCCAAATTAGATTTTAGTTAATCATTCTCCAACCTTAGGCTCATTTGATTCAAGATCAATTACATTCAAGCATTTCCCAAGGCAGATGGAATTCTGGGACCAAGGGAATATACTTCTTCCTTTGATCTGGATTTAACTTTGAAAAGCTTTACCAACGTTGATTCTGGTCTGTTTAAGAGCAACTACAGACAATAAGCAGGGGAAGCAAAAACATGATTGATAAAGGTCCTTATGTTGTGACTGATTCAGAAATTCTAGAAAACAAATTGTAGCAATTTTATTCAAACTTACACTTAAAAAAAAGTACCGAATCCAAAAGAGTGACTGATCTTAGCATGTCAAGATTGAACTTTCCTTATGTTCCTGAGTCCCTGTTTTCACTCAGAGAGTATAATTACTCTGTGACTGAGGGCTGGCTCCACTTTCATAACATAGCTTCATGCCCGGGCAGGCTGGCAGACCTCCTGAGGGCTCCCATCTTCAGAGAGAACCAAAATATACAAACAACCCAAACCCTCTCCTTGGCCCCCCGCAGTCTGTTTCAGCTACGCCTCAGTTCTCCCTCTCCTTTTCAGCACAGCTCTAACCAGAATCGTTTGTGGGCTGTGGTCAGTGCCTCACCTGCCAGCACTGAGCTAGCTTCCCTTCCCCAGCAATCCTTCTGAGATACTCCCATCCACACAGGAGAACGCCATATTGCCGCAACTAGTTAGATGCAGTGGTTCTCAACTTCCCTAACCCTGTGACCCTTTACTACAGTTCCTCATGTTGTGGTGACTCCCAACCATAAAATAATTTTGTTGCTACTTCATAACTGTAATTTTGCTACTGTTATGAATCATGATGTAGGGCCAGAGAAATGGCTCAGCCCTTAAAGGCTAGGCTCATAACCAAAAATGAGTTGTAAGGTAAATATCAGTGCTTCCCGGTGGTCTTAGGTGACCCCTGTAAAAGGGGTTGGGAACCACTGAGTCAAAGCTTCAGGCATATTGCCTGTGAAATATGTCATTAGAGAATTTTGTTGCATGGAAAATTTTGTTCTTGAGTATTTTCACACAATCTTAAGCTGGTTAAGGTGAACTGTTGGGCATGGCCTAAATCTACAATCAAGAATCACAATGAACACAAGGTATATGAGGCTGCCACAGTGTCACGCGGCAAACAGATTTCATAATCAGGAACACAGTCTAAAATAAGGATTAGAAACGATAGCACAAGGTCTAGGGAGATGGCTCAGTCTGTAAGCTGTCTGCTGAGCAAGCATGAGCATCTGAGTTCCCAGATGGAGGGGTGTGCATGAGAGGGCAGGGACAGGTGGACCCCAGGGGCTGCCCAGCCAGTTAGACAAACCCATGAGCTCCAGGTTCAGTGAGAGATCCTGTCTCAAAGAACAAAGTAGAGGGCAGTCCAGGAACACACCTGAAGTTGCATGTACATAACACACGAGCACATACATATACCACAGATACATACATACATACGTACATACATACAGGTTGCAGTAAAATCAAGAACCAGCACCTTAGTCTTTTATTAACATTATCAAGTGTAAGTACTGTGTGAGCATATGAAAGGTGCTTTTATACAATTTGTAGCTCAATGAATTCCCTCGCATTACTGTCACCACAATCACACAAAGGTGTTGTACACAACACCATCCCAGCTGTGACATCACCAGATGGGTGGTATCTCTTGGCCCCATTATCATCCTTGGAGCCACCATGGTCTATGTACTCTTTCAGTGACTGTACTGCAGACATACCTGTGTCCTCTCAAACCTTCCTCAGTCCCAGCCCGCTCCCTTTCATGCAGCCAACAACTTCCTTCACTGAAAACGTATTTCTTGCTCTTAATGTACTCCTTGGCCATCCTTTATGTCTTTCTTGTTGGAGTCTCCTTTTCAGCTTAACCTTCAGTTTTTCAGAGTCCTCCAGGTCCAGGTTCTAGGACATCTTCTCTCCCTACAATGTCCACAGGGAAAGAATCATGTCTTAGATGAGAGAGGTCATCAGTATGCAAGTGACTTCTTATTGACCCTGACCATTTTCTTGAACGTTTGTCTTGGGTTGGTAAAGGTATGTTCTTTCAACATCTGCATTTGGCTGTCTAAGCGACACCTTAGATAGAGATCAGTTTTCTTCTTTCTGCCAACATGTTCCTCCCCTTACTGTCTCAAACTGAGATAACAACACAGAACTCATGCCTTGATCTCTGTTCTCTAATCTACAGTGAATCTGGTGGTTCCATCTTCAAAACACGGTTCAAATCTCCACAGTGATGGTGTTCCTTAACCTGGAACCACCACCATCCCCACCTTGAATGACAGCAATGGCTTCCACATGTCTCCCTGCTTCTGCTGGGCCTCAGCTCATTCCCACATAGTAGCCATAGAGATGTGCCAAAAGTACAAATCCCACCATGACATGCTTATGCTTACGACCATCCAGGTCTTTTCTTCCCAAAGGCTCTTTAGATGGACTTTCCAGCAATCTTGCCTAACACTAGTTTGAATTGGTCCTTAGGAAAACCCCATCTTTCCTCATCCCCTTTCTCCTTATAGTTCTATATTCCAATCTTTCTGCTCTTCTAACGTGCCATGTTATTAGCACCTCAGGGTCCTTACATGTAGTTCTCCTTATTCCTTCTTGTCCACATGGTTTGAATTCTGTGTTACTGCCAGACTCTCTCTCTCTCTCTCTCTCTCTCTCTCTCTCTCTCTCTCTCTCTCTCTCTCTCTCTCCTTTATGGAGATTCATTTCCTGCAGCAATCATGTGCTCCAGAAACGCAGAGGTTTGCTGGCTCTGTTAATACCTGTATCACTGTCATCTACCCCAAACAGATCCTGCCCACATGGATATTCAACAAATACTTGATGACTAAATCAGCCACATCCAGGGATCATAAAGCCATTTGTTTTCCTTTGTTTCTGGACACTCTTCTTGCTGGGTGAAGTGTCTATTACAGGGAATACAGGGTTTCAGTTTTAACGTAACAATTAATTCAAAGAAGACAGAATCTGAGATATTGGACAGAGGTGTTTGTTTTTACTCTTTAGTTTTTAAGAATGCTGTCCCGTAGGGTGGTGGTGGCTCAGGCCTTTAATTCCAGTACATGGGAGTCAGAGGCAGGTGGATCTCATTAAGTTCAAGGCCAGCCTGATCTACAGAGTGAGTTCCAGGACATCCAGGGATACCTACAGAAACTCTGTCTCAAACACAACAAAACAAAACAAAATCATCCACAGCCCCTTCCCCAAAGAATGCTGTCTGTTACTGGAGGCAAATATGGAAGATAAAGTTCAGACAGCAATCAGACTTTCCCTAGCACACATCTCCAAACATTTTCTGTTTTCCTGATTTTGAGTTTTATCTTATCCAAACTTAGAATTTGGTTGTAATCATGGGTGTTACTGCTTAGATGTAATTTTCAATTGTTGAAATTCTAGAAATGCTACAAAATTAACATTTTTTTATTTTAAACACACCAATTCCAAGACTATGTCATTCTAACATTATTCTCAAGAATTACAAAGCAAAGATGTTGATATAAAATTCATTGCTACAAAGACCTGGGGTATGAAATTGTATCTATAAAACACTGAGGCAATGCTCTGAGCTCATAATCTAAAATGGTCACTAAATCGTTCTGGGGAACATTATGTGATTAAAATAGTTTTGATATCGTTCAAAGGAAAATATAAAACAGAAGTTGCAACTAGCAGGTGTGTGGCTTCAAGCATGCTATGCAGCAGTCGTAAATTCTAACTTAAGATCATGTCTGCAAAGGCTGTCAGGTTAAGACAGCTCAGTTACAGTCTCTCAAGAGGAAAAGGACTCCTAAAATATCTTAGAAAACGATAGGTGAATGCCAGGTGTAGTGGTGGCTCACATGTATAATCCCAGCATGGAAGATGAGGCAGGAGGATTGCCATAAATTCAGGGGAGCCTCGTCTACACAGCGAGTTCCAGACTAGCCTGGGTTATACAGTGAGACCACCCCTGTGCCCCACCTCATATTCATGTGTACACACACACATACACACACACAGCTAAATGTAAACATTGCTGACCAAAATAAACAATCCAGTGTTAATACTGTTTAATTGGAGGAAAAAGCAAAAGAGAAAAGGAAGAAAGACAGTTTGCTTAAATGCCTGTCTGTGTGCAGTGCACTTCTTGAGCAGCATCACTGAGGAAACAATGGTATTGATGAACCATTTGTTGTGAATTTTTATTCTTTGGATATGGTCAGCCACAAATAGCATGAGAGCATTGTAAGAGAGAGCCTAATTCAGGATCAGGTGGAAGGAGCAGAGGCATCCAGCCGAGGGCCTTGACTGACTTCTGAGGCAGGCAGGAGCTGGAAGAACGCACCTGTGCAACTGGGAAGCACTTGTCACAATGGGGTTAGGGAGCAAAGATGCATCGGAATTAGAAAGTCCAGCTCAAGTGTTTGTTTCAGGATTCAGAAACTGGGAACTGTTTCTGAAGGAAAACAGAAGCTTGCAGTCCTGTTTCGTTATCCGAGAGAAGGCTTCAGAGCTGTGAACTTTCCCCCAGTTCGGGAATTTCTCTGGAAAATTCATTTCATGCCTGTCTGCTCCAGTAAAGGC
The DNA here is from genome assembly GCA_028658305.1 of Pachyuromys duprasi. Taxonomy (NCBI): domain Eukaryota; kingdom Metazoa; phylum Chordata; class Mammalia; order Rodentia; family Muridae; genus Pachyuromys; species Pachyuromys duprasi. The sequence goes on from CM053760.1 coordinate 61,691,683, forward strand.
CTCGACTGAACTGTTACAAAACAGGAGACTTGGCCCACAGATTGTGAGACATTATTTGATACTCCAGAGCCAGCTGGCGTCCTCGGGATAGTGCTTCTGACCCTTTCCTTACCTGAAATCTTGGACTGTGGCCTTTTCCCAGCAAAGGGGACTTTTCAATTGTTCCTGTGCCATATAGCTGGGAAGCAGACATAGCCCGTGTGTCACACCATTTGACACTGAAAAATGTCTCAGGTTGAGGTGGGGCTGAAGGTGCCCTGACTATAAGACTCTCCAGTCACCAGCTTCTGGGTGTAGGAGATCTTGGGAGACCTGCTTGGTGTCAATCAAAGATCTCTGAAAACCCTCATTTGGCTTTCTTCCTTTATAGGGCCAGGTCTCTATACGTAACCAGGCTGCATCCAACACTCATCAACCAAAATGACAAAACACTCCTGTCCCCTGTACAACAGCTTTCTCTTCAAGGGCATCTTTACAGTTCTGAGGCAGCCACCTGTCCATTCCACCATTTCAAAACTCCTTCTCCCTCTGGCTCTCAGAAAAGAATCTGGTCTCTTCCTTTACCAAGGTGTTTACATTTTCCTTAGGAGTTTATTGAGTAAGAATGGTGCTAAATCTTGAAATACATAAATAAAAAAGGACACCAACTCAGCCCTGGCTGACGTATAAAGAGGGTGAAGGTTAGTCATCTTTGTCAACTTGGCTGGGTTTAGATCACCTAGGGAGTGTCTGTTCTGTGAGGACACTGCCAAAGAGATTTAACTGACAAGAGAAGACCCAGGCTGAGCGTGTGGGGTGCCATCTCAGAGGCCGGGGCTCAGATTGATTACAAAAGAGAGGGTGAGCTGAGTAACAAGCATTCATCTTTTTCCAAGTCCAGACTGTGGGTACACTGTGACCTCTGCCTGCTATCATGCCTCTCTGTATCTTTATACTGTGAGCCAGAAACCCTTTTCTTCCCCAAATTGCTTTTGTTAGGTATTTTGTGTCATGGAGGGATGGTAGAAAACACAGTATCAAGGCAAACTACACTCTTCAGATGAGTTCAGTGGAGATATGGACAAGGCAAAGTGAGGAGGAACCATCAGTTCCACTTATGAAACCTAGGAAAGTTCAGGAGCACCAAGAATATTCAAACATCATGCTTTGAAAGTGATAGGTAAGTAAGGTGACCCATACGGTTAGCTTGGCTTAAACCCACCATAATGCATGCAAACATTAAAATGTTAAATTTTATACACATGTGGTATAACTATGATTTGTCAACTAAAAACAATATTAATGTTTTTTTTAAGACTGCTAAGGATAAGCTTCCTAAATTACCTCCTGATGACCCTGGAAATCACCTATACCTATAAACAGTGTTTCTGTTTTGTTTTTACCAGGCCTGCTAAGTAGCCCAGTGTGGCAGAAACATGTGATCCTCCTGATTGGATTCCTGATCCAGTACTCTGGGACACACCTGGCTGTCTCTGTAAATACCCATGACACCTTTCATCCTATCTCAGAAAAGGCCCCTACTTTACTCTTGAGGATAACAGTTCATATGCCTCCTAAAAATAAAACTTTCTCTCCCAAGGTTGAAAGTGGGGTGAAAGAATTCAAACAAAGAACAACAACAAACAGTGAAAAGTTTGAAAAAGTAAAAAAACAAAAAACAAAAAACAAAAAAAAACCCAAATCTAGCTGGCTGCTTCATTCTCAACTTCAACTTAACTCACTTTCGTATATTTTAGTATGTTCTCGTAGGTTTTTAAAGAGTTGTACCCTTGATCACTGTGTTCTGGATTCATACTTTCTTGTCCTTTGAGAACCAGCTCCTTCCAGTTCTGTCTTGACTGTCCTTCCCATCCTCACCCCTGCTCTTTTACACCCCATGCATCCTTTGAAAAATACAAGAAAACAAGAAGAAGGAGAAAAAGGAGGAGAGGGAGAAGGAAGAAGAAGAAGAAGAAGAAGAAGAAGAAGAAGAAGAAGAAGAAGAAGAAGAAGAAGAAGAAGAAGAAGAAGAAGAAGAAACCGCTATATCACTCCCTAAGCCAATGGCTCCAGTCTTAGGGAAGCATCCTTGACCTTCCGGCCACCAACCTGCCTTCCTTCTCCATTCCCCCCACATTTCTTAACACTTCTTTCTGTATTGACCTCTTTCTTAATGAGTTTCTCCTTCTCTGTCTGCTCTTGAAGAATCTTCTCTTCACTCACTGGTTCAGGTGTTTTGCCTGCACGTTTGTCTAGGTATCAGGTGCATGTCTGATGTCCTTGGAGGCCAGAAGAGGCAGCAGATTTCCTAGAGCTGGAGTTAAAATTGCTGTGAGTTGCCATATGGGTGGTAGGCATCAAACCTGGGTCTTCTAGAAGATAAAATAGTGTGCTTAACTGCTGAGCTATCTCTCTGTCTTTGTTTATTTTATCCCAGACGTCTTGCCTGTTTCCCAGTCTTGTCTATGCCTTGTACTCTTTTTTTCAATATTTTTATTTTATATTAATCACAGGTTATGTACTTTGTATCCCAGCCATAGTGCCCTGTACTCTTTAACTCAACTCCTACAAACTGGATGCTTCACCTCAACCTTAGCTTTGATCAGGCTAGAAAAATGAAGAATACCATCTTCATTTTCTCCCTATATAGTGCACAACTTCTTCCTCCAAAATTAACTCCGAATCCTCCACTCATCTTCACCATGGCTTTACACAATCAGACCTTGACACCTCTCTCTCCCCCTCACTTTCATTCTGGCTTTCTCTGTTCCCTTCCCTTTCTTCGTTTTGTTGTTGTTGTTGCTTGTTTTTTGTTTGTTTGTTTGTTTTGAGATAGGGTCTTCCTGTGTAGCTTAGGTTGGCCCCATCTCACACTCCTTCTGTTTCTGCCTCTCTGTGCTGAGATCACAGCTCTCATCCCTGCCTTGTGTGTCTGGCCCCTTACACAGCGTGATGAAGAGCAAACCATCTTCCTTTCTTTTTATGATACTCTCCCCCATCGCTCTCTCATATGCTGTAATGTTTAAAACATCGCTTCCTTGTTTAAAAATTGTCCATGGTTTTCCACTGACTGCACCGAAGTCCTCATTTCTTAAATACCACTTGGCCGTTTGTAATTGGCCCCTGGTCTATTTTTCCCACCTCATTTCTCCCCGACACTATCCCACACACCCACAGAGGGGACCACATACAATTATGGAGGCTGCACAGCTGCCCTGAGCATGCCGCAGTGCTTCCACACCCAGGACCCCATACTTTTGATTCCTTGTACATTTCTTGACGTCCTGTCCATGTTCCAGGTCCAGCTTAAAGCCTACCACTTCTGCAAAGTTCCCCAGACCTCACTTTCACCTGCCTCTTAAGAAGGCAGCTTCTCTGCTCTGCATTCTCAGACTAGAGTGGACATTCCAAACATGGCTGGATCAGCTAAGAGGTTCTGAGAAGACACTGATACCCAGGCTGTCCCTTAAGCCCCTTATATCAGGACATTTGAAAATGCATTCTATGTGTGAAGAAGGGTTTTTTTTTTGGTCATTTTTGTTGTGCTGAAATGAAAAGGGCATAAACATTTCTGTCTCAACCATTTTAAGTACACAGCGCAGTAGCTTTGAATAAAAAATTGCATCCATCTCTAGAATTCTCTATCTTGTGAAATTAGACTAAATCCGTGAAGACCATTCTTCCGTCCTCAGCCCCGCCAGCCAGCATTCTGCTCCTTTTCTCTATGACTGACTGCTCCTCTCACACAAGTGGAGCCACGCAGGCCTCGACTGGTTTGTTTCGGTCGCACAATATCTTCAAGATTTAGCAATGCTGAAGTATGTACCCCAAATTCCTTCTTTAATAAGGCTGAATAATATCCCACTGTGTTTATATGCCGTTGCTTTCTTCATTTGTCTAACTACCAGCACACACACACACACGCATACACACACACACAGATTCCCAGGTTAGCGTTTCTGAAGATTGTTGCTGAGAGCACTACTGTACAGATATCTCAGTTTCAATAGCTTGCTTCTTTGGGACATAAATTATTTGTACAAGGTCATGTGGTACACGTAAATGTGATCATGATGTGTGATAATCAAAACAGGCAAGAGTTTTATTTGAATTCTTCTAGGTGTGTTTGCTGGATGGTCATTCTGTATTTAATTTTTAGATCTACATGGTCATTCTGTATTTAATTTTTTTTAATAAAGACCCACGGTAATGTTTCCTCCCATGGATGCACCATGCTAGAGTCCCAAGCACAGGAATTCTACTTACTCTGTTTCTCCATTAGTACTTCTTATTGGTGTTTCTTTTTTAGTAGTAATATTTCTAGTAGGTATAGGGAGTCAGATCCCCTGGAGCTGTGACCACAGTTAGCTGTGAGCAGCTGCCCATGGTGGATGCTGGAAACCAGACTCTGGGGAGGCAGCAAGCACTCTAACTACTGGGCCATCCTCCCAGCCTCTTAATGGAATTTTAACAATCTAACAAGTGTCCAGGATCGTGCTACATTGAAAAGTCAGATTATTGTAATGAAGAATGTGACTCTTAAATGCTGCACTCATTATTTACACTTCAGATAACTACACTTTTAAAGTTTTCGGTTTGTGGGTGCTATGTTCATTCTAAGCCTGGGATGGTGGTATGTGGGTGTTGTCTTTGTTATTTTTCTGTTGCTACAATGAAATGTCCAGATGCAAAGCAACTTAGAGAAGACATAGCTTGCTTATTTTGGCTCATAGTTCCAGAGGAGTGGTGTCTGTCATGGTGGGGAGGGCATAGTGGCAGAAGCAGGAGCCTGGCTGATCACATGCCATCCAAACCAGGAGGCAGAGAAGACAGGAAGAAGGGCAACGCTGTGAACCGCAAAGCCTACCTCCAGTGACAAACTGAACCAGCCAGGCCATGCCTTTTAAGGGCTCTATAACCTCACCAGACAGTGCCACCAGCTCAGGACCAAGTGTTCAAAGATATGAGCCTATGGAAGACAAGGAGCCTGTGGAAGAAGATTCAGATGCCTGAGGCCATCCTGGGTAGTGAACCCTTGTCTCAAATAAATAGTTTTCATTTCCTCTATCTACATATACATAAATGTTTATAAATGTGAACTCACCATAGATCGCTTTTAAATGATTTTGAACTTTGTACCTGCCCTGGCTTCTTTCCAAAACTCTGGGCAGTGCTCATGTAGAGCAGGAATGAGCATCACAGAGGCACTTTGTGCTCAGCCTCTTGGATAACTGCCTGGATGTGCTCTATGGACCTGACTGACCTTTTGTGGCTCTATTCTAGCATTCTGCCTCCCTCTCCACTCCATGTGCTACCGTTGGCTCTCCAGTCTCTCATGCTTCTTTACCATCCTCTATCCTGATCTTTCTCTGCGTGACCAGTCTTTCTCCTAAGCTCTTTAAGCAAGTCTGAATTTTGGGTTTGCCATCTTCTAACTTACCTCTCCCATTTTTCAGGGGTTCTACGGTCTCTACCTCATAGCATTTATTGCATAACAAGAGGGAAGGAATGGAGAGTTACACAGCCTGGCATATCATTTTTGTGGAAAAAGGGACAAAACCAAACAAAAATATTTGCTGCTATCATTTGGTATGTTAACTGGGAAGGCAGAACCGGATGTTAATGAAACCAAATGGTATCTGCTGTGTGCATGTGTGTGTGTGTGCATACATGTGTTCATGGTTGTGAGGGCATTCATTAGACTGACTTATGTTATCAGAGATGAGTATTCCTACAATGCTTATCTACAGGCTAAAGAGCCAGGGGACTAAGCATCTGTTTAGTCCAAGAAGATAGAAACCCAAGCAAGAGAAAAAAAAGATGCAAGCCAAGCTCAAATCAAAGCTAAAATTCTGAGAGCTCCGGAGAGCTGCTGGTGTGAAGCCACATCCCAGAGTTGGAAATTGAAATGTTGATGGAGGCAGGGACATGAGGAAGTTGAGAAGGACTGGTCAGGGATTCACCAGTTCTCCAAAGTCCAACTGTCAAACTGCAGCCAACACATAGACAAAGCTTGAGCTGAAATGAAAGGCCCTTCAGGCTGATGACCCAGAATCCAAAGCTTAAATCTGCTGAATAAATAAAGGATAAAGTCATGTTCAAAACTGAAGGACTCCCAGAAGTGTAATGAGTGACTTTTTTTTTAATTTATTTATTTTTATCTCAATCACAGGTTAGGTACTTTCCATCCCAGGCGTAGCCTCCTCCCTCATCTCCCTCCTCCCCGCCCCCTCCAAGTCCACCAACAGGGGAGGACCTCCTTCCCTTCCATCCAGACACAGCTCATCCTGTCTCCTCAGGGCTGGCTGCAATGCCCTCCCCTGGGATCTAGCCAGTCTGTCACTCCCCGGCTTGTATGGGGAAGGGTCAAAGAGTCAGCCATCAAGATCATGACTGAAACATTCCCTGATTCCCTCACTAGGGTCTTCAGTCCGACAACGAGCTATCATGGGCCCCATCTGAGCTGGGGTTCCAGGCCATATCCACACATGGTCCTTGATTGTAGAAACCGTCTCATACAAGACCCCTATGCCCTGCTCAGTTTGGTCTTTGTGGAGCTCTTGTTCTCCCCAAGTCTCAACAACCTCCTCCAGAACTATCATTACTTCTCGCCCTCTGTCAGAGGCTTGATCGCGAGTCTTAATATCTGCTCTGATACATCGCTACATTGACCCCCCCCCCAGAGGTCCTCCTTTGCATTCTCCTGTCCTGTTGTTTGTTTTCTCCTCCACTCAATGTCCATCCCATTTGTTCATCCAAACAAGCATTGATCATACCAACCTGGGTCCTCCTTCCTGTATATCCTCTCTAGGTGTGTAGATTTCAGCTTGACCTTCCTATCCTATAGGTCTATATAAGTGAGTATATACCATATGTTTCTTTCTGCTTTTGGGATACCTCACTCAGGATGA
>CM053760.1:61699072-61774019 GCA_028658305.1 Pachyuromys duprasi
CTCACCGTAGGAGTTCCGCTCACCTGGCACTCACAATGCTGGCGTTTTAGGTCCCAGAGTTCAGTCTCCTGGTCGCTGTGTTGTTTCTGCTCTCCTACTCCTCAGACACAGTGTTCTCTCGTGGCAGCCATCTTGGATCGAAAAAACCAGCATCTTTCTTTACTGAGGAAAGCTTAGCTCTTTCTGAAGAAAAAAAAATGATGACTAGACTTTACATTTCCTCTTACAAAGATTTTTCTCTATGCTTATGAAAAATGATAGTAGCAGTAAATGATACTTAACATAAGATAGTAGGTTGCTGTTTAGGTAGGCTTCTGCCTTTGATGGAAATCATAAAATTCTTGTGTGACTCTCACATGGTGAGAGATGGAAGAAAATTTGCTACTGTCTGAGTCTATAGCCTTCAGTGGGATAATGAAGATTTTCCTTTAGAAAAAAAAATTTTTTTTGAGTCAGGGTTTTACTATGTAGCCCTGGATAGCCTGGAACTTGCTATGCAGACTAGGTTGGTCACAAATTGACAAAGTTCCACCTGCTTCCGCTTCTTGAGTATTGTTAAAGGCATGTACCTCCATGAACAGATTCCTTTAGACATTTAAAAATAATAATAAAGGAGACAAACAAGTACCATTTGCTTTCTTCTTCACTGTCAAGGTTGGTATTCCTGTCCAGATGCATACTTTGAGATTTTCAGGTTTGGGTGCCTTTAAATTCTACCATTTTTGTGCTGCCTATCACACTGTCTCTGAAAGAAGGATACACTTTCTCTCTGCCTCATGTCAGCTATTGTTTACATTCTCTAGTATAATTCACAAGGAAACCTGACCATAAGTATTCACAATGTACCTTCCACAGCTACTTCTCTATCCTGATAGATTTGATCATAAGTACCCAACCACATCAAGATGTTCGGACCATAGAAATTTATTTATACTGGTTGGGATGGAGAATCTTCAACTTGACTAGATTTAGAATCACCCAAAAGACATACTTGTGGGTGTGTTTTTGAGAGCATTTACAGAGAGGTTTAACTAGTGAGGAGAGGCTCATCCTGAATACAGGTAGCACCATCTCATGAGCTGGGATCCTAGAACAGTTTTTTAAAAAGGTGGGGTGAGGCAGAAACCAGTTGAATACCAGTGTTCATATCTCTCTGTTTCCTGATGGGTGACATGTATGACAAGCTGTCTCACCTTCTTGTGGCCCCAGATAGACTTTTTTTGTTGTTATTGCACTCACCCTACTGTGAACTGAACCCTCAAACTATGAGCTAATTTGGAACTCCCTCCTTAAATTGTCTTGGTATTTCGGTACAACAATGAAATGGTAGGCTGCTTTGTGGCTCTTGCCCACCTGATTTCGTTGGAGACAGCATCCTCCAGGTGAGTGCTGGTTGGAAAAGAAGTGAGGTACAGTTGTGTTGGTCAAGTGAAACACAAAGGAAGCCGCATATGAAAATGCATGAAATCCAGCAGCAGCTTATTTCTCAAAGATCCCAAAGAGCAGAAGGTAGGCTCATAGCCTTGCAGGGAGAGTCAGGAAGAGGAAGTGGCAGACATGATTATAACCAGCCAGCAGATGGGAACAACACAGAGAGAGAAAAGTAGGAGGAAAGGAAGCTGTGAGCACAAGCCTTTATTGGGGTATAGTGTTACTCAAAATGGTTTCTCAAGGGTTGTTCTGCTTTCATTAGAATCACTCAATCACGAGTTGTACAAATTAATGAGCTTTACTGAGACATTTGCATGCATACTTGCATGCAGATGCATATCTTGCTTTGGGCATATGAATGCATATTAGCTTCCTCTCCTGCCCTCCCTTCTCCCTTAACTACTTTGTTTTCTTTCCTTTCCCTAAAGTTGATCTTTTCCTTCTAAGTCATCATTAAAGAATCAGTTTCCAACTACAAGAGAAAACATGCGATACTTTTATCCCTGTACCCGTCTAATCTCACTGTCTGTTCTCTGCAGTGATTGGTGAGTTTCCAACAGATAGTGACACATGTGGGGTGGCCACAGTGCACCGCACCTAAGCCGCGGATGTGGACAATGGCCAGTCACTGTCCCAAAGAGACATACCTGACTGAGCAATCAAAGGATCCTGGAAGGGAAGGAAACGGAAAACTGTTAGCACTGACCAAGTCCTGTGCCTATAGGGAGTCCAACTTGTGTTCATGAAGGGTACTTAAGCAATATAAAATCACAGGAATTCACCACCATGCTATACGCCCTTCACCAACTCCATGACACACTTCCTCTCTAGGTTCCACACTTATACCCTGTAACACAGCCATATGGAAATCATTTCAGTACTATATATGGCCTGTCTCCTAGCAAACTCTGGGTCTTTGCCATGTTCCATTTGCTTTAAATACATTTCACATACAGTATGTGTTTGGGTAACTTCCATGAAGCCTCAGCTTGGTGAGCACTTTCTTTGAAAACTTCCTGATGGACAGTAGTAATGGGGATCAAGTCTCCCCATATATTACCTTACTTCAATGACAATTCTAATGTAATTTTGGCAGATCATAGTTTCTAAAGATGCCCATAGCTGTACCTTGCATCACACATGGTCCTATTTAGTTTGTCCCTCAAGAAACTAGAGTTGGCATCAGAGGTTGGAAGACTCAAATTTTTCCCCTATGCTTTTCATAACCAGTAGAATTGCATAGAAACCATGGTCCTGGTTTCCAAGACAAGGTCAGGAAAAGACATGTTTCTTTTGTCTATTTCTTTGAAACCCTGTGTGTGTGTTTCTACAACGTTACTCTCTCCTGCGCTTGTCTGAATCATTGCTTTCTCTAGGGAAGTGGCCAAGAGAAAAGCCTTGCCTGTTGTGAGTCTCAGGAAAATTTATCAGCTGCAACCACAGGTATGTACAGCAGAAATGTAGAGTGAGGTGAGATTAGGCCAGAGGCAACACATCTTTGAAGCTCCTGAACTTGCGTGTGCTTGCTGTGACTTGGTTGTGCTAAAGCCTTGACTCTTAGGAAATATTGGGAAGCAGTGACATCTTTTGGAGGTAGGCTAGAATGGAAAGTTCTTATCTCATGGTAAATGTATCCGTAAAGGGAACCATGAGGCCCTAGCTTCTCTCGCTGTCTCTGCTTCTGGTTTGACATATATCGCTTGATTCTTCCCACATGGGCAGTTGCATCACAATACTCATCTTGAGGTGATCTAACCAAGGAGCATGTATCCCCAAGTGCCATGTTCAGCCTCCAACACCGTGTGCTTTTCTCATATGAAGTTAGCTGGCTTGAGCGGTTCATCACCGTAATGTGAAGCTGACAAGTAAAATGAGTTTCCTGAGATAGATCTGTTTTCTAGAATATTCTGCCATTCTTTCCATGGATCCCTGAGGCAGAGGAATGGAAGAGACTGCAGAGAAGAAACAGTCGGCCCGCCTGTCATCTCCTCCTCAAGGAACAAAGGGCATGGAGTGAAGGGAAGGCATAAATATGCATGTGCTATGTTGTCTGAGCTAAAAGTCTAGCCTGGACCAGGGAGATGGCTTAGCAGGCAAAAGTGTTTGCTATGCAAGCCTCCTGAGCTGAATGTAAAAAGACAGATGCAGTGCTATGACTCTGTAATCTCAGAGCATCTGTGGAGAGATAGGAGCTGGCAATCGGAGAATCCCCAGAAGCCCATGGGTCAGTGAGCTTGGAATACTCAGTGCATTAGTAGAAGTAACAAAAGAGACCCTGCTTCAACAAAGTGGAAGGTGGGAATCAACCACTAAAAGTTGTCCTGTTCTCTACACATTCATACCATGGAGCATGTACCCATCAACCCCCAAACAACCTCCCCACACTCTTAATAAATATATGAATGGATAAACTAGTTAATTAGAAGTCAGGTTTTTTGGCCCCTTGTGACAGCTGACTTGTCAACTTGACTGAATTTGGAGTTCTATGTGAGTGTTTCCAGAGAAGTTTAATCAAGGAGGAAACAATTATGCTCAGTGTGAATAACACCATTCCATGAGCTGGGGTTCCAGACTGAATAAAAATGGAAAAAATGGAGGAAGAAAGCTGTGCTTCAGAATTTCTGTGTTTCTGATTCCTAGTTGGGAATGGAATGGGACCAGCACCTGTCACAATGGTCTTCTACCATGGTGGAGTGTATCCTCAAACCATGAACCAAAATAACTCCTTTTTTCTCTTTAAGTAGCATTTGCTCATCAGGTATTTTGCTAGAACAAGAACAGTAGCCAATACACACCACCACACAGACACACACATCTCATTCAGCCAGGCTTCGTAATGAATACCTGTTAGACCAACATCCAGAAGGAGAAATGCACTGTTTCTAGGCCAGCCTGGAATAAAGAGTATGGCCTTGTTAAAATAAACAAAACAAACAAACAAATGAAAACACCTTACTCAACACGGGCTCATTTTATAATGGAGTAATTGCCCCAGTTACAGAATATAAGAGAAAAAAATAAGAAAGATAAAAATAAGAAAAAACATTTTAAAAACATAATGGAGAAAAAAGGATGTGATTTGGTATTTTCTAACTGATCTGAATTAATAAAATAAAAATTTCCTAATCATAAAAAATTATATTATAAATCTGAAACAGCAATAGGTCACAAGGTAAATATAGCTTCCAATTTACAGATGAGAGAAATGATGTTCAAAGAATTTAAATAGTAGCTTTGTGTAGTGGCACCTTTGATTTCAACACTCGGGAGGTAGTGGGAGGCAGATCTCTATGAGTTCAAGACTAGCCTGTGCTACATAGAGAATTCCACAACAGTCCAGGTAGCTCCATATTGTCAGTAAATGCTGGCTCTAGTTTGTTTGTTTGTTTGTTTGTTTGTTTTAGACAAGTCTGGCTGTGTCTAAATTCTATTGTTCTCCCTATTTAACAAGGGTGATTGTTCAAAAATATTTAAATAGCCCACATAGAACAGTGTTCAAACAGGCTTATTTGTAACCCAAAGGTCACTTTGGTTATAACACTATACAGAATTTAACCCTCTTTTTTACCACCTTGTAGGCATCAAGTTATTGTGTAATTCAAATGCTGATTTCTGTACCCCACTCCCATATCTGGTTGCAGTCCTTGTTCTGAGAATCTCCTGTCATAATGTTGCATAAACACTGCTCCTCAATTGTCTCCTGATATGCCAATAACGCAGCTTACAGCCAATCGCTGAGCAGGGAAGAGAATAGGGCTGGACTTCCTGTCTCCAAGGGACAAGGGGTTGGAGGAGGAAGTAGGGGATTCAGCCCCAGGCAGAGGCCCAGAAAAAATCAAGAGAGGTTCAGATGAGCAGGGAAAGCCACAAAGTTTGACAGTATCTTGGGATTTATGCTGGAAGAAAGCTAGATTAGTTTAGAATGTTAATAATACACTAATAACTGCTCAGATATTGTGCTATGAAACTTGCTAAAAATACTATGATAGAGTCTCAATTATTTCGGTGATAGCTGCGTTAAGAGAGAAACTGAAAAACAAACACTATTTTATAAAAATAGCTTTAACACCACCTATTTTTACCACCTAGTACCACCCTCCCCTTTTTTTCTTGATGTCTGGGAACAGCCAGGATCAGCTAACTAGCCTGGATGGAATCCAATGTCTGGTTCAACAATTCAGTTTATGTAATTCAAAACCATTATATTGTACTGCAGAGAAGATGGTAGAGCGATGCAGCAGATGGCGTCCAGCTGTAAGTTACTTCATAGCCAAGAATACATTTATTTTGATCTTGATAAAAATGGCTCCCTTGGAGCCATCTGGTCAACCTCTTCAGTTCCTGTGAGTTGAGCTGGTTTTCCTAACTTCATGTGACAAAGTGTGCATGTAAAATCTTTGCTTGCTAAGGCAACACAGTTAATGATTTGTTCACTGATTACAGTAAGTGATAAAGAAATGAAAGACTAGAACCAGGTATACAGGTTCTATATCAGTTTACTCTCAGGTTGTAAGGAATCCTCTGAGGTACTTTGGGACTATGCTCTCTTGAAATCAGGTTTAGGTTCCTACAAACATATGCAGGGTTCTATTACTGAGTGATACATTCCAGATATGCAATGAAAAGGATTGTTTTCTAGAAACTTCTTTTAATGCCTTTTGTTTTAATTTTCTGATTTAGCAAATATTTCTTGGCCTGCTATTGTAGACCATGGTGAGTGTTCACAGAGAGAGCAGCAGGAAGCAGAAAACATGACAACTACTCCACACTTTCTTTGCTGAAGGCATTGTTTTGGAGCTGACTCTGATGTTGTCCTTACTGCTGTGGGCAGCAAATCCTTTTATACTTTCGTGTCACATCTATTCTTGTTTTACTGAACTCATCAAAACCAAGCACCTTGTGTCCAGTTATCCAGGATGTTCCCATAATACTGGTAAAGAACACAGTCAGGAGATATCTATTCTGATTAGCAGTTGCATATTTAATTCCAATTATGGTCTTACTCTTATTTCTTGATTCAATAATGAACCGTGAAGTCTCATTGTGAACTAGGCATTAAACTATATGACAGAAATAATCAGTCCTGTACCCCAGGTGTAACTTGATTATGGTAACTAGTGATTATGTAAAGGGTATATCTCTCAACAGGTTTCTGTCATTTCCAACTTTTGGAGAGGGCAGAACATAACTGTTTATGGTATAAACATGCTGACTGTTAGTTCAAAGTCAGAACAAAGTCAGATATATAATTATGATAGCAAACAGTTTATATATGAGCTACTGTACCAGTAAGTGGCACTTTGGCCCTTCAGTCTAAACATACTTCACAGATTCTTGCATCACACTGGAGAAAAAAAACATAAAGCTTTTCTCTAAAACCCTACTGTTTAGAATATGAAGTCAAATTGTATTCTTAGACTTGCTCAGTGGAGCAGAATGAAAAACTCCAGTCATACCTATGGTGAATGTTTACATTCATTTCAATGGAGCAATAAGGACACTAGAAAAAGGAGGAAATGAACTTAGGGAAAGAAAACAGGAGCTCTCAAAGAAGACAGGAGGTTGTGCAGAAGAAAGGGAAAGGAGAGAAGAGTAACGATAGAACAATTGATCAAAAACAAAACAAAAACAGGAACAGCAGCCTGATTTCCATAATCTATCATGTCCAACACGACAAAAATATGATTCCATTTAGTTCCCAGAAAATGACACCAAACCCACAGAGCACACAGTGGCTCACAGCAAAGTCACTTGAGTAGGCCATTGAAATGGATCTGACTTTATGTTCAGTAGTGTTCAAGGAACAGTGAACCAGTCAGAAGGTTTGAAAACATTCTCTAGGAACTTAAAAAATAAAATAAAATACAACGGATTATATTTTAACAACTCTCTCTCTTTAAATGTAGAGAGCACTATAGAAGCATTTAGAATGTCCTCAGATCATAAAGTTGAGAAAACAGCCACGAGGTATAATTGTGGCATGACGGCTGAGGGAGTTACAGAATGAGTGAGGGCGGGAACCATGGCATGAAAGCCAGCGCTTCTGGTTTAGCACTTCAGGACTTTTCCAGTGTCTGAGAGTTCACCGTCAGCACCCTCATTTGTGGTCCGCTGCCGCGGTGGTGGTCATATTTCGACAGGCCTTCCTCTATTGGAGCTGGACTTTCTTTGCCCACCCCTGCCTTTCTCACTTGACTTGCAGCTTCTAGTCGTTTGCCACATGAAAATATCAGACCTAACGGGATGATTAGACGAAAGCTTCAGAGTAATAACCACGCACTACGGAACGTGCCATCAGTGTGGTGTCCGTGTAATATGCATTACGGCAAAGAAATTGCCTGTCTGGTTTAATTTTCAGCTGAGTAGAGGGAAAATTCTTCTGAGGCTGTACTCCTTTCCTCTGTTATTCTTGTTACAAGCATCCACACTGGTCAGGGAACCGCATAAACCCACCGCTCCAGTTTTAAACTTGGCAGGTTTTCCGGATCTGGAAGCTGTAACTCCAAGGTAAAGCAGTCTCCCGGGCTCAGCTTCCCAGAGTTCTTACATTTTCATTACAAATGATTTTTATGTAACCTTTAGATAATCCAAAATAGGAGCTTGCTCTGAAATTACGGGGTAGCTAAACCCCAGGGTAGAGACTGGTGTGACCCAGGATGAGGACGCCGGGTCCTCACTCATCCCGTCAGCCCGTGGCCTCCGGAGTACACGGCCTTCCGACATCTTTTGCTGTGGTCTTCCTACCACAAAGAGAAGGTGGCACAGTGGCTGAGGGCAGGGAATGGGATGGAAAATGCCTGCCACGGGTTTTCAGCTTTTTGTTTTTGTGCCTGCTGCAACCATCGGTCTCCAACCTAGAGTCTGAGCAGCCTTCATTTTCAGTGCTGCACAAACCTCTAGTGAGTGTGCAGGGTATGCCAGATTGCATACAGCACAAGCACCAAGGTATGTGACTACAGTAGACGCACTTACAAGACGTGCCATGACCAAGTGGCTCACGTGACATCAATGTGTTTCACAGTTCTGGAGACTAGAAGTGCAAACCAAATGTGTACACAGGACTGCCTCCTTTTGAGGACTTTGGGCATAAACCTGCTCTGTGTCCTTCTCTAGCCTTTGGTGCTCAGGATTGTGGGTGGAATTCTCTTAACTGTCTTCACCTCCCCTTCTCTATGTAGGTGTCTGTTTCTGCGCCTACATATCCCCCTTTCATGGAGATACCGGTCTTTGGACTGACCAGTAAGCTGAGGAGCTTAACTCGACCTTGTTTCTAAATAAGGACAATTTTGTATTGCTGGAAGTTAGAACTCACTGTCTTTTGTGAGTATCACGTTTCAGTCCACTCAGACTTGTGTTCAAATAGGGAAACATTCCCAAGACTCTGAGGTGAACTGTAACTTCACCTTCTCTTCTTACTACCTAGTTGTGTGTCACTATCCATGTTTAAACCATCCAACAGCACTTGGGAGTCCTAGTTTGACATGAAAGTCTACATTAAACTCTAAATTATTTCCCAGAACACCTGCAATTTTTTTCTGTGTGGAAACATTTGGTTATGTTGCTGACTTAGGTGTTTTAAGCCAAAGATGCCACAAAGACACAGGTACCATTCAACGAATATTTTTATTTTATGGTTTTATTTTTGCAGATGAGTGTTCTGCCTTGCATGTATGTCCATGACCCACATGTGTGCAGTCTCCACGGGGTCCAGAAAGGGACACTGGACCCCCCTGGAATCCAATTTAGTTGCAGATGGTTGTCAGTTGTCATGTGGGTGTTGGGAATTGAACCTGGGTGTTCTGGAAAAGCTCTCTGTGCTCTTAACCACTGATGTTGATTTTAAAATAAATACTCTAAATAAAATAGCCCATTTTTAAATACTATTTTATTTCCCCTTCCTCCCTTCCACTAACCCGTTTAACCCTAAGCAAGAGAGAGAAGGTTAATGGAGAGAGGAGGTGTAAACCACTTTATTCCTCCTGGCTCTTTAGGGTAGATGGGTTCTTCTGTGTCAGTGCCAACCTCCATCAACAGCAAATGCAGCAAGCAGTCTATCCCTTCCATTCGGGTGTGCCACAAAGCGTCTGTGCTGTGTCTTTCCAAGCAGCCATACTGGCTGTCTCTGGTCTTTCCAAACTGCCACGACTTCTCTTCCTGGGCTCTCATATTTATCCCCCTCAGAGTCCTAGACCACACCCTTCTCCATGCTGCACAAGGCAGTCTGTTACCAGCTGGTAAAGACCACACCCCACAGGAGGCAATTATCAGCTCTGGACAAACTAAAGCCCAAACTAACTAAAATCCCACTCTTGGGATTAAAACAAAAACATATTTCCATAACATAACTGAGTTTTTAAAGAAACTAAAACTTCCATTACACACTGAACCATCTTTTTAGCTAGCAATAAGCATTTTTTTTTAGTTCCAATGCTTTCTTTCTTGAACTCAGTGCACACAAACACACACACACACACACACAGTCACTCGTCTTGCTTTGTGCATGGTAGGTCGGGGCAGGGGGCACTGTCATGGCTTCATCTAAATCTAATCGCTCCCAAAGGCTTAACCTCCAATTTTATTACTTTGGTGACCACAAGACTGTTCTTACTCAAGCCTAAAACCAGTTAATGGGACTCCAATAACAGTTCCCCAGACAGGCTAAGCATAGCTCTATCTAATACAGAAACGCACTGGCATGACTAGCCTAGGGTAAGCAGGAAGCAGGCACAGCACATCACCATCTTGGGTGTTAAAGGTAACAGTGAGCCATGGGAGAATCATTCTATGTCTTTGCTACTGTCACGTGAGTCGGGCTTATACCCAGGGTCATCCCAAATCCTATGGTCAATGTTACTTTAAGGCAGCAGATGTGTCCCCCACCACTGTCTTCTTTCCTTAGATATCAGTCCCTTATAATCTATTTCTACTACTCAAGTGAGTGTAAATGTTTGAGGGATAATTTTTTTTGAGGGGGGTGAGTTGACATGTGTTTTTTATCTTTTATTATTTTATTGAAAATAGTTTTTCCATACAGTATATTCTGATCATCTTTCCATCTCCATCTCTCCCCAGATCCTCTCCACCTCCTTACCCATTCAACTTCACACCTTTTTCTCTCTTTAGAAAACAATCAGGCTGCCAGGTGTGGTGGTGCAAGCCTGTGATCCCAGCACTAGGGGAGGCAGAGGCAGGTGGATCTTTGAGTTCAAGGCCAGTCTGGTCTACAAATCGTGTCCAGGACAGACAAGGCTACAGAGGAAACCAAACAACAACAAGCAAACAAACAAAACAAAACAAAAAATAATACAATCCAGCTAATAAATTAACAGCCCAGAGTTAAAACACAAACACACACACACATACATACACAAACACACACACTCACCAAATTGAACCAAACCAAACCAAACAAAGCCTACAAAAACAGAAATCTTAAAATACAAGCAAAAGACAAGTAAGGTTAAATAAACATCCCCAAAACTATTGAGTTAGTTATGTGTTGGCCATCTACTGCTGGGCATGCCATTAAATGTGGTTTGATACCTGTGAGTAGTTGTCATTTGGAGAGAGCTCCTTGGTTAGGGATGAGAATGTATGTCTACTTCCTGCCTCTCAGTGTCGGGACCCCATCTGGCTTGGACATATTCAGCCAGTGTGTATTCTGCCATCAACTCTGTGAGTTCATTCATGTGTCAGTCCTCTTGTGTCTGGAAAATACAGCTTCTTGGAGGATACTCTATTCCCTTTGGCTTTCAGAATCTTTCTGTCTCCTCTTGGGGAGAGTTCCCTGAGCCCTTAGAGGAGGGGTTTGATTGTAGGACTGAGTGTTTCAGAGCCTCTCTGTACGCTGTATAGTACTGCAGAAGAAGGCTTTTCTGATGGTGGCTAACAGGAGAATGTCATTAGGAGTCTTTTTTTCCATGCTCCTTTAGCAGAACAGTAGTATTTGGTTTTCTCCTAGTCCATGGCCTATTGAGTCTCAGGTTCTTGGCCACCTGAGCAGTGTCTGGGATGGGTGCTATCTTATGGAGGAGGCCTTAAATCAGATCAGATGAGGGATGAAAATTTGAATCTCCAGGAATTGAAACAAAAATGGGTGGAAACATAGACCTCACTTGTTGCATAATCATTGGTATAGTTTTATAAACAGAACCTCAAAGTTCTTTTAAAACAGAATGCCAATGAGAAGGAAGCGGCTGATGTCATTTGTTTTTCATGTAAGTCATCAAGAACCTTAGCCATCTCTTAAACCTTAGGAAAATACCAGTTACATGTGCCATTTGTCATCTTTTAGCATAAACCAATGTTGGTGGGAAGAAGGAGTCTGGTTAGAGAAAGAAAAAGACACAGTGTACAAGGAAGAATCTATGTACCAAAAGAACAAGGTCACTAATGAAGTGATGTGGTTAACCAGAAGCTGGGTTTGAGGGTGGAGATTCCAGGCCCTTGAGCAATGCTGTTCCTTTAGCTCCAAGTCTGTCTATCTTGTTTTCAACTCCTTGTCCAGTGGTTTGTGGGCTGAGCTCGCTGTTGGGACAGTACGAGGAGCTAAACACACAAAAGCACTCGAGACTTAGCTCATATCCCCATAGAGGGAAAGGAGAGCTGGGCTCTCACAGACTAGCCTCTGGAATTCAGCACTGCTCTGGACAGGAAGTGACGCTGTTTACAACTGCTGTCTACTTTGGGTCCCTGGGTGTTTCCCTGAGATATATTTGCTAAAACCAGAATTCTAAATTTGATGGAGAAAACAATCACTTGGTATTTATAATAAGAACTGAATGTTTTCCTCTTTTTTCCCTCCACATGTAGCCTTAGTTATTTGGAGGGGTCATTTATGGTTTGGATCCAAACTCACCATGAAAAAAATAAAGCATGCATTCATCATTCCACCAGACCAGTAAATGCTGTTGAGTATTTACTACCTTCTTGGGGTTACAAAGAACTGTTAGATCCAGTTAGGACCTATGATGAACCTATAACTAGGCTGCAGAGCAGAAACATTCTTCATGGTGTTTCATCATCCCTGAGTCTCCTGCACCTAGCACTGTATTTATTTAGTAAATTCTAGGTGCTCTGCAAATATTTGTCAAGTACATGAATAAGATCAGCTTCTCGTGAAGATAGCAAGTATTTTCCAGGTGAGAAGTGAGTGGGAATGGCTGTGTAATGGAGATGGAATTTTAGCAATGCTTTTGGGACGGGACAGGGCTCCATGGTGGAGCAGGAAAGGAGAGGGGTAGCTCCTTTGGGTAAGGAGATATAGTTGAGCCTGGAGACTGAGAGATCCGGGCATTTTTCAGGAGACAGAATTCTTGGTGTGTAAGAGATGTAGAAATAGGAGAAAGGTTTGGGGTCAAACTGCCTAGATGGGGGAGGACCGTGGGTACTCGGAGATGTTGTCAGGCCCTGGGTTGTCTCATTCCAGGTGTCCCTCCCTGCTCCAGCTTTAACAAGAGAAAGAGAAAGAGAGAGAAACACATAAAAAAAATCACCTTCCTTCCTTTGTAGTTTTTCAAATGACTCATAGGATTATAATGTTCACAGATAATTTTGACGTAAAGATAGGAAGAGAAAGAACACATCTCATAACCTTTAAGAGATCGCTCTTTACCAAAAAGAAAAGACAAACAGAGAGAGAGCATTGATAAAATGCAAGGAAATGCTGATGCTCAGAAATGGCACCTGAAATCTGCCCCTTGGACTTAACTGAGGTGACTTTCAGAAAGCTTTCTCTAAAACTACATTACCACCTGCAACTCAGATCCAACAAAGAGGAAAATGTCCTTCTGAAATGTCCCCAACAAAGGGAACCCGAACCCACTTCATGGAGGAAGAGGGGTTCCTGAAATCACGTATTACTCAGAGCCCTGGTGACATTTGGTGATAATGATCATTGTTTAAGGTCTGTTTCTTCCTCTAAAGATTATTTATTCTTCTACTAAGTTAGCTACAGCCCTCCTTTCCCCTGCCCCAAGGAGACAGCATGGTATAGAAACTTCTAGATTCAGTTGTATTTTTGCTACTCATCTTCCCATGATGCCCAATGCACCAAACAGGTTAGTGAGTTTCTCTCCTGCTCATATGTCTATAGTCAGCTAATTTCTAGGTCTCAAATGTTGATCCTCCACAGGGGAAAGAGAATTCTTTGGCTTCTATAAGTTCAAAAGTAATAGTTGCCTAAATGGCATCATACTTCTGTGTAGAACTGCATCTTATCCTTCCGTTTCTGTGCAACTAAATGACCTTAGCAAAGCCCTATAATCTAGCAGATTTAAAAAAGTCAGGGAAAAAATAGGTCAGAAGGAATGGAATAAAGAAAATCAAAATGCCTAAGATTAGATTTCTCGGTAAGGTGGTTGGTTATATAGGAAATGGCTTATAAGACAGGTAGAAGAGATAACTTTTCTATAATTAGCTTCCCTATCCATATTGCAGTGATATTTTTTATCTTCACTGGAATGATCATCTGGTTTCCTATCTTTTACTACACTATCAGCTGTTTTATCAGCTCCCTGTCCTTGCTATAACAAGATAACTGGCAAGAAGCAAGTTAAGAAAGGAGGGATTATTTTGGCTCACAGTTTTAGGGAGCACAGTTCATCATGGCAGCGGGAGCCTGAAGAAGCTGGTCACATCCAACCCACAGTTCAGAAGCAGAAAGAGACAATACTTGTATTACTCTTATATTCTCTTTTTATTTATATATTTATTTATTCATTCCAAGGCTCCAGCACATGGAATGGCCTTGCCCATATTTAGGATGGGTCCTTCCTATCTAGCGGCTCCCTCACAAGCATGCCGGGGAAGCCTGTCTCCTGTGTGACTTTAGGTTCCAGCAGATTGACTGTGGGTATTCACAGAGATGCATGTCTGCATCTGGTCCTTCATCAAGTTCTCTCACTTGGGGTATGCCGGTCCCTCCGGGGAGATGGGAGAACACTGCTTGATGAGAGCTCAACAAACAGTATCCTATATGGGTTGGAGAGGGACTTTGAACTTCAATCTCCTAGGTCTCCCTAGCTATCTCCTTAGTCGCAGACAATGGACGTTCTCAGTGTCTCACAATCATGGAAACAAATGCACACATACACCACCACCACCATCACTACATTCCAAAAACCAAGTATTCTTTCAAAATCATGTTCTCTATTTCAATATCAAGGAATCTGCATGTTTTCTTAATACAGCTCCACCCATGCTATGCTAGTATAAAAATTCTATCCCATAGCATTCACTCTCTACATTTATTAACTCCTTCACTCCCACCCAATAACTCTAGTCTCCCCCAAAGTTGGCAGTAGCCCATCCTCTGCCCCTAAGCTCCCAGCAAAGAATCTTGGGATCAGTCAAGACCATCAGTCAGAGAGGACCACATATAGGCTTTTGATACCTCTAGAGGCTGTTTTCTGTGTGTCGGGCATTCTGAGAGGCATTTCAGAGAATTCCATTGCATTAGAGGAAGAAGTCAGGATTTATAAGCCTTTTGTGAGACAGCCATACACATTCCTTCTTTTGTTGGAGATGGAGGCAGTGAGCCAAGTTTTGTGAAGGGCGTTGACTTACTCTGCTCTTCCAGTTACAATGACAAACTTCCCACTGCATACACATGTCATAGAAGTTTACAGAAAGCAGAATGTAGGCCATTGTGCAATGCTTTGGGAAGGATCTTCAAAATCCAACAGTAAAGCCAGTAGAATGAGTAAGACTGGAGTTGAGGGAATGGGCAGTCCTGGATAAAGTAATAGCCAATGGTGACAGAGCTTCCGTATGGCCACTCTGTCCAGAGATGCAGAGGAGAGAAATTGAAGGTGTAGGAGCCCTGCAAAGACAGCATGTGGTCATGCATTATGTGTGCATTCACAGCAGTGCACATATGCACAGGCAGCTGTTTGAACAGCAGTCTTTATTTGCAGATTCTGCCTCTGAAATCCTTTTAGCCTCTTTCCTTATTCTGAAAAGTGTAGTCTGAGTATTGGTAATGAGAAAAGTTTCTCACACATGGAAAGTACAAACAACTTAAAAGAGGTGTTCCGGTCTTTGTGCTGTTGAAACCAAAGCACTGTGCATTCACCTACTCCTTGACTTGTGAAGAAAGCCTAGCATGGCAACTTTGTTGTTGCGTTTTAAAAGCATCATTTGCTTAAAATAGCCGATAAAACATTCCCTCAGTGCTCTGAGGATGGTGAGATTCTGCATTCAACTCTCACTGGCTTCCAGAAGCATCTTCCTATGAGGCCTGTGGTCTGTGCTGGCTTAGTTAGCTATCTGCACTCTGAGTCTACTATATCAACAGGAAGGGTGGGGGAAGAGCTGGTGATCAGGGGTGTAGAAATGCAAGTGCTCCTCAGGCTTCCTGCTCTGCCCACATAAAGGAAAAGTACCGTCCAGCAAAGCCAACCCCCAGCTTCGGGCAGCTCAGCCAAACCCCGTACCCTTTCCCCCTTCCTTTTGGTGAATACCACATACTGTGGGATACTATGGACCTGCCATGCCTTTCTCAGAAATTTCCTCTAGTGGGATTCTGTCTTATGGAGCCCTGTGGCCCATGGGTGGGGAACAAGGAATTCTCAAAGGCTGTGTTCATAATTGCTAGACATACTTGCTGTCCCCGAAGCCCTGGTATCCATGCCAAAGTCTGTGTTCCTGGCTGTAGAAGGAATGTCTTAGCTTTGGGATTTCAAGCACTGCGACAGAAAACAAAAACAAAAACAAAAAACAGGAGGTGCTAAGTTCTAAACTTTCCTGTGATGAGCCACTAGAATGGTAACTGATGAAGTACCCTACCCCGAAACATTTTTTCTTAAATTCCTAATGTGAGTTGGGACCTATCATGACCTAACCATGGGATATCACCTAATCCCCAGCAACCTATGAGATATGTGTTATTACTCTATTCCAGCCCAAACCAACCTGAAAGTGAAGCTGGACAACTTATTTGAGATGTATTATTAACTACAATAATTTTCATCTAGGTTTCAGCAGCTCATCCTCCTCCTCATTGAAGGAAGGTGTGAGTCATATGTCTATCACTCTTCCTAAAGATTGGGATTTAATGAGCTACTACTGTATGGCTGACTGTGGAAGCATAGGCCTGAACAAGACCAGTTAGGGTTCCTAGAACCAGTTTATAGACTGGTCGTTAGAGAGAAAATTCACAAATAAATAATGTGCTCTGTGGCCTGCTTTCTGCCACTGTGACAAACTGCCTGGAATAATTAACTTTTGTCTCCTGGTTTGAGAGGTTCTAGTCTGTGATTGAGTAGGCATGTTCATTTTAGATCCCTGATTAGTGTGTCAATGACAAGGGAGTTCAAACTGCTTACTTCATGAACAGGAAGTGAAAGAGGAAGAAGTGCCATAATCCCCTTCAAGTGCATAATAACCAATGAACTAAGGACCCGCCTCCACTCTGCCTCCCAAATACCCACAGGAGGAACCAGGCTTTTAGCACGTGGACCCTGAGGAACATACAGCATCCAAATTACAGCCAGTGCTACAGAAAAAAAAAATAAAACAGGAAACAACACATTTCTCATGACGGGACTTCAAGATGCTTTCCGTCCTGTCAGGAGCCATTTCCAGAGCGCTGGAAGCTGTCGGGCAGCTGTGATGACAGTATGATGCTCCCACGGCCAGCATGAGAAGATCTTCTGCTAAATAGGTGTGTTTCAGCTTGCGGGAAAGCGCTGTCAAAGTGGGAATGCTACAACACAGATGGACTGTATGGCTCAGGCGTGGGGATTTGACCCTGTAAGCCATAATTACTCCCACCTTGATTGAAAATCTGTCTCTTCCCCTTCTTTCCTTTCAAGGGGGTTTTGAAAACTGATTCCTCCAAATCTGGAAGCCATTTGGAGATTCCCATGAGGAAAGAGCTATGTAGCAATGTGATTATTGGTGTTGATTTCATTTACTATGACATGACTGGGAATTACTGGGAAAATCCACTACCAATGAGCAAATGAGCTTCCAAAGATGTGACAAATTAGCATGTCTAAAGATTGGCCACAACAGCAGGAGGTTGGTGGACTATCAGTGTGTCTAAGCTGTGTAAATAGACACCGCTGTAAGTAGCATGATTTAGGGATCTACCGGGAAGGTGGTCCTGTCCTTTAGAAAATAAATAATTTAATAAGAGAACGGTGTCCTTTGAGATGATCATGGGTCCCAGAAGTGGCAAGGTTTGCTAATATTCCATTTGGTGGAGGATGGGGGAGTTCACCCTAGGTCCTACCTAGTTTTCTGAGATATCTGGAAATCCAGGCAGTATACAAAAGCCATTCTTAGAATAGTCAATAAAACTGAATGCCCTTAGTCTAGAGGAAGATGAAACTTAACTTTAAAGGGAGTTAACTTCACACAAAATCTTAACACTTTCATATTGTATACTCTGACTGACTCCCTTTAAACACTTCCCAGTGTCTACACTGCTTTTGCAAATAAGTATGCTCAAATCCATAATTAATGAAGTAGCAATTGGCATAATGGTCATTTTTTTAAATCTTACACAAATTAATTTTACATCATTCAAGAGAAATAAGAGCTTTGACTTTTTTAGAATTGATAACACAGATGGCTCTGATTTGTGCGTTCAAGCACTTTTACATTTTCTCCATGATTCGGAAATAAAAACAGGGGTGGGAAGGTAGCACAGACACTAATAGACTTGTCACACAAGTGTGAGGACCTGAGTTGTATCTTAAGCACTCACACAGAAACCTATGTATAGACACATTCCCTTGTTATCTCAGTGGGGGCAGTGTCGGGGGAAAGGTTGAGGCAAGAGGATCCCTGGGGGTCACTGGCCCCAGGTCAGTCTGTCTGTCAGGAAGTCTGGCCTGAACCATGGACCTTGTGCCTGAGAACTTGGAGCTGGGCATGGAATTCCTGGATCTACTACAACAGGCCGGTCAATCTGAATAGGAGAGGGCTTGGCACCTATGTCTGCAAGGGTCTGAACTGGTCTTGAGCAGGCCTTAATCCTGAGTGATGTGGGGAAACTTGGGTGCTAAAATAGACCTGGTACCTAGCCTGACTAGACTTACATCTACAAATGCTGGTCTCATGCTAGAGCAAGTCTGACTTCTGAAGCCAGGTGAGTAGATGCTGAACCTATGGCTGTGGGAACCATGTCTCTTCATACTGGCCTGGTAATTGAAGCTAACCCTATCAATGGATAGCTTGAGGCCTGGACTATCTGGGTCAGCTTGTTTATAAGTTAGTCTAAAATCTAGTGCTGGGCATGCCTGAAACATCTGCCCACCGGTCCAGCCTGGAGACTTGGTATGCAGGTTTCAATGTGATGATTAGGGCTAGGGATCCCAGCCTTGTACTGAGACACATGTAAACCCAGGCATCATGGGGGCCAGGCTGTTTATCAGGGATGTTGGACTAACAGGCTCTCTCTTGGATGAGCCTGGAGACAGTCCACAGATGCTGCCCTAGTTCTGATGTGGACTAAAAGCTCATGGCCACCGAGGCCACTGAGGCCATCATCATTGGAGCTGGTACAGAGCCTAAGGCTGCTGGGTTGGGCCTAGTGGTGGGACAGAGTTAGTTTTGAGTCTATTAGAGATGCTTGAGATAATGACCTGGCTTGGCAGTGAGGTGTGCCTGGAGACTCACCAGCTTGGAACTAGATACTGTGCTAACCTTCACAGCTTATCTTTCACTGGGATAGGCCTCTTGTTAAACTTAAAACCCTGAAGTTCAGCCACTACTTCCCCCAGATGAAGGGTATCCCTCTGCTCTGTGCTCCCTGGGGTTGAGGGATGGATGGAGTGATGCAGGCAATACAAAACTGTCCTCCCTTCATTTTCCCATGTGTCCTTTCTTCTTTTCAGTGCCGAATCTCACCTGGTGCCCTTAGATGTTAGGAAGGTGTTTCTGTGCATGGGTGGTTGCTCAGAGTGATGTTCTGTGGGAGGAAAGCTATGGAGTGTCCTATTCTGTTCTCCTAATAAAGAACAAGTTGAATTCAGCTGATCTCAAAGAATTTTTAAAGCAATTTGGAAGTTTGATCATCTCAAAGAAGCACGGTGAGTAGATTAGTAAATACATACTTTGGGTAACCTCCGTTCTCATTCAAATTCAGATCAATATCATCGGGCAAAATATAAGTAAGTAAGCTGACCTAAGCAGATTTAAACCAAGATGGTCAGGTAAAGACAGGCCTTAAGAGGAATGATTTGGTAGGATGGAGCAGATTCTTACCATTGTATAATATCACCATGATACATTAACCCTCCCCCAAAGAAACCGTGTGACCCTTGGCAATTATGAGACAAACAGTCCATTTCTTAGAGGTCACTAGTCAATTACGTATCTCTTTCCTATTCATAGACAGCAACCAATTTTTTTTGTTTTTTTCATAATGAGAAGTCCAGATCCAAAGGGGCTCACATCAGTCCTTTATTAACCTTTCAAATATAACAGATGAAGGGGATTTGCTCCATGGGGCTAGATTTATCTGATATCAAACCAGACAAAAATATCACAAGGAAAGAAAACTACTGCAAACTATGTGATATTAGATGAAATGTTTGCATCACTCAACTCTAAGAACCACAGCCAAAACCAACATTGAAGTCACAAAGACTACAGCTATGGCCTCCTGGCGGCACCAGTTCTTATTCTAGTACTGACACAGATTGGTGAATGGCCACATGAAGGCCCCAGAAGTGGGGGATGCTTTTCGAGTTCTTTCCTAGCACATACTACCCCATTCTCATTCAGAGAGGCAGCGTACCAAGATTTAAAAGCTTCTGTTCTTTTAAGGAATTGTACTAACTTGCAGAGATGTACATTGTCAAGTTCAGCAAAGTCAGGATTTATTTATTTCCACCAGTATAAGACTTCCTTCCATTATCCTCCACCAACCCAGGATTCTGAACTCTTCACTACTCCACGTCAAAATCTCTGAGAACTGGACTAGAACCTTGAGAAGGCTTAGCAGTTAACCGTGTTTGCCACCAAGCCTGCTGAGTTCAGTTTCATCCCTGAAACACACATGCCGGAGGTAGAGAATCCTATATGCAAGTTATTCTCTGACCTCCACATAGTGGCCTGTGATCAGTAAATCAAGAGAGAGAAAGAGACAGAGACAGACAGATAGGCAGACAGAGAGACACACATGCACCCAGAGAAAGACACTGAGTAAATGGAAGAAAAAGTCTGAGATCTTCGTTAAAGTTCAGGCCTAACAAATGATCACAGTAGAAAAATGTTCCAATAAGGTATGTGCATTTTGCCAGATTCAAGCTTAAAGCTCAACACTAGACTCAACTGATCATTTGTGTCACCTGATGGCGACACAGACAATGACTTAGGCATAAAGAGAGTCTATGAGTGCAGAAGGCCTCCAGATTTTCCTGTCCTGGGAAAACAGGAAGTTTGGGGATGGCAAGATGGTTCAGCAAGGGAGGACACTTGCTGCCAAGCCTGATGACCTGAGCTTGATCCCAACAGCTCACATGGTAGAGGGGAAAAAAAAAAAAAAACACTCCTGAAAGTTGTCTTTGAATGTTCACAGAGGCACATGGCATGCACATGTACTGCCCCGGCCCCACAATAGATAAACATAATAAAACAATTGCAAGTCATATATTTGCCAAGATTCTATTTTAACTCTGGTACCCAATTCGAGGCTCCAGGAAACATGAAGACGTAAGCACTCTGATGATTCCTGTTTGCATTAGATTCCAAAGCCTGTTCCGGTTGTCACAGGAGAAGTCCTGTTAGCAAAGCACACAGGAGACACCTCTGTATCCAGGTCATGCTATCCTGAAAAACTAAACATGCTTTTCCCCAAAATACACAATACACTATTTATATAGACTATATGTCAGTGCCCATGTACATAAATATATAACTATAGGATTTACTTCAATTGCTGGCACGTAAAGAGTCAAAAGCATATGTAAACTTTGAACTCCTGTTAATTTTAATGACAAGGGATTTTTAAAGAGACAGTGGTAATCCCTTGACCATTTGGAAGATTTCTTGGATCTGATAAAAAAAAAAAAAGTCAGCTTAAGTCACTAGCATTTGGCACTGTAATCACTGGGGAATGTGGAGGGAGGCCACCAAAAGCCCCATTTCCCTCATTTGGCCCTGAGATTAAGAACATCCAAGAGGCAGGTATTGTGTTTGCTCTGGAGCCATGCAGTCAGCTAATTCCCGTTGGCACCATCTGGACCATCTATCTGCACTAATTCCATTTTAAGACTGAGAAGGTGAGGTCGGCTAATCTCCGGCAGATCTCTTATCACGTGGTCAGATCTACCCGCCCACTCGATTCTTCCCCTAACAAATGCTATATAAAGCACTGGGAGGGGGGAGGGGGGCAGAGAATGAAAGACCCAACCAGTGGAGAGTTGTAGTGTAGGAAATAAATCTATCGGATCGTTATGGTGAGCTTATGGGTTAAAAATGGGGACAACTGAAAGCTAAGTGAATGGTGGAAAGAACTTCTATCTATTAATGTCTTCAGGTTGTAAAAGCAGATCAAAGAGCTTGCATGAAGGCAGGAATGCAGAGAGAAGCTGACTAAAGAGCTTTCCACGGAGGAATGCTCCCCAGAGCATCGGGGGACTGCTCATTTTATTTTATTGCACAATAAAAAGGAAAAATGGAGCTTTTTTTTTTATCTCCCACCCCAAATGGACCAGGCCAAAGCAGTTTGTGGCATGCTCTGTGAACTCATTCAGAGGGGAACTGACATATTTTAGAGCAGACTTGTCTAAAAATAACTTGTTTCATCAGTTCTGGGACATTTTTTCAGTCCTTTGCCAAGAATCCAATTAATGTGTGTGGCTTTTTTTTTTCCTTCCAGGAAGTTTTATGGGGTCTTTATATCTTTTACTCTTTTGTAAAGAAAATCCACACAGCCAACTGTGTACGAAAAATGACATGAGGCTCTAAGACGCTGAAGTTCCTAATGCAGCTACTTAATTCCTGGCAGACCCAGGCCATTCATGGAAACCGATTAATTAACTTAAACTGCTCTTCAAGCACCCCATTCTTCCTCTCCCCTACCATCCCCTCCCCTCCCTTCTTCTCCCCTCCTTTCCCTCCCCTCCCCTCTTCTCTCCTCCACTCCCATCAGCTCCTGCCAGGGCTCACTTCTGCCAAATGCTGGTGCTTCATTGTGTCTGAGAGAATGGCCACAAAGGGGCAGATGAAGAGACTAGGAGGCTGACCCAGCCTGGACTTCATCCTCGCTCAGAGTGTCGGCAGAGTATCAAGAAACATTGAATGTGAGAAGTAGGTCTTTCTAGGGCACCAGTTCTTTACCGCTACTATCACTATTGTAACAATAGAAATCATATGAAATACACAAAGTGGATGTCCACGAGCGTCAAAAACAGAAGAATTCAAAGATTCTTTATTGTTGTTGTCTTTCTAAGTGAGCCAGTTTGGGCTGAGACTCTGCTCTCCTAGTAAATGAAAATAAATGTCGTTATACATTATAAATCAACATTTCAGGGGTCATCTCTGTCTGATTATCCATTTAGGAGGGTATCATTAATCTAACAAAACTCTCAACTAGAGATCCTAATACCACAGTGGGCCACAGAAGTCATGTGCTCAATCTCCTTTGAAGACAGACTGGGTACAGAGGAGTTGCAAGGTCTTGCATGCGAGTTCCCTTCTCTGGGACAGGGCAATGGTACTGTTGTTTCTCGGCTGACGTTTTCCCTTTGGTGTGAGATGCCTTCCACTGGAAAGGTTTACTTCCTCATCAAGAACATCTTGGGGGATACCATCTCCATCCAAGCAGCTAGCTAATTTGTCCTCCCTTCTGCAGTAGGTTCTTAGAAATCATTTTGTTTTACCCCCCTTTGTCTTAAACCAAAACAACAACAACAAAACAGGAAACCATGAGCAACCTTTGCAGCTTAACTGTTTTCTAGCCTTTCTACTTTCTCCCTCGACAGGTGCGATTCTAAGAACCATTTTCCTATTCAGGCTTTGCTTCCTTACCTTTGTTTCCCTGTCTGTTCACTCCAACCAGCATTCTAGTCATTGAATTTTCTTCTGATGATGGTAACTGTGCCTTCCAAGGTGCCCACCCACTGGCTGGTTTCCAATTCCCATTGTACTGTTTCTCTCCTGAATACTCCATGCTTTGGCGATCACGTCTTCAAAGCATGGCTGGCACCGGGGTACGGTGACATAAAGGTGTGATTCCATTCTTAGGAGGCTACCACAGATGGCTGTGAATCTGAAGCAACTTGAGAGCTATAGTCAGTTCCAAGACAGCCTGGGCTACATAAGAAAACCCTGAATCAAAAGGAGCAAAACAGAGCTGGGAATATAGCTCAGTGGGAGAGTGCTTGCCTGCCCAGCACATGCAAGGCCCTAAATTCAATTCACAGCATGTACACACACACACACACACGGGGTTGGGGGGGGAGATACAGAGGGAGAGAGGAAGAGATGGGGAGGAGAGAGAGAAGCAGCCTGGGAAACAGTCATCTACAGGATCGTCTCCAGTCAAGATGGTTTTCCTCCAGTGACTTGGGAATTTTTTTTCTCAGCCTACTTGGGAGATTATCTTCCTCTCACATGGCTTCCTTAGATCCTAGACTTCCACTGGTTCTCTTTTGTTTTTGGTAATCTGGTCCACTCCTTGCTTGAGTTCTCTATCTGCATCAGCCACGTGGTAAGGACTCACACTCCTCTCTCCTCCTCTCTCTCTCTATGGATTCTAGCTTATAAATCAGAATGTTTACCTACACTATTTAGCACTGCCATAGGTATGATAAAATCTCACTAAAACCAAAAGAATCCTCCTACTTTAGCTTCCCAAAAGAAGACACAGAAAGAGACAGAGACAGAAATACACTGATTCATACTTAGTTCTTTTAAGTAAGCCGGGAGAGAAGAAAGGAAGTTCTGGTGTCCTCAGAACTCTTCTTTAGCTCTTCTGTGTGTGTGTGTGTGTGTGTGTGTCTGTCTGTCTGTCTCTCTCTATATATATATTTTTTATAATATTATATATATAATATTATATACATGCAGGCAAAGCACCAATGCATATAAAATATAAATTAATTATTTAAACATATTAAAGTAGAGCCAACATATGATCCACCTATCCTACTTCTGGATGTATACTCAAAGAAAATGAAATCAATATATTAAAGAGATGCATTCATGCCCATATTCATTGCAGCACTACTTACAATATCTGATGTTTAAAATCAGCCTAGTTGCCTAGATGAATGAATAAAGAAAGTGTAATACAAACACACAGGAGTTTTAGGCAACCATGAGGAATGAAATATTGTCATTTTCAGGATAGAACTAGAGAACACTAGAGATAAGCCAGACAAACAACACATGTCCTCTCCTGTGTGGGAACTAAAATGCAGAGCACTTTGAAAGTAAAATAGGGGTGACGAGAGACTCAGAATTGTTGGGGGAGTGTGTGGAAAAACTGACTGGGTTTGATCAGCACACACGGCACAAGTTTACGGAAATAAATCTCAGTTCTCCCTCCTGAGACTTACCACCCACCCACCCACCCCACCCATGAACCAATGACTACGGCCCAATTATTACAGTATTGCTGTGTATGTCTGATGTGCACACGTCAGTATGGAGAGCAGAAGACATCTTTGTGGAGTCCGTTCTCTCTTTCCACCTTCACCTAGGTTCCAAGAGTCAAACTCAGGTCACTGGGCATGCACAGCAAGCACTTGTGGCCACCCCGCTAGCACCCTAGCATAGGTCTTTTCTGCTGCCACGTGACTTCATTCCTCAAGTCACAAACTGTAAGGTCGTTTCCAAACTGCCTTGTTTAGGGACAGAAGCAGTTCTTGCCCTGAGGAAAGTATAGCACTGCGACAGTGCAGACAAGTTCTACTTTTTTTCTTTCTGACGTAGGGTGGAAAAAGAGAGAAAATCAAGGGGACTTGAGAAAGAAGCCTGCCCCTGGAATCTAGTTCGCCTATCCTGCTGATGCGGAGTCAAGAGACACAAACACGACTGAGAGCAAAACTGCTGGCAGAGACATGTGCTTCCCTTGAGATACCTCAGACAAGGATGTCAAAAGCAACAAATGGCCTGTTCTCACATAGGGTAGGAATGGTCCAGAATGGTTGTGACCTTGACTGTTAGAATAGCAGCACTCTTAAATCTAAACAATGCACCTCATAAAACTGCCTGGCAACTTTATTTACAAAAGAAAATTCTTAGATAAGAAAAAAAATAAGTAAATTAGCTCAAATGTTTTTCCTTAATATTAAGATTTTACCTAATTTTCAGCTTTGCTTAATCCCTAACCCTTGTTGTAAATTATATTCCATGGAGAGTGCAATGCGGAAAACCACAAGATCGTATGCATAGCCACAGTAGAGATTCATACATAATTCTCTGAGACGTCCATGCCTACATCTGTTGTGTACTGTTCCCCTTTCACATGACTCTCTGTCCAAATACTTGATGAACTTACGGACTTTGTTCCTCTCTGCCTCCTTCTAAAATTTATATTTTTATTTTACATATGTGTGAGGGACATGTATGTGCACACAAGTGCAGGTGCTTGAGGTGGCCAGAAGAGAGTCTTGGGTGTCCCGGAATTGGCTGTTGTGAACTATCTGATATAGGTGCTGGGGTCTCATCTCTGGTCTTCTGAAAGAGTGGCAGGCCTTCTGAGCCACCTATTGCTTTTGCCCCTTGAAATGCTTTCCTTGGCATAATCAAGAATATGGCCTTACCTGAATGGCAGTTTTTAAGGGGAAAGAGAACTCCTCAGACTTCTGGTGGCTGCATTGGACGGTCCTGCCCTTCCCCCAACTCTGACATTTCTACATCTCCTGGCATTTATTAGCTGTATGATAAACATTTACTGTATTGACTACATGAATGAATTCATGGCATCCAGAACCCGGTGATCAGTTATTTCCTTGGGATGTGTTACAAGTTGTCACACAAATAGGAATCACTATGGCTCACATAAATGAGCCAGCAGAAGGTCTGTTTGCTCTCCATGACCGCCTATAAATTCTGAGGAGTCCATGGAAATTTAGGGAGAATGCAGAGCTCTCAAGATCAACTCTGCTCAAGCAGCCAGGCAGAGCTGTGTATACAGTTGGTACTCAGTAAGTAATGACTTTCCTCTTTTCTACTTTGGCCACCTCTCTGTGACATAAGATTTGAAGTGCTCAATTCTCTTGTCGACTCCCCAGGCCTTTGTGAAGATGGCAGGAGGTGGCCCAGCAACCCCTCCATGGGAAAGTGGTCCAAAAGGCAGACCAAGGAGTGTTTCCTTAAGAGAACTGCAACCACTAAGATACATGGAAACAAAACTGTGTAGATTAGAAACAAAACAAGCTGAAATAATGCATATGTAAAGCCAATTTTCTTTTTCATTATCAACTTAAGCATCCTTTGTCTGAGTCAGGAGGAGGCAGGCAGTTTGCTGCCTCTGAGCAAGAAAGGGGGTGAAGGAAACTGAGCACTATGCTCTAAGCAGCCCCGCCTTCCCTTTTCCCCTTCCCTATTCTACTCCCCTAGGCCCTTTGCCCCCCATTCTGGGGCTAGAATGTCCACTTTTTCCCAGCCAAAATCTTCTCTCAAGAAGGATCTGAAACTCATTTGCATTCAAATACAAATGAAGATTGCAGCTGACAGCGCTACCTCAGATGTTTGCTTTATCTCAAACGTTGCAGCAATATTTCCAACTGGCTTCAGCAAAGAGCAAGATGCCGTCTTCAGGAGGATCACACCTGGCCAGCTGGCATTTTAAAGATGGATCCGTGCTGGAAAATCCTGAAGCCCCCTGTACTTGGGATGAAGATAAATCAGCCCTGTTTTCTGAAGGCACAAAGAATACAAAGGGTTATGTTAGAACTCAGACTGTCAGGCATGATGTTGTAATTTCCTTTAAAGAGGTATAGACCTGCTTGGAACTCCTCACATCATCTGAATTTGAAAATCACACAAAGTATGTCTACGATTGCAATCTAAAATTTCAAGATGACTCTCTCAGCCTTAACCCCCTGCCCCCGAAAGTGATTGTTGCATAAAGCTTTGAGGGATCAACTGTGGAGAACAGCAAATGAGAAAATGAAAGAGAGGCTCCTGGTAGTTCATGCCTCTGTTCCAGAGAGTTGGGCTCTATTTGAATCGAATCTCACTTCTCTATAGCCTTATTTGGAAGGGTGAGCATGACCTCCCCACTTTGGGCTGTTCTTGCTGTCGACTGTAACCATTGCAGAAGAGCAAGTCTTTCTACTCTGAGCCTTTCTGCACGTTGCTGACAGGTTCAGCTTTGTGTGGAATAGTGCTGAGAAAGCCTATAGAATCCACACTGTCCCCAAGTCTCCCAGTGGGATTAGTTACCTTCTTAAAAGAATGTATTGCTTCTCTGTGCAGAAGTTTCCTCCCTGCTGGTTTAGTGTCCCGACAGCTACATAGGCCGCTGGGAAAGAAAAGCCAACAGGTGTCCTGACTGTGGCTCCTGTGTGGTATAATACTGATTTACCGAGAAAGGTCTACACACTAGTGCAACAGTGGCATTGCTGCTTTGCGGGTAACCCATCACTTCCTGGCTGGATAAGAGGCCTGCTTCATGGGAGGCAATGCATGTCTGGTACTAGAAATCTGGCCAGGGAGGTCACAGCTAGTAGGAGATACAGCACCACTGAATGTTCTGCTAAATGGATTGTAACCAAACTGCCTCCTAAATATTTATGTTTATAACTAAGATTAGGGCAACCCCCAGCCTGGGTCAGAGAAGGTAGATAATTTCTTCAGAGGCTTAACAACTGGTCAAGGTGCTGAGAATAAGACTATTGAGTGTGCAGCCCTAAGCAAGAAATCTGTATCACTCCTTCCAATGCTCAGGGAACATCTAGGAATAGGGTGGAAGGATTATAAGTCAAGGATGGGGAACACTTTAAAAACACTTAATTCTGAATACAGCACAGCCACAGACACAGCAACTATGGCTACTTGAATAAGATCCCCACAAAATAAATAAATGGATAAACAAAAGACATAGAGTAAGAGGAGAACTGATTGGGGAGAAGAAAAAGAGTCATCAAGAGCGGAAGAGGGAGGAAAGAGCAATGGCAGCTGAATATGGTCACAACACATTCTAAATGTGTATGATATTTTTAAAAAGAGGAAATGTTTTTTTAAAAAGGATACTACCATTGCACTATCAAATTCCTACCAAAAGCTGTGTAGCAAGAGATTGTATTACCTTTTAAATAGTAAGATGTCTCTAAATAAAAAATTCAAAGGCAAGCTCTTGATCACAATTTTCAAAGTCCCCATGCGATTTGGGCCGGCCTGCTCTTTTGACCTCCATTTATAGCATGTCTGACCTACTCTTAGGTTCCCTGTAACTTGATGGATCTTGAAAGAACTCCTGTCTCTCTGCTGACCTCGGTCTCCAGGATGCTGTCTCCTGGCTCCCTGATCCCAGAATGTATCTCTCCCAGACGCTTACAAGACTCAAAACATTCCTTCTCTTATAACAGTCTCTCGGGATCATCCATGCTTTTGTGTATTTGATCAGGGTCTTTTACGGTCTGAAATCTCTTGGCCTGTTTCTTTTCTTACACCTCTGGCTTTGGTGAGTACTTGGTTTTCTTGACCACTGTTCACTGTTGTGTCTAGATAGCAGCTGACACATCATTAGCTTTCAGTCAGCATTTTGCACAAAACCAAGTCATTCCTCTGTTAAAATTCTTTCCAGGCTTTACATCATATTTAAAACCAAGTGCACATTTCTTGATTCCCAAGTGCCTTAATGCACCCACTAACCTATGATCATGTGGCGTCATGATTATAACAATTAGCACAGCCTGCATGGGCCTGCTCTCTCACCTTTTCATCCTGAACATGAAGTGTGTGGTTCAGTATTAATTGGCATCATGTGAGAGGGTTTTTGTTTGCTTTTGTTTTGTTTTTGAAGTCTAGAATATAACACCTGGCACTACGCTTACTATGTCACAAGAGTCTGGGATGAGTTGAATGCCCACTGGGCCATGCCCACACCTCCTAGTTACTAGTAGAATGATATTTGGCCCAATATGTATCAGTTATACTTGCCAACATTCCATTAGATATCTCACAGGTGCCTCAAGTTAATAGTGTTAAAGTTTTAACTAGTACTGTTATCCATCAAAGAATGTTCAAGTCCATTTTGTAAAATGGACAGATTGGCTTCCATGTTTACTGGGGTGAACTCTGAAACTGTTCAGCCTAAGAGGAAAAGACTTTAAGCACCAACTCTGCAAGATCCTGCCTAACCTATTCAACTCAACTGTGGTGGAGCCCTGACTGCCCAGGAAAAGTCCAAATGCACCAAGAACACAGTAATGACAGAATTTGGCCACCAATTGGTTGCAGGGAGAGCCAGGGACAACTGCTAGCCTCCTGCTTCAGAAATGGGGGGTTTAGATGATGTTGAAATCTCAGGAATAGACTGAGCTCGGATCTCAGGAGAGATGTTGGGTCTCCAAAAGAGATGTAGACCTGGCATATGCTGAGTTTACTGAGTTGGGATCCCACCTTGACCATTGTTTTCTTGGCCCATTCACACTTACCGCCTATTGCACCCCAAGCAAGCTGTTTCACTATCTGACCCTCCTCCTTAAACCCAAGCCTCCTCCCCGAGTACAGATTTCAATCTTAACTGATAACTGGGTTTCCTGTCCCACAGAAAAAGCAGAAGCCGTCTAAAGACAATACAGATATGCATGAACCTAAACTTCATTCCCACACTGAAGGCCTCCCTTCTCTTGATTAGAACCTCTGTGCTAGCTTCCTGTATCCCCTCCGGAACTCCATTCTAACATTCCTGTCTGCTCCTCCTGCATCCCCAGGCTGTCTGTGTCTGGAGAGGTAGCTGTCAGAAAGTGTGTGAACTTTCTGTTAGAATGCTTCTTTTATCATTCAGGAATAGTAGATCTCTTAACAACAAACCCTTTGCCCTCTCCTTTGTCTGGAACTTCTAGAAGTTCCCATTGACCGTAAAGCTTGCTCGCCTGCTGCTTGCTTCCTGCTGGATTTACACCATGCAGGAGACTAAACGCAGAGCCTTGAGCATCTGTAGCCCTGAATTTCATTCTTTTGAAACAGCATCTTTCTCTGTAGCTCAGGCTGACCTCAAACTTACAGCATTCTCTATCTCTGTCAGCTTTCCTAGTATTAGGATTATAGGCATAAAACACCAAACCCAGCCGCAAATCTTCTTTGAAAAATGTTAAAATATTGTAAAAATATAATTATGTCATTTCCTCCCTTTCCTTTCTTCCCTCTAACCTCTTCCATGTCCCCTCCCTCTAGCCCTTCCCATGCTTCCTTTTCATCCCTCTCAAATTTATGGCCATTTTAATGTTGTTTGTACGTGTATGATTTTAGTTCTGACCACTTGGTTTTAGATAAGCAGTTGCAATGCTTGTCCCTATGTAAGACATATTTTCCCTCTCTCCTCAGTCATTACTTTCCTGTAGTTTTTTTGTCTAGAGTTGGAGCTCTGAGAGATTTCCCCTTCCATGTTGGCGTGTCTATTGGTGTTGTCATTGTTCAGTGCTTATTCTGACAGCCATATAATTGGGGTATCTTTGGTGAAGCTTCTCCATCTAGGAGACACAGTCCCACAGCACACTTCCTGGTCCTCTGGCTATTAAAATCTTCCTGCCCCTCTTTCTTGATGACCCTTGAGTCTTAGGTGCAGGAGTTATATTGCAAAAGTATCTCTGGGGCCCATTCTTGATGTTCACATTCATCTTTCTCTCTTGCAGACATGTTTTACTTGTCACTCCAGTTTCTTAGACGCCGTTTGTCTCAGTGTTCCATGTGCAACTTCCCTGAAATCTTTCCCGGAGATACTGTCTCTGATGTCACCCAAATGCTGCTAATTCTCAGACTTTTGTCTCTATCTCTGACTTCTTCCCTAAAACCCTACATTCTTCTTTCTGTCTCTCTTCAGTACCCAATGACCACCATCTCCAAATGAAGTCTATAGTTCATTCCCAGTAGCTCCTCTTTGGTCATCAGCTCTCTAAAAATGACAACTTCATCTTTGATTTTTATGTATTGATTTTTTTTTGGATCTCCCCTCTCTAATCTGTATCATGCTTTCCTTTGCTTCTTAAGTCTAATGGGTCTTGTGGTTCATGTGCTCAATCGTAGGTTTCACCCTTTCAGTGCTGCCGTCCTGCCTAAGGCCTTCAGCACCTCTGCCTCTGACTATGCTGGTGGCTGAAATACCCAGATCGCGAGTCTCCAAATGACCAACAGTCCGATGCAAAACACACGAGGGCCTTTATTACAAACTCGAGCTGGGTGGCTGCCCTCTGCAAGAACAAAGAGGCAAACGACCCCCAACTCTGGGGAAACAGGTTTTTAAAGGGGGAAAAAATGAAAGTAGGGAAGTGTAAGTCTTGGCACTATAGGATTGGGTGAAAGGGTCCCTAGGGGAGTTGACCTTAAAATGATTGGTTTGTTTTCAGGCGCCCAAACTGCAAATGATCACATCTGGCCATCTGGGGATACCTGCCCTGTTACGTGCAGGTTAGGTTGTAGCAAGGGGGAGGGAGTTAACACATTCCATAGGCTTCCTTAGGGGCTACGTGACCCTAGTCACATCCCAATGTTAATCTGGGTGGGGGACTGCTGGACCCTTGCTCTGAAAGAACTGTGCTCTGGTGACTTTGCCCTAGTCCCAAGAATTAACTCCAAATTTTTGAACCTCTCAGTGGCCTCTAGAGTATAAGTTGGATCCGCTCCTTACACACAATGAGTCCACATTGTATTCACGTCCAAAGCTCTAACACTGCCCACAGAGCCCCCGGCCCCCAGTTCCCACCGGTGACCTTGCTGCCTCCCGGACCTGTTTCCTTCCTCTTCTTCACACCGGTGATCTGAAGATTCTTTGTAGATGCTAATGGCGGTCCCACCCTGGGCTTCTTTGTTTCTTGCTGTCTCTGCTATTGCCCGTGTTTGGTCCTTGGCTTGCCTAAATGCTTTATCCTTTAAAATTCATTACCTGAGTCCCCATAATGAGCACATGTAATTCATGCCTACCCTGATCTACAACAATTACTCCATTTAACATAAGAAATGTTCTAATTTTTCAATAGCAGTCACCTCAACATAAATTCCATGAAGAAAAAAAAATCAGCCTCTCTTATCTTGTTTGTCTCTCCAGCACATAAAAATGAACACATCCGTTAACTGACCCCATAATAAAAATCCTCAGAGATAGCACCCATGGGAATTCTTTCTAGAAACACAGAGGGGCTAGAGGGGCCAGAGGTGAAGCACAGTGGAAGAACACTTGAGTATTCCTGTAGTGCAAAGAGGTCCTGGTTTTGATTCCCAGTATTGTATGTACACAGGCACACACACACACACACACACACACACACACACACGGAGCTAAGAACATATAATATACACCAGAGCCTACTTATATATCGTAATTCCTTCTCCTACTACTACAGCAGAGTGCCTCTGGCAACAATGTACTAGGACTGCTTATCAATTAGATAGCCATTTCCTCCTGTGTGATTAATTAAAATTGAAACCAGATTTTGTCCGAGTTACTAAGATTGAAAGCAAAATCAGCCCAGTACTGTATTCTCTTTGAGCTTCCATCTTGGCCTTTTGGAGCTGTGTCTAAAGCACACACTTTTATAGGCTACATCAGACAAGGCTTCCACGGAAGTGTTTCCTCTACTAAGCTGGTAGAGGAAGACTCAGAGGATCCAAGAGAATGTTTTACCTTTGGATCTTGTTGAGGGTCATTCTTTTCCAGTTGAGGAGACCACTCCTACTCCCACTTTCAGAGGGGTGGGCTAACCCAGCTACATAAATGAATTCATGCAGCATTTGTTTTCCAAAGGCCAATTGTGCAAGGTCCTGTGTGATTTGTAGGAGAAAACTGTAGTCCTGCTTACCGATAAAAAATGATATAAAGTTTGAACTTCCATAGGCTTGGGTGGCCTCTTTTTGTAAAGATCAGCAGATTAGCACTGAATGCAATTACCTAAACTGTTTGCAGAATGCCTGTGTTCCGCTTTGGCCCTCGGGACCATTCTCTTCCTTTTCTTCCAGCCCTTTCTCATCTGACTGAAGCAGCCTTGCTTGGGCTCTCAGCTACAGTTCAGCATTGTTCTGTGAAGAGGCATATTGAGAAGAAGTGCCTTGCTCACAGCCCTTCCCTGAGATAAGTGGCCACAAGTGATTTCTCACATGCAGATGCATTTTATCTCTTTGGTCTAGAGAGAAGTTCAAATCACAAGTTTCTTTGTTGACTTTCTCAGCCCATTGTTACCAACCCATTGTAGAAAGGGGTGTTTAGAGACTCCAACCATAGCCTGACTCTCCCTTTCCATCTGTTTACTCCTTGTATGTATTCTTTAGCAGTTTCATGTATCTATACAAAGTGTCTTGACCATATCCATCCCCTTTACATGCATTAATACTTGATTTATATACTTAGGTGTCCTGATGTTGGGTGTGTAGGTATTTGTGGTTGTTGTAACAGTGTGCTGAATTAAACTTTTTGAGCAGTACATAGTGACCTTCCTTGTCTCTCTTCATGGGCTTTTACTTAAACAACATTTATCTTCCGATGCTACTTCTCAATTGCCTACTTGATTCTACTTGATCCCCATGATCCTGGCTGTTGAGACCAGAGAAAGCACAGTTGGTTGTAAAGACAGCTATCCCTAAGCTGTCCCACAGCCAGACACATAGCCTAATAGACCATACTTCTACACCACAGGGGTGTTCAGTGACTTCTAACCAGGAGCAGACTAGATCAGATCCTCTCATTCAGGAAGCTTGATGCTGATTTACAGGTAGACGTACAAATGGCGACACAGACCAGGATCTAAGAGATTCTCATGAAGGAGCTATTGATGGAAGCCAAGAGGTACGGTAAGTGATGATGAGGGACATGGAAGGGACCTGGGAGGGCTACGAGGAGTATCAGCAGCGGCAGTAGACACGGGAAGTCTTCTAATGTATTGGCACAGAGGCCTACTATTGAGAAATAGATAAGACTGTGGTATCTGCAACAAGAGCAAAGTGTTTACATCTAAAAGGCTTGATTCAAGTTCATCCAAACCCTCTGCTCTTTTCTATAACATTCTTCTTTTGTCATAAAATGTCATTGGTTAAGAGTCTTGACTACATCAGATATTGCCACCTGAGTTTAACAAATAGATTTATCAGTTTTGTAATCTGGGGTAACTCACTTAATCTCTACAAATATTCATTGTCTTGTTGCCACATGTGACAGGCAGAATAATGGCCATAAGTTTGTCTGTGTCCTGATTTCTAAAACATGAAAATATGTGATGTTATGTGATGAGATTTTGCAGTTGGAACTAAAATAGAGACCTGGAGCTAGGCTTGTCTACTATTCATGTTAGTCTGGTCTAATTGCATAGGTCCTCAAAATAAGACTGACATTTCCCAGCTGTAGTAAAAAGGAGATATGGCTAGAAAAAGGTGGTGTGAGAGACAATGTAGAAGCTGTAGAGCTGGAGGAAGGAGGCACTGAGCCAAGGAATGTAGAAAAGAGGAGGACACAGATTCTCCCCCATCTAGGGAAGAGGAACCCAGCCATGTCAACACCCTAACTCTACTCAGTTAGATCTGTGTTAGACTTCTAACCCTCAGAAACATAAGATAATGAATATATGTTGGGTTAAGCTGCTGTGTTTGTAGTAACTTGATATGGCAACATAGAAAACTAAACATATTAGATCACACTGACTACACATAGGGTAATGTCTAAAGGAACGTATACTCTGGTGTGACATTGATTACATCACCTTTTTGGGATGACTAAGGCTTTGAAGTTTCGTCATTGGGAGTATGTTATTTGAAAGATGTATAAATAATGGAAATGTTAAAGAATATGTAATTT
This sequence comes from Pachyuromys duprasi, assembly GCA_028658305.1. NCBI lineage: Eukaryota > Metazoa > Chordata > Mammalia > Rodentia > Muridae > Pachyuromys > Pachyuromys duprasi. The sequence goes on from CM053760.1 coordinate 61,734,417, forward strand.
ATACTGACACAAAATCAGTGAGCCCTCATGCCCTGCTTAGCTGCTGCATCGTATGAGCCATCAGGGAGGTGGCATTCTGTATTGATGTAGAGGTCTCAACTGTTACACAAGGGATGACCAAGAGTGATAACAAATCACTCCTGCTGTCTTCATCTTCTTTTCCACCTCTCAGGTGTACATTATGTGTGCACAGCATCTATGCATGGTTCTAATGTATTATATACTTTTGTTACATGTAGTTTTTCTTTTATGTTATAATTATTTGTGACTAATGACAGTCATATGTAATTTTAGGGGTACATAGTGGTAGCATGGTATGTATACACCACTGTGTGGAATGATAGCAAGGCAGTTACCATATCCATTACTTTGAATATTTATTTATTTTTCCTGTCTACGACTTTCTCGTCTTTGGCCAACATCTCTAGTGCTAATAACCACCCTTTGACTTTGTTCCTGGAAATCCAATACATATAAATGAGAACAGGTGTTTTTTTGGCCTGTGTTTGGTTTATTTCACTAATCATGATGTTCTCCACCCATGTTATCACAAAAGAAAGATTCCTTCTCCTTCTAGGTGACTTAGTACTCCACAGCACACAGGTACCACTTTTTCCTCCATTGGCTCGCTCACCCACCAATGACTCTTAGGGAGGGCCCATACTGTGGCTATTGTGAATTGTATTACATGAATTTGGGAGCACAGATAACTCTTTAACCTAGTAATGTCAAGTCCCTTGGCTGCATAACTGGAAGAAGGCGCACTGACTCTGCATTACCTTTTAAAATAGTTTCCTCTTTCGCTAAAAAAGAAAAAAAAAATCAACCTTTTAAGTATCCTTTGGCTCATACCGAGGTCTTTCAGGTAACCTAAGTTTTGTGATGTTTCTTGTCGTGGTCCATTTTACAACATATCTTAAGATGATGATGGAGATCAGCATTAAAGGGATACTTGAAAGGGCATTTTAGAGATGCTGTGGCCAGCTTTGTCCATCTTCACAGTTGTTCACCAGCCTCGCTTATAGCCAGAAAACTCTTTAAGGCGTATTCCCAGTTGACCCAGAGCAACCGTGGAAAGGCTACTAATCAGAATGAGAAGCACAGTAAAGAGAGCTGGAGAGCTCATTAGTAGGCCCTTGTGAACCACTTAAGAACATTGCTTTGCCGAGCTAAAAATGTAGAGTGTGCTCACAAATACTAGTTTCCCACTTGAGCAAAAATGTCTGAGTCCTTATCACAGCCAACCATCTTCCGGACTTTAAATGACCTTAACTGCAATTTGGCAGTTGGACAGCACAATGGGTACTTTGCATGACTCAGTTAGAGAATAATGCAAAGCTGTTTCCCATTAAGTCACTTTGATCTATGCTGAGCCAAATACCTGGGTCTGTCACCTGATAAGCTACAAACCCAGACAGAAGGAGAAAAGAGGGTAGATTTTTAGGAGTAGAGATCTTAGTACTTTCAATCGTGTTTTTACTAATCCAATATTCACTAGACACCAGAGATGTGTTCCCCAACACATAGGAATTACCAAAGAGCATCCTACCCTCCCTCCCATGCCTCTGACAAATAGATCCAGCAGGTCCACAGTTCAGCCAGGAGTCTACAGCATCCTAGGTGAACTCAGGAGGGTCTCCCAAAGGCTGCAGTGTAAAATGTTTAATTCAGTCAACAATATGAATCGATAACATTTTCTTGGCCTTGGAAGCTGAGACAACCCAGGAAATAAAGGAACCATTGTGACATTTTGTGGGAGGTGAAGTGACAGCGACAGAGAAGATGATTCCTCAGGGCATGTGATGTTGCAGAGCACTCCATCTTGTCAGAGAGCGAAGGAAGAAGGGCTTTCCAGGCCATGCTATTACCATGAGAAGTCACAGAACACTTGAAAACACTGTGTTTGTTCCATGTGATGAGAAGGTGACTTGTGACTTGGCCTTGAGAACCTGAGAAGACAACATGGGTCTTGAGTGGATGGGGCATTTCTGTTTCGTTTTGCAGGCAGCAAGGACTTGGTAGAAGTCTTTAAGGAGGGTATGGCAGGAGATCTCTGGGAATATCGAATACTGTGGAGATGCTCCTTCCGTTGATGTCTCCTGAGGGCCTGTTGTCTTTGTCACTTCAAGCTGTAGTGACAGCTCAGGCTGGATGGCTTGTGAACATGAGAAATTCACCGTCATGGTAGTCATGGTACTGGCTGGTCTTCATAGACTTCCGCTTCTCACAGGTGATGCTTTCCAGCTGTGTGAGCACCAGGGGTAAGGGCCAAGCAAACTCTGTTAGAACGTTTTCATGTGTAAACAATAGCAGTCACAGGGGTGGTACCCTTCCAAACTCTACTTATTAGTATAATAATAACAACAGAGGGTGCATTTCAGCAACTGAATTTTAGAGAAACACAACTGTTCAGTCCGTTGTACCTGCCATATGCCCTTCTCAGTATGGACATTAGAAGATGGCTGTCACAGCTAAGAATTGTTCTGGTAGTCCAAGCAACGAAAGCCTAAACTAAGTAGTGAGTGGCGGGGGTGTGCAAGGAGAAACCTGAATGGGTCCATATGGTTTGAGATTTATTTATTTGTTTGACAAAGCAAATGGAGGTAACTTTTATGTATTACTATGAGCATGTGTGAACTTAAGTTGGGCTTGTGTTGCCCAGCTACTTGGAGTGCAGGGTTTTGCAGCTAAGATTAAACGTAGGGCAATGGTGTGAATGGAAAGTGCATAAAGACAGCCTTTTCCTGAGGTCGATAAGATGAACACCACACCAAGAGCAGCAGAGTGAAGCCATGTAGGGTCCAACAACGCAACACAGGCAACAGGCAGAGAGGACCAAGGCTGGCAGGCATCCATCAAAGAAAGCGGGTGTGAGAGGAAAGCAGTGAGTGGCCTTTCCTTTCGCTTCCAGTGCTGGGGACTGACCTGGGGGTTGCAGGGGAGGGAGGGAAGGACTCACAAATGGTAGGCAGGTGCTCCACCACTGAGACATGCACCCATCTGGCCTTTTAAGATACAGTATAAGTGTATAATCTCTCTAGCATCTAAAGGCTCCACCATCTGGATTACCAAGGTTGAAGTTAGGGAGAACACCAGTGAAGAGCCAGGGAGTAGAGGCATGGATCTGGATGAAAGGAAGGTAGCAAGGAGAAGGGGAAAGGCAAGTAAGACACAGAGGTTCAGAAAGTGGGATGTGAAAGGAAGCTGAGAAGACAAAAAAAAAAACAGCAAGGAGTATGCAACAGAGGATGCATACAATGAGAATGCAGACAAAGAGCTTTGTTCTGGTGACAGGAAAATGATGAAAAGAAAAGAAGAATGGGTTGGATTCCATTGAAAGCACTTTTATCTGATTATAAGCCACTCTATGCAAGCTAAACAAAATAAGCAGATGCTCCCGGGATTACTATTTTAAAACACCTCAATTTCAAAGTAGTAATTGCTTTTCATGGGGTGGCGATGGGGATCCAGAGGGATGAACATGTCTAATGAAAAGGAGAGAGGAGAAATGGAGAGAAACATGGACAAGTATGAGCACAGCACCTGGCAGTCCTTTCCTGGGCCCCGGGTGGCAATCAGGGATGGCAGATTTACATGGCTGAGAGGAGGCGTGGTTTGACTTGACTTTTTGTTTGTTTGGTTGATTGGTTTTTTGGTTGCCTAGCTAGGTAGGCAAAATTCAACAAACAGCTTTATCACATGAGGTTTGTCTTCGGTTTTGGATCTAGGAATCCCTTTTCAGAGCTAACAGGGATGGATGTCAGTCTTCCTTTCTGAGTATTCAGGAGATGAATGAGCAGAAGCGAACTAAACAGAGGAGTTCAACCTTTCCAGCCTAGGGAAGGCAGCTCTGCAACTGTGTCCTCCCCTGGTCTCTAGAATAAGTTGCCTTCAGGTGACTCTGCTTGTGAAACCAGAACAGCTGTTGCTTCCCTTCCCGCAGAAATAGGCTGCCGTGGTTTCGTCCCATGCTCTGCTTGCATAGCAAGTTCAAGGGTAAGACTGCACAGGTGCATGACTGTAAATGCACAATGCTGCATATGTTTCTATAAATACTGGGAGAGGGTCCTGGTAGAATGCATCTGAAGCAGAGAGCCAGGGTTTGTTTTGGGCAAAAGGCAGAAGAGACCTGAAATTAGAGCCAGTAGTCAGCAGAGCTTGGTTTACCAGATAGATTAGCTTGTCACTAGAGAAATTTATTAAGTGTGGAGTTTAAAATTTGATATAAGAATTATAGAAATGTTATTACTAATAGGATTTTAACTTTTTAAAGTAAAAAACAGTTACTGTCTAGTAAAGAAGTCAGCGATTTTAAGAAAAAATTTAAAATGTAGGTGAATTTAAAATGGTGGACTTTTATTTCACTGGAAAAGACTACTGTCCATCAGTAGCCAGTTTTCAAATCTCAAACTAAATATCTGTACATATGTCACTATATTCATTTTGCATATATTATACAAAGTACACATGCAATCTAATGAAGGGTAATTTTAGAATGAAAATGTGTATATCATCTTTTTGTATCATGTTAAATCATTGATTTAAAAAAAAAGAAGCAAAAATTGTGCAGGGTGGTATTGAAAGAAAACAGAAGTTACAAATAAATCAGTGTTTGCTCGCTGCCTGAATGTGAAGAGAAGTGCTTTAAATAAATTAGAATCTTTCTGAGTTCCCACTCATTGTCTCTTTTGAGGAATTCAGTCTTCCTTCTGCTGTTCCCTGTGCTCACATTTCCTCACACCCTTGTTTCCGAGCCAGAAGGGGAGTTTCATCTTTGCAAATGTCACTTAACTGCTAATGCCCACTCTTGAAAATGGTAGCCACTGATACCACACTTACGTAGCAATGTTTGATGCTATGGTTGGAAGTCGTAAAGAATGGGCAGAATGAGATGTATAAGTCAGGAAATAGTGAGGTTCTCCCAAGACATAGACAATATTTACAAAGAATAGTGGCTTATTTGGCCAGTGGATATAGAGGCTGGAATGTCCAAGCCTGGGCCCAGCTCCATTTGGTTTATGGTGAAGGCCTTTCTGCTGCAACCTAACCTGCTGGAGGCTATTGCTCTGGGAGGCAGAACACATGCTAGCCTGGGCCTCTCTTCCTGTTTTTACACTAACACCATCATGGCAACACCATCCTCAAGACTCTTCTAACATCAACTAGCTCCGAATAACCAATGTTCTTTGAAGTTGAAGATTAAGTCTTTCTCTCTCTCTCTTTCTTTTCTGAGACAGGGTTTCTCTGTGTAGCCTTGGCTGTCATAGACTCACTTTGTAGTTCAGTCTGTCCTCGAATTCACAGAGATCCTCCTGCCTCTGCCTTCCCAAGTGCTGGGTTTACAGGCTTGTTCCACCATGCCTGGCTGAAGATTAAGTTTCTAAGACATGTATTTGCAATGACCTACTGGGTCATAATCTCTCTTAGGGAAAGATTTATCTCAGTAAACTATGTCTCCACTGAAGTGGGGTCAGGGTCTTGCTCACTGAGGAATCAGAAAATCTACAGGGAGCCTGCAGGTACACATAGGCATTGAATGAGCAAAGAATATAGATCTAGAATTTAGTTTTCCCCAACTAAAAAAGGAACAGCACAATTCTGACTCCCATGCCTAAGAAGCAACAAGGCAAGAAAACGACAGACAACTTTGTTGACTTGAGCATACATATTTGAATTCTTTAGTGGGGAGCTGATGCCCAGTGACTGGTAATGTGTTCAGTTCTGGAAGGAAACAAGTCGAGCAAATGGGAATCATACACATATGCACATGTACACCTTGTCCTGCCCTTTATCTAAAGTGCTTGTCACTTTTTCCTTCCTCTCCATTCCACGAAACATTTGTCCCTTAGGCCAAATATCTATGACAAAGTCCAAGCAGCTGTCTGGGGTTTGGCTGCTGCTTAGAAGAGAGCTGTAAACCGTTTTGGGGTGTTAACTGAAATTTCAGACAATGAGACAGCATAGAGAAGCCAGTTAAAGCAGCCAGGGATAGCGTTTAAGTGCAGATGGAAACATAAACAATGTCTTCCTTGCAGCAAGTAGCTAGAAATTGTTTGCTTCTTTTTTGTGAAAACCATCTGTAGTTCATAAAAATTTTTGACAAACAGCATTACCTGCCACTAATCAAACAGAAAAAGAAAGAAAACAAAACAAAAAGCAGAAGGAAAAAAATATCTGAGAACCCAAGTAAGAAAACACGCACAGAAATCCTACATCTTATCAACTGTGAAAAATATTAACTTGTTTTTCTAAAATAATTCAGAATTGGTTTTAGACAAATTCAACATGTTTTCAATCCAGTCTGAAGACCTTAGCAGAGGGCTAGGGAGATGGCTCAGTAGGGAAAGTGCTTGTTGTATAAACATGATGACCTGAGTTTAGAGTCCCGGTACCCACATACAAGCCAGATGTAACAGCGCATGTCTGTAACCCTGGTGCTGAATGGTGGACAGCAGGACCCCAGAGGCTTGTCTGACTACCCAGTCTAGCTGAATTGGTTAACAATGGGTCAGGGAGAGACCCTGCCTCAAAATATAAGTTGAAAAGTGATGGTGGAATATACTCAAACTCAACCTCTGGCCTCCACATACTTACTCATGAGCAAGTACACCTAAACACACGTGCACACATGCACTCAACCATGCACACATGCACCTATTTCCTCCATACACCCATCTCAACAGAGAGAATCCGTTTCCTTGACATGAAGAATCATCTGTGGACAAGCGATGAAACCTAATATTTTATGCACAAGCCTCCCACACCTTTCCAGTAGCGTGCTACTGATTTACAAGGAGATTCTGATGGCATTTGTTATACTATAAAACTGTAAATTGCATCCTAATGCTCACACATCACAATTAAATGCCTAAGGAAGAAGTGATCCTTTGATAATGAGAAATGTGTACAGGGATACTTAGATGAAATGTGTATAGGCCTTTCCCTCTGCACCACAGGTTCATTACGAACACTCTGTACTATTAAGCAACTTGCAAACAGAATAATCTACTCAGAGCCTAGATGAGGTCTAGATACATAACATGTGTTCAAGGATAATTCAGAAGAGGGAGAGTAGCTCAGTAGTTATTCTGATTCACTTACAGACATGTGGGAGACTAGATGGAGATGTTAAACAGTGGTGTGTGAATAAATCACTCTGTAGATCTTGAGCTGAGCTGCATTGCTCTACCTGCCCAAAGTGGTGTCTGTTTATGGGTAGGCTATTCTTCAGCGAGACTCTTGCCATCTCAGGCACTTTAAGATAAAGGACACGGATCTGAATTTCGGTGGAATGATATAGGACATTAAAACAAACCAACAGAACTGCAGGGAGGGTGCAGTGTGTCTGTGGACTGATCATATGGTTGATGTGTTTGAGGCTCTGGATAGTCACAGCATTACACACACACACCATTCACATGCACGCATGCGCACATATAAACACACAGGGTGGGGTCACGAGTGTGTAAAAGAAAACATATGCTGGGACTGTGAGGTGGAGATCAAATGCTCATTTTCCTTAGTATTTATGAGGAACAGGTGTCCAGGACTGTCCCCTGAGCCAAACTGGAACTGTCTTCAGGAGTTCAGCTGGACCTGCTCACAAAAAGATCATCACAACTGGTCTTGTTGGCTAATGAGATTCCCGAATAGAAGGAGGAGGCAGAGGGTCATGGGACCACTTCTCCCAAGTAGTTTCAGGCAATTCTGCCCTAATTGCACGTGGCCTCAAAGATCTTAAGGAGGGTCTAGAGTATGCATTCAGGTGGGAAAAGAGTAGAGAGGACTTTAGCCACATAGCCTTGGAAAAGCCATCATCCGTGTTGGACACAAACCTTTCAGTGTGGCTGATTTAAGGTCACCCACACTCCTGCCCATTACCCCTCATCCATGCTCTATAAGGAAGTGAAATAAACTCATCCATTCCTTAGGCTCCACTGGAACTTCATTAGGAGGGTGAGGAGGCTCATAATAGCAGGCTAGCCCTAAGGAGGAACACCAGGCACCAGTGGATGTTTAGGAACATTTGTTGTTCAAATAACCCCTCTCTTTTCTCTCTATCAGCTGTCTCCAACTAATTCCCTAGGCAATCCTGAAAAATAGGAAACAGGAAGGAAAAGAAGAAAACAAAGATGAAGGTTCAAAGATACAAAATTGGTCCTGATAATAATAGCAAACAATCACATAGTTCTTATTCTATGCCAGATGCTAACCCATTTGATTCTTACAATTGCTCAGGTGAGGATGCTGAGGCTGAAAAGTGTGCATCATGGGGCATACCTCTGATCAGGTGGTTCACTTATTTGCCACTCAGAAGTACAGAAGAGGAAAAGGGGGTTGGGACCAAATAGCTTTCAACTTTTCTTCCACTGGTTCAAATCTTTCATTCTTACTACATTGTAAGTTGGAGATTCTCCAATTAGCGATGTAGCCCACAAATCTCAATAAATACTTACTATATGGAAGAATGCTCCATGTCTGGAGGTCCATGTCAAGACCTCCAGACAAATTTAGTCTACTTAAACCAAAAAGAAATCTACCAAATCCAGTTGGCTTCCAAAATAACCTATATTTTGCTGCAATGCAGCCCAGAAAGGCAATTTCAAGAGAATTTAATCTCAGCATTGAGATCTCTCCCATTTCAAACCACAGAAAAGGCATCCTGTAAAACTTAGCTTTGTTACCTTACTCAAAATTACAAATTATCCCCAGTTTATTAGGAGTCTAACAGAGAAAAATAAGTAGAAGAAGGAGGAGAAAGAGGAAGAAGAAGAGAAGGAGGAAGAGGAGGAGGAAGAAGAGGAGGTGACGGCAGCCGTATAGAGCGGAAATGAATTGAGACAACATCGCCACTCAGCAACCGGAAAGAAAACCCCACGTATGCACAGACCACTCTTACGGGTGTGTTTGTGCAGTAGAGAAGAGCCGTCAGCTGCCCCTAGATGCAAGCTGGACAGCTGCAGAGTGACAAGCATAAGGACACAGAGGGACAAGCCCCCATCCCTGCCTGCCTACCCAGGAGAGAGCAAGGTAGCCAGGGTCACAAGATGGTCTGTCGACTGTGGTTCTGCCTTCGGGTGAGTGCCAGCCACTAGCTGTGGCTTGGGGTGAGGGTAGGGCTGGAAGGCATTCAGATTCTTACTTCCTGTGTTGGTGTCAGACATCCGGGCCATGTCTCCACTGTTAACACCCCTTAACAGTGGAAGGGAGGGTTCAGGCTGCTCAGGAGGCAGTTTGACCTGGAGCAGACCCAGAATCTCTAGATCTAGGTCACGTAAAAGTCTGATGATTCCTATTCTTTAAGCCATCCCGTTTCAGTGCTTCCTGGTGGGTAAGTATGGGATTCCTTCCCTCCTAACGTCTTCACAGATCTTACCCTGGAGGACATAAAGGTCTTAAATTCATCGTTTTCATTCTCTCTGGGGGGCAAGAAATTGTGACTGATACCGGGTACTATGTGTGTCCCAATTATGTGCATCCCAACTCTGTAGAGAAGTTCTCATTACACCCCCTTTAAAAAGGGGTTCAAATCCTGCTGTTCTACCAGCTGTACTGGACCACTTTGATGACCCTAATCTTTCTTTTCTGTATTCATTTATTTAACTCTTTCCCTTTATTTTCTCTTCCTTCCTTCCTTCCTTTCTTTCATTTTTATTATGATGCAAAGGATTTGAGGTGACCACCCCCCCTTTTTGGAATGCCTTTAAAATAAACATATACAAGAGGAGAAAGTCATATAGAGTGTAAACTGGAGACACTGGCCGCTAGCTTTTTCTATGATAATGGGGAACGGAGGCTCCAGTTTTTCAAATTCCTTTTGGGGTGCTCCTCTTTTCCCTAGAGCTAGGTTTCCCACTCAGAACTGGGAGAGAAGAACAATTGTTCTGGAAAGAATACTGTAGCCCAGCCAAATGCCCTTTCTCCTTGTCTCTGTTCTGTTTCAAACTTGGTTGTTTTCAGGGACATTCTCATTCTAAGAATGAGAATAAGAATAGACGAAGGATAATATGCAGTCAGTTTTGAATTAGAGTCCTGCCATATCTCATCAGTAAGTTAATTTATTTAACAGCTCTCTAGAGATATGGCTCACAATTGCCAGCCAGATTTTAACTCAGAACCTATAGAAATAAGAACAGGCTTCAACTTCAGGAGAGAAGCAGACAGTATTTAATACAGCGAAGGGAGAATCGCTTTCATCTATACTTCAAAATTCCTTGCCTGGGTAGCCTGTGAATTAACTTGGCATATTAGCCAGAGAAAACACATTTAATTATATGTTACATAAAACTAGAAGGCTCAAAGCAGCAGGCAGGTGATAGAGGCTCATGAGTCATTCTGAACGTCAGGGAGGAATCTGGGGATTCTGAATTTCTAGCAAGTGGTAGGACAGCACTTGATGTACAAGAGAATCCCAGTAAAATTGAGAGGAAGCTAACGTTACTCAGACTTACCAGGCACCTTCTCCATGGATCAATATCTCTGTCGGTTTAATCATTTTCCTGATGCAGATAAGGAGACACACTTCCAAATGAGATTTTTTTTTAATGGATGTGGTTTCTTATATAAACAAGCACAGTGTCAAAGCTTACATAGCTGTGATTTCTTAAAATAACCCCTATTTTATGTAAAAATAAAATAGACAACATGTCACAGGGGGCATACTTTATATAGTATATTTTGGTTGGTGGACTTCTACAATCACGTTTTGAGGTATTGTGTCTTGAACCCCAATGATGGTCACACAAATGTGATGAAGGCCAGAACATATTCTGGGGAAAACTGACCCCATCTCAGAATCAGTAAGATCCCATAAGGGACACAGGGATGAAAACTGGGTAAGGTGGAGGGGTTCAGGTGTCAGTCAGAGGGCAGAGAGGTCAGCCACACGGAGCTCTGAGAAGAGAGACCCACTGTCAAATGAGAAGAGCATAGTGAGAAGGAAAAGACATGATTAACCTGGAGTGGGGCAAGGTGCCAGCAGCATTGAAGATGCTGTAGGTCGGAGAGAGATCATACACCCACATGTGTGAGAGAGAGAAAGAGAGGAGAGAGAGAGAAAGTGCCTGTTTGATAACTGAAAATAAATGTGATCTTACAGTATGTCTTCCTCTGTGAATTGGCCTTTGGCTCAACATTCTTTCCAAGGGCTAGTTATTTTGATGCAGAGGTATTACTAAGAGACTGGATAGCTCAGTGGTAGAAATAATTCTTAGCTAGCTAATGAAAGGGCAGTATTTTACCTTTAACCTCTCAACATATGAGAGAGAGGAGTGAGAGAGTTAGAGAGAGATTTTGATTGACTGACTGATGGTTGCTTAGCAGTTATGTTTCACAGCAACACAGCATTCTATCACATGAATTCATTTCATTCTATTGGCTCTATGAATTTACAGTGTTAAGCATTGACAACTATGTACGCTTTAAGTCAGGATGCCAAGAAGGCACAATGGCTCCCAAATATCTCCCCCTCTGGGGCACAAAATACTTTCAGCAGAGATGTAAGGCTTCACCCGAAATTAGAGACAAATTTTAGCAGCCAAAAGTAACAATACAGCCCTGTCATCCTACACTGGGGAGGCTGAGGCAGGAAACAGAGATTTTGGTGGCAGCCTGAGCTTGCCTGTCAAGGAAAAAAGCGACAGGGGTTGGGGAGGGGAAGAAATGAACCACTTTAAGTAGACATTGGGGGCAGATGAATTAGAAGCTGGAGAGACAAAAGAAGGAGTTAATCAGAGGACAGGTAGGACCGAAAGTGAGAGGAGCCAGAGGGGAAGATAAAGATCCCCCAGAACGTGAGAAAGATGAAGGCTGCACTCTGTCCAAGCTGTGCAGGTTTGAGGAAATTTACAGCTTTCACTTTTTACCATCTACTTCCCCATCACACAAAAGCCCTCAGTGAAGGAACCCATGTAAATAACTCCCTTCCAAAGCCTGGGCCCCAGACCAGCAGACCAGGTCAGGAGGGCTGGGCACTACGCTTCATGCTAGAGAGAGCCAAAGCTGCTGTGGTGCCCACTTGGGAGTTTCCCATTGATGTGTTCTCTGCAGTCTTCCCTTGCCATCTTGAGGGCTGTTCTGCTATCACAGAATCATCCAATGGTATGGCCTGTGGACCTCTATAACCTTTCACTACTTTCCATGACTCTGAATTCCCTAGTCACAGCCTCACTTGCAGTAGAGGAAGTGAGACTGTGGCTGTCTCTTGGCAACCCTGGGAAGCAGAGTGGTAAACTGGAGCCTCTGGTCACACCAAGGGACACAGCTTCAGCAAGCCGTAGTCATGGACTGACCAAGTGTGTTATCACCATCATAAAGTTGAAAAGTTCTAAGGTTTGCTTCTTTAGTGTAGGTATGAAAGGCCTCAAGCCTCGAGGATGCTGTATTTCGAGTCCCAGGCCTTCTTGCTCAAGAAAGAGAAGGCCTTCGTCTAGCAAGGCCTTCAACTGACTTGATGAGCACCCCACCACCACCACCACACACATTATGGATAGCCATCACAACATACTCACAATCTATTGATTTCAATGTAAATCTTACAGGTATCTCTAGAGCAGTTATTATTGATGCATCTTTGTCCTAACCAAGTTGATGTATAAGATTAACTGTCTCAGATTCTGCCCTGCTTTTCTGGAACTTGGTAAATATTGTTGAGGGCCTAGTCTGATTCAAGGGATGCTCCAGGTCCTTGGAATTGAGCATGAAGCTAGCAGACAAGCAGATCAAATGCAGAGGTGGAAGAGAAGGATCAAGTAAGTGTAATTGAAGTAGTTGTGGTAGATTTCACACCTCCAGAACTACTGGGAGTTAAGTTACTATCAATCAAAGTTAAATTCTCCTTGTCAAACAGATTGGAATATACTAAGGAGTGGAACAAGGACTCTTTACAGACTTTATTGTCTGTCTGGGATGGCAACTCTATGAGACATGGTATCAGGAAACACTTCTAACATTCACACACAACATGGTGTCCATTATGTAGCTTTCTGTGCTACTGCAACATATGAATCAGCTATAGGAAACCACGAGAGTGAACAAATTATATGCAATTGTACTCAAAATAAACTGGAGTCATTTGTGTACACTCACTTCATGTTCTTCATAGTTTCTCTATTTTATGTTATGTTATGTTATGTTATGTTATGTTATGTTATGTTATGTTATGTTATGTTATGTTATGTTATATTTTATAGCCAGCCCTTTAAGAGAACCACCTCTGAAGTGACTGCTTTGGGGAGGCATAGAATGACTTGACAAAGCGTACTGATTTCTCTATGTGGATATTTATCTTACTAGCTTCATTTGGGGGGGGGGGTGTTTGTGCATGTGTATATGTGTGTGTGTAAAGAGAGAAGCCATCAGCCATCAGGGCGTTTAGTTCATGTTCCTCAGAACTGGGAATCTATTTGCTTTCAATGAATGTGTCTGTGCTGGCCCGCTGTGAAATGACACACATGGCCATGAGCATGGAAACAGAACAAAAGAACATCAGCCCACTTTTAAGAAACGTGACCGTCAGAGGCAGGAGGCCACCATCTGCTGGAGTTTAGTTACTGACCCCCAAGGTCCATGTGTTAAAGGCATTCATTGTGCCACTGAGAAGATGGAAACTGAAGGGGGTGGGGGGAGGGGTTATCAGGAGGGAATTGGGTCACTGGAGGCATGCCCTTGAAGGAAAGATGGGGACTCCTGGCATTCCTTTTGTTTCCCAACATTTGTTCCCCTGGCATTCCTTGAGGTCCCTGCTTTTCCTTGCCACATGTCCCCACTATTAGACACGGCCTTGTCACAAGCCTAAATCAACAGAGCAACTAAGCACGAGCAGTGCGGGTCACTTCTCTAATTGTTGTGATCAAATACTTGACAAAAGCTTAGGGTTCGAGAGAGGATATGGTCCATCGTGATGAAGAAACTTTGGCATCAAGAGTGGCTCTGGCTGGAAGGCAGGGGTGCAAGGTGGCTGGCTGGTCACTTTCCATCTGCTCCCAGGAATCAGAGAGCTGAATGCTGACACTCAGCTGGCTTCCTCATTCTCCCCTTTTGCTCAGTCTTGCACCCAAGTACATGGGATGTTGCCAGCTACATTCAGGTTGTGTCTTTTCTCCTCAGTTAAGCTCAGAGAAGACTCTCACAGGCACACACAAAGATATATCACAGGCACACGCTAAAATTTAACAGGAAGATATATCACAGGCACACACAAAGACATATCACAGGCACAAGCCAAAATTTAACACAGGCACATACAAAGATATATCACAGACATACACATAACAGGCATGTGCTAAAATATATCATAATAGTACATAAAGATGTGGCTCATAGGTGACCAGCCAAGCTGCTAGTGATGAGTAACCATCATAAGAACTGAACACTCTGGAACCAGGTGCCCAAATAAACCCTTCCTTCTGTCAAGTTGACTATCTGAAGCCTTTTGTGACAGCGATGGGAAACTGAGCAGTACTTCACCCCAAGGTTTCAGGGTTTCAGTCAGGACTGGGAAGACCACAAGGCTTGTAATGCACATTGGCACACCTCAGAGTGGAATTTTAGTAGAGAAATCATGGCCATGTCTGACAGCATATCATTTCCAACATGTAGCCCCTACTCTTCAAGAATCTCTCCCATTTGAGTGAAGCAAAGAATATCTATTGATGAAGCAAAAACCGTATATAGAACATGCCTAAGTATTCTGCTAAGTGATAGAAGGCAAACTGAAGAAACCCATACTGTGTGATTCCAAATATGGTGTATTATGGGAAGCGTGAAACTACAGAGAAATGAAAGCTCATTGGCTGGTAATGGTGAGGGAAGATAGGAAGGATCAAGGAACACAGAGGACTTTTCACGAACCTGGCAACCTCTTCTTATGACACTATAGCTGTGGATACTTGACATCATACACCTATACCAACCAGAGTCCCCAACACTGAGTGAGCACCCTGTGCTAATTATTTACCAATGTAGGCCCATCAGCTGTAACAAATGCACCACCGTGATGTAGGATGCTGACAGTGGGGAAAGCTATGCATGAGTAAGGCAGAAACACATGGAAGTCTCTCTACTTTCCTTACAATCTTACTTTCAGGCCAACGTTGCTATTATAAATAACTTTTATTTTCAAAGAGCTAAGCAGCCTCTTTGATTTCCAACAAGGGCTAAGAACATACCTCATCAGGACTTCAGCACTCATGGTTGGTCCCCTCTTGTCCTAGCTGGTTTTGTTTGATGGGATGTGTTGGTGTTGTTTTGTTGTTTATCTGTTTGTTGGTGTCAATATAATACAAGATAGGGGTCTCTGAGAAGAAGAACATCAATTTGAGAGAATGCCCACAGGAGCTTCAACAGTAGGCAAGCCTGGGTGCCTGTTCTTAATCGATGATTGATGTAGGAGGTCCCAGCTCACCGTTGGCCATGCCAACCCTGGGCTGGTGGTCCTAGGTTTTACAGGAAAGCAGGTTGAGTAAGCCACAGGGAGCAAGCCAGAAGCAGCACCCCTCCATGGCCTCCGCATCAGCTCCCGCCTCCAGGTCCCTGCCCTGACTTTTCTCAGTGACGGAGTGTGATACGGAAAGTGTAAGCTGAAATGAGCCCTTCCCTCTACACGTTGCTTTTGGTCCTTGTGTTTTACCATAGCAATAGAAACCCTAACTGAGACATCTCGACCTAGGAAGACACTTGGGAAGCAGCCCTAAGGCTTGTGTGTCTTCCTCATTCAGCGCCATAGCCACATCTCACCTTGCCCTGGCAGCCCTCTATCACCATGCCCATGTCACCCCGCCTCACACTCCTTTGGTAACCTAACTGTCCCGGCAAAGGAGACAATAAGCACCTGCAGTCTCTTTCCTCTGGACTAACGGCTCCATAGCCATAGCGGTCTGTTTTCTTTTCTCTATATATCAGCACACAGAAATTCTGGAATGAAGGAAGGAACAGATGAGCAAGTGAGGGAGTGACTATTAGAAACTAGATATCAGAGACAGGGGAAGAGGGCTCTCTGCTCATAAGAAACAGGGAAAGGTGGCCTGGCTGTAGCGGGGCACAGAGACAAAAGCATGACGAAATGTGAGGGTAGAAAGGGTGGCTTGAGTAGAGGTGTATGAACTTTAGGGGGAGCTTGTGAGGAGATCCGTAGTACGGTATGAGAGAAGATAGAGATGGGACCTGGGGTCACCCCCTCCTGCATTTTGCCCTGGAGGGCAAGAGGCCAGACAGTGGCTGAGTGAGGAGAAGTCTGCTCCATCCAGTTGTGCACACTGTAGGCACAGTTAGACTTTTTTTTTCTCAAGAGAAGCAAATGTGACCCAGCTCCACTGTTTGTATTAACAGCCTGATGGATAAACAGAGTTGCAGCCTCACAGAGCAAAGAATATTTTTGGACCAAACATTTTACAGAGAAAATATTTCTGGCTGCTTGTTTTGACTTTCGGAAAACGTTAGCAATGCTTCATGTGGCTTCTCACTCCAAACTGGGGCCCTGGCCTTCCTGGTTTCCTGCAGGGATGATTTATCAGAGGACTCTGTCTCCTGAGCTGTGTTTCACAGAGAGTCTCTCTATACATCACTTAGCATCCTTGGCACTATTCCCTGACTACTTAGAAAGGTGTTTGGAGTCTGTCTCATGTTTTCTCTGTACTGTATTTTTCCCCCTGAGTAGCATAGGAGGGTGACTTGGCCCGAGCACTCTTCACTGAGTTTCAGCCTGCAGTGGGCTTCTTCCTTTAGCAACTATGTGTGTGAAATGAAGATGCCAACATGACCTGAATGCTCATCAGTAGGGTCTTAGTAAATTACATTTTTTGCAGTTAACTCTAGTGTAGTATGTTACTGTTCAGAACAATAGAGGGCAGGGATATGAAGGTATGAGTGTCAAGTTTAAATCAACAAACACAGTAAAACACCCAGTTAATGCCAATTTATTGATTTTATGGGTATGAGACGTTTCCTGTGTGTCTGTATCTACACCATTTATGTGTCTGGTGCCTGCGGAGGTCAAAAGAGGGGACTGGGTACTCAAGAACCAGACTTACGGATGGTTGTGAGCTCTGTGAGTACTGGAACCAAACTTGAGTCCTCTATAGGAACATGTACTCTATCTACCGAGCCATCTTCTTCACTGAGCCATCTCTCCGGCCCCATGAGGCTAATTATTTTTTGACAATCTTTTACATCTATCACTTTATGAAACAAAAGCCTAACAAAATGTAGACCCAGAAATCTTTAAAAGTAGGATGGGATTATTTATACAGGCTTATTTTATGCCACACACCTTGTCAATATTCTGGAATTTTCAAGCGATTTTGTTATTTTCATTATTGACAGTAGACTCAGGAATTCCATGTGTGTATATTGGCACATATCCTTTTGTGCATCTGAGAATCTGTGATTGAGAGGAATGGAGAATTATTAAATTTTCATGTTGTCTTAGTCATTGTCCTATTGCTGTGAAGAGACATCATGGTCAAAGCAACTCTTTTAAAAATCATTTAATTGGGTAGGATTACTTACAGTTTCAGAGGGTTAGTCCATTATCATCACGGCGGGAGCGTGGGTAGGGAAGGCAGGGGCTGCAGAAGGAGCTGAGAGCTACATGCTGATCTGCAGGCAGGCAAGTGGGGGTGGGACTTTAGAAACCTCAAAGCCCACAACTGCCAGTGACACACCTGCTGCAACAACCATCTGCTGGGAACCAGGTACTCAAATATGCAAGCCTATAGGAGCCATTCCTATACCAACCAGCATGCATGTTAAGAATGGTTAAAACTTTATTGTAAGTCTCAGATCTTTATTGTTTGCTTCTCTTGTTCATTTGGTAGCGAATAATTGCCAGAAATAGAACAGAAAGCAAAAACATTTTCTAAGCTATGTGAGAAGCAATAAAGTTCATTCTGCCTAAGGAAACCCCTTTCTCTACAGTGCAGGAGCTGTCAGGAAGCAACTGGCAACAGTGCCTATTGAGACATGATGGCAGGGGCTCAGGAGATGGACAGAGCCAAGGGAGCTCAAGTAACTGCTGGTGTGATTAAGGAAGCCAACAGCTTCCCAGGCTTATATTCCACCTCTGTCACATGCCCGTCATGCAAGTCAACCTCTCATCTGCAGAGGACGTGACAAGTCCCACCACCCTGGGTAGTTTTGAATATGAATTAATACACAAGCACACACAAAGTGCCTCCAACCACATCTGAGACATTAAGGTGCTTGATTCATATTACCTTTTAGGAGTGAGCAAAGGAATGGTGATGCAAAGGAGAAGGAGCTAGGCTGGGGTGTGGCTTAGTTAGAAGAGCGCTTGCCTACCATGTTCAAGATCCTTCCTAGATTCAATGCCCCAGAAGCATATAAACCAAGCATGGTGATAAGTGCCTGCAAATCCTACTACTCATGAGGTAGAGGCAGGAGAATCCGAAGTGTAAGATCATTCTCAGTTATATAGTAAGTTCCAGACCAACATGGGATAAAAGAGAGGAATACAAGGATTTCACACACACACACACACTCACACTCACACACACACACACACACAGAGAGAGAGAGAGAGAGAGAGAGAGAGAGAGAGAGAGAGAGAATTACACTAGAGATCATGGAAAAACAAGATGAAGCACAAATGCATCAACAGCACTCAGTTCAACTCAGCTCCGCCTCAGTAAACAAAGTCACGTGATGTCTAGAGTTAATGAGAACACGTGAAATTAAGGAGGAGCTCTTAAAGCAGTTTTGTTCTCATACAGACCAACCTGTCAATCAGCCATTGGCCACCAGGCATGTCCTGGGTCTCTGCAGTGTGTTGAGTACTGGTGAGCTCAATACAGACAAGACTACCACCAGCATGAACTCTTAAAAACGGATTTAAGATGGAAAACTACTGGGCTCATTAGCTCTGGGCAGGTTGTAGTTTTTGTTGTGTGGTTCATTATTAAAGAAAAAGATTTGGCATAGTAGACTTTCAACACTAACAGCTCTTATTATTATTATTATTTTATCTATTGAGTGTGTATGGTCTCTCAGGAGCACATGCGCCATAACCTGCATGTAGAAGTCAGAGAACAGCTCTTGGGTGTCACTGTTCTCCTTTTACCATTTGAGTCTTGGGGACTGAACTCAGTTAATCAGGCTTGGTGCTAAGCACTTCTGCCAACTGAGCTGTTTGACCAGTCCTCAACACTGACAACTCTTGTGTGCTAATGAAGAACAAAAAGCGTTGCTAGATTAATTATGTTCGTCATCTATAAATCCAACAGGTCTTCATTGCTCTGCCCTTCCCGAATACATGTTTAAGTTTCTAGCTCACCTCCATCCTTATCTTTCCCTCTCAAAGTGCAACTATTCGCTAAGCACCGATGACCAGAAGAGAAGAGTTGAGTATCAGGCTACCCGTGAACTGTTATTCTCATGGCTACCCCTTGGCTAACACTTTGCCTCTATCACTCACTGAAACACTTGGGACTACACCCTTGATAGTCAGCAGTGCCTGCCTCTGAGTACACTTGGGGAAAGCCCTTGGAAAAGCCAAAGCTGAGGAGCGTTGCCTCCTGGGCTACTGAGAATTCTGAGAGATACCAAACTCACACCACTGTGTGGACTTTATGTGTAAAAAGGGCTCAGCAGATAATGCCAAAAGAGCTAGTCGCTACCTTAACAGAATTCTAGCAATTTGTTGGTTCAGAGGGTATCATTCACTCTTAAAATCACATTGCCATAGATGGAGCTGAAAGTTTAGTCTCCTGGGGAGAGTTAAAATTCAGTCTGGAACCATAAGAATTTCCATGGCAAGCCTTCTAGGAGAAGCAGAGAGACTTGCTAATTGTAGTTTACTCTAAATCTAACGACAGTGTAGTATTTATGAAGATCTGAAGGTTTGAATGACGGTCATTGGTAGAGGAGTCTCTGAAATATGGCAGGCATGGTGACCTCCTTCATTGAGGAGACAACTCTGTTGGGACATTCGTCAAATTTCCTTTCTCTGAGATTCTTTTCAACAGTAAGAGTTGTTCAAACATATTCGTGCTGGCTGTGTATTTCAAAAGTTCAACCATATAATCACTTTCACAGGCACCCTACTCTGCCCCGCCTAGATTTCCAACATTTCCTTGATGAACCGTGATTACAATAGAAAGGAATGCTATTCTTCTCCAGCCACAGGGAAAGATTTGTCTTCCTTTGTCCCAGAAAATAAATCACTGCTTGTGTCAGAGGCCTTGACCTAAATCTTAATTGATGCCCATGGCCTGTTTAGACCACTGTGTGCAACTGAACCAGACAGTCCCAGGAGGAAGAATTAAGGCAACCACAGCAAGGAAAAGGCTGATATTTTGACTGACCATTCATGGAATTTATTGTAACGCCCATTCTGCCTATAATGTAGCTTTATTACATTTGGCTCTTGGAGGTAATCCTTTCTTTTGAATGTTCAGTGGAATGAAAGTTGGGTTTCTATTTTATGTTTAAGTGCTTTATTTAACTCTGGCTCTAGTAAACATATTAGTTAGCCAACAACATTGTCCTAGCATGGCAGAGTGGCTCCTGTCTGCAATCCCAGTACTTGGAAGTCTGACTCAGAACTTCTGCAAGTTCAGGTCTAGCTTGCACTACATAGTGAGTTCTGGGGGCACCCAAAACTAGAGTGAGACCTGTCTACAAACAACAAAACGTAAAGAATAACAACCAATATTGGCATATAAATTTAGTGTGTGCTCGGCATGTTAACCTATCATTTTACTGAAGTTTCATAGTGGGCCTCGATTGTTGATTGTATCCTTCTCTTTAAGGATAATAAAACTGAGGAGATGTCAGTGCAAAGCCAGTTAGGTAAAAATTTTGGCAGCTGATCAAATGATGCAGGTGTGACCAGAACCCAAGACCTCTGGCTAAGGATTTGCTCAAAGAGTTCAGCTAGTGACAAGGCAACCCCTTACCCAGGTCTGGGCACCATTTATATCTTTGGTATGAAGACACTGTTTTTCCTCAGACTAGCATGCTTTTTATTTCAAGGCAGGGGAGCCCTTTGTTTTATTTCCATATCTCACACTTCATCACCCCCCACCTCCCAAATACTGGCTACAAGAATGATCCTGACAAGCTTTCATATATGTGAAGTATCTCTTGAAGATTACCAGCTTTTCTGCCTAAATCCCACCCCCTTCTCTGCTCCCTGTCTAGCACTCATTATGGTGAAGCTGTCTTTTCAAGTATGCAATATCCACATGTTTGCTCAAATTTACTTTGACAAAACTGGACTAGCAGGCATGGGTTTGATCCCATAGCTGTCAATCATTGTACCTCGATGCCCCTGGACTTTCCATTCAAAGGCCTGTTTTATAGTGTGGATAAGTTCTGCTTTTCTAGGAAAGAGTATTTCAAGGAATAGACAGAGGTGAAGACATCTGTTCTCACCCATCCCCGCTGTCTACCACTCAGACAGCCTGGACTTTACCAAGCTCATCTCTCACTGCATCATTGTTGTCTCCTCAATATGGCTCTTCACCACAGACCTGCAACAGGAATAGTTTTCTCTTGAAAGAGATGCAAGAATAGGTTCGTGGAAGGATGAGGTCATTTGGTTTCCCTACATGGAAACATGGTATCTCTTTATTAATCAGAAGGCGTGAGAGGCAGGAGGGGAAGTTGAGAAAAGACAATTTCAGTAGACTGAACTTTACCACTTCTGTGCTAAGAAAATGTGTCCAATTGTGGGTGAGTAATAGAAAACATGCCACGGTAATTGAGGGGCTCCCATAAACTGTTCCTTCTAAAACATCCAGCTTGTCATGATGATGTCACCTACTGTACCTTGTAGGCTCTCCAGGCTAGGAAGCTAGAGGCCACAGAAGTCAAAAGAGAAGATACTCAGGAATTTCTTTTTGTCTCAGAAAGAATCTGTCATAATAGATATCATTGCAAAGTAAACAAGGAGGGAGTAGGAGGAGTTCCATACTATAGCTCTCCTTTTCCTCAAAGCTATTTCTATTCCTCGGGGACATTCCATTGGTCAGTGGGACTGTGATATTCAGTGAGGAGCTGGAGAGGATTGGGAGTGTGCATAATGATATAGTAATAGGCCATTTAGTGTTCTACATGTTTAAGCAAACACACCTGCTTTGATTCACAGCCACCTTATGAGAGAGGTAGCATTTCTACAGTTTAGAGTATACATTGGGGTTTAAAATCAGCCATTCTACATGGGTCCATATACTGGTTAGGCCCAAGGCCTGTATGGAGTTTCTTAACCTTTAAATAATAATGCCATAGCTACTTTAAATCACTTTAGATAATAAGGCTGTGCACATGTTGGGAGGGGATCCCTAAGGCCACCCTGAGGTACAGTGAGTGGTTGAAAAATCCACAGGGTTCAACATGCAGATACATCTGCAGTTAAATGCTGCTACATGAAAAGGACACAAGCCAGGATCCGCAAAGGGAGGAGACCTGGCATCAGCTACCAAGAACCCTATCCCAATGGAGTCTTCCAGGATGCACGTGATGAAGTCTTCCAGCAATGACTTATGTAGGATATGGAATGTTGTCTCTCTGGGAAGCTCATTAGAGACTTGGTGTCAGAGTATTGATTGGGACTGGTCATTTAGACACTCTGTCTTAAACATTACAATTCCAGACCCCTGGAAGGGAGGCAGATTTTTGGCATAAAGCACATTATTTGCACACAGAGCTAAGTGTGCATGAAACAGTGGGAGTCTTCTATGAGTAGCCAACGGAAGCCAAGGGCCAGCCTTATTATAAGGGCTTCCTGAGGTCAGTGGTCTCAGGATTCTGTGTTCATGCCTTTCTGCACATTGCCTCATTGGATTGTTGGGAAATTAGATAATGAATATTTATCCTTACAATACTCTACCTTATACTTGAGAAACTCTGAAAACTTTTTAAGTCATTACTAGTGAATAAGATAGAAATGCTGAGACTTAAAATTGCTACGGAGCCACAGTTAGCTGACTAGAATGTGAATTTCCATCTATCTGACTAAAACATACCCATTTGCGCATCAGTTCACTCTACTCTAACATAAACAAAATGGCCTCCTTCTTCAAACCATTCCAGAATGCACTTGGATGTTCTCTCCTTTCTCAGGCTTTCTGTGGAAGAAACCTTCAAGTATGGGTGATGGTGTTGAGTGAATAGCTTCCTCAAGCTATAATCAATATCACATTATGTTGCAAAGTCCACACTAGTTAAACATATTCGGAGTATGTCTCAGTTCGATTTCATTTTGCTCCCTTAAACATTATGGCCAAAAGCAACTTGAGGAGGAAAAGCTTTGCCTTGCTTACCTCTCCAGGTACAATCTATCATTGAGGGATGTCTAGGCAAGAACTAAAACAGAAGGCATGGTGGAATGCTGCCTCCTAGCTTATGCTCAGCCAGCTTTCTTATAAAGCCCAGGACCGATGCCGAGGAGTGGTGTCAACTACATCAATCAACAGCAAGAAAATGCCCCGTAGACATGAGTGCAGCCTGTCTGGTCCAGGCAATCTCCCAATTAAGACTCCCGCAAATACTCAGGCTATGTCAAGCTGACAGATGAAAGCTAACTAGAAGAGCGTAAATCTATGGGTTGCAACTTTAGTGAACCAAAAAAAGCATATTTCAACTCCATACCATCTTTTCTGCTCAATCAGTCATGCCTTCTTTATGTCCCTTATTTTTCAAGGTATGTATTTCTGAAGCCCCAAGAATTTCTTTTAGTAAGGTCTATATAGTAGATCTTTGTAAGAAAATGAAAAACATTTCAGCTATAAAATATAGTAGAATGGCTTGCAGGCTATCGCATAGCTGGTCCAACAATGGCTGTACTAGTGGAAATCCAAGAATCCAGTAGTTGTTCAGTCTATTAGGGTAGATGTCTCAGCTTGACTTCAGCATACACCAGAATCCCGAAGAAATTGGTTCTAACGTTAAAGAAGCAATGGACTTTCCAATAAGAAGGGCAAGCATACAAACGAGAGAACTTCCTTTATATAAGCTGCCAGGAGGTGCGGCCCAGTTTAAAGGTGGATCTCCCCACCTCAAAAGATCAGTATTAAAAGTGGGTCTTCCCACTTCAGATAATCAAATTAAGAAAAATCCCTCATACGTGTGCCCAGCTGCTTGGGTTTCAGTTAATTCCAGATGTAGTCAAGTTGACAAGCAAAAACAGCCATAACAGTACCAAACAGCTAGCTCAACTGCACTCTCTTGGCAACTATGGTGCCAGTCAGCCCGGCTGCTCCACAGAAGTGTCTGGATCGAAGGGATTACAGTCAGTTGAGAGAGAACTTCTGGTTAAATCCTGGAGGCTACAAAGACAGAAAGGGCTAGAAGAATCCTTCAGAAGGGAAGTTAAATTTTTCTACAAGTTACTTCAATAACGGGTCATTGCTGTCTGTCACAGAGCATGGTAAACCAACTTTAGATTAATAGCTTGTTTCAATGTTAGTGTTGTTAATTGTTATGCATTTCTTTTTTTTCCAGTAAGCAAAGATCTTGGTGAACCTCTTAATCATTTCTATTTTCCTAGAATCTAGATTTAGACATGGTGAATGTTCAGTAAAGATCAGTTCCATTAACACACAAAACCCAAGCTTTCATCTTTGAGTCCTGTGGTTGATGACACCTCAGGTGATTAGGTATCTATTTCCTGGATAGCTATAGTCAGCCAAGTATTTTGAGATTTTGACAGCTACGTAAATCACTTCCTTTGGTAAGAAAAGTGTGGTAGTTTGAACAAGAATGGCTCATATATATAGATGCTTAGTCACCAGGAAGTAAAATTGTTTGGGAAGAATTAGGAGTTGTGGCCTGGAGGCGGTGTTTCACGGGGGGTGGGGTGGGCTTTCAAGAATCCACCATGAGCACAGTGTCTCTCTCTGTCTCTCTGCCTGTGGACAAGAATGTAAAGCTCTCAGCTACTGCTCCTATGGCACGCCTGACTGATGATCATGTAACTAACCCTCCAAGCACCCGATGAAATGCTTTCTTTCATAAGGTTGCCTTGGTCATGTTGTCTTTTCACAGCCATAGAACTAAGACAAAAAGTAAGCAAGAGAATGGAGCTATCACAAAAATAATGTGAATGGAGTGGTCTCATATGTAATTCGAGTGAATTCATGTGTTTGAACTCATGAAATAAGCTGGTCAAAGTACTAGTTGCTCAAATCTGGATCCATGGCTGCTCCTGAATGATTTAAGATGTGTCAGGTCAAAATAAGAAGGAGAACACATCAGAAACAGAGGTAAAAAGAGAGAGAAATAAGAGATGAAAATGAAATAATGCTAGTGTCTATTCAGATTGCTAAAGCAGAGGGTCACAGATTTATTTCTTGAGGCCAGAAGTGCACGATTCAGGTGGCACTTCAGATTGAGATCCTGCTCCTGGGTAGCAGGTGCTGCCTTCTTGCTGTATTCGCACGTCTTAAAACTGTAACAAAACAGGCGAGAGACCTCTGTTTGGTCTTGTGATCAAGGCACTAGTCCATTCGTGAAGCTTCTACACTGATGGTATAACACCTCACAAATGTCGTGCCTCCGAACAGCGTTGTGTTTGTTGTTACGTTGCTACTCAGGAGTTTGAGGGGCTCAGTCTATTAAAGATAGTGCAATGAGTTCATTAAGTTTTAAGGTTTACTTTTCTTTGTCTTCCAAATATTCTCTGGGTATCTGAGACTCTGCCCTTGCTTGGGCTAACTTTTACCCAGTACGCTGGGCTTAGCTTACATGTATACACATATACACACACAGACAGACAGACAGAGAGTCTGTAATTTCTTGATATCTTTTCTTGAATTCTCCACTCCATTACAACCACCAGTGCTCTGTCCTTCCATGTGTTACAACTCTTCTCCCTGAGTGGGTATTCTAGAGCATTCTAGTCCCAAAGAATGAAAACTGGCAGAGGGGTGCTAAGGCAAAGAAAAGAGGCTCATAGATCTAGTATTGCACATAGTGCAATGTATTGGTCAATTTACTGACAGAAGTTTGGTCTTAGGTGGCATCAGTGCCAGGTAGAACTCTACAATTTGAGTCAGAAGAATATATATGTGTGTTGGTTAGGGTAGCTTCAATGACCTCAGCTGAGCCAGAATGTACCTACTTAAGAAAACATCAGTGTTGGGTGCATTCCAGAAACAAGGGTGCAATTGAAATACCTTTAATGCTACTCTAATCATTTTATCCTATTTTCTGAGGGACAATGCAGAAAACATAAAAATCAACTCTCATATCTCTGGAATCGTTGTGGTTGTTAGGACACAAGATGGCTGCCCTCGTGTCAAATTGAATCCATTTTGTTTGTGAATCTCCCCTGACTGGGTTACTACCTTCCCTTCTGGGTGTCGTGAGGGACTGAATCCTGTTCCATTGGTATGGAACTACAGAATTCAGAGCTGGAAAGAGCCATTATCTCTCCAGTCAGCGACACTTTAGCAAATAAAACCTGAAGAACTCTACTGCCGTCTAGATGGGTCAGGGCGATCACTACACATCTATCTACCATGAAAGGCCCATTGTCCCTCTGTGGTCTGAAATGAATCTCAAGGTATCAAGGCACAAAGGGGTGAACCAACATCTCCCACCCAGAAAACATTTTCATGGCCAAGACCATGTCTAGTAGAGTGGACAGCCACCTCATACAATGGACCACCCTGAAGTCCAAGGTGAATGGCACAAGGTGATTTGGAACCTGATATGCAAGAGAAAACTTTTCAACTCTGTCTGGCAATGGATGAAGTAATGTTTGAAGGGCTGATGTAATTATTCCAATTACCATCATTGAACATGATGTCTGCAAGGACATGAGACAAAGGTGAAGTTTGTAAAGAGTGAAAAAAACTTATGGTTCACTTTACAATGAATTATACATAGTTAATTCTATTGTTTGAATTTGTCCAGGGCTAATTAGCCCGCCCAGTGAATATAGAAAGAAAGGGGGCTGTTCCTTCAAGCCAGTTAGAAATGTTCTCACCATGTTTGAATAGGCAGAAGCTTCCCCCCAGCCCCTTCCTCAGAGAAATCTGAGCAGAGCAAATGCTGTTGTTAGAATCCTCAGCAAAACCCATTTGCTTTGGAAGTTTTTCTGAGATGGAAAGGCTTCATGGAAAACCTCAGCTTGCTTCTGCAGCAGTTTTCCTACGCGAGGATCTACAGGGCTTCTTTCTTCTTAGTCCCGTCAAACCAATCTCAATTGAAATGCTTGCTAACACCCTCTCAGTAAAGCACATGACTTTGAGATTCTCTGGGAGCTTGCCACTCTATACTGTGGAAACTTTCTCTTCTCTCTCTCTCTCAAGTTTTCTACGCATTTTGGGCACAACACATCTCTTACAAAAACATTTGTTCCTATTCCACCATTAGAATGATAAGCTTCAAAGTCCGCCTACTTCTGCCCTACAAATGACAACATACATTGTAAGTCACAAGAATTTAGCCATTCTTGTTCTCTGTTGTATGGATGTGACACTGCCTTTTGGTATCCAACTTTCCTCAGACTCTTTCAGAGAGAAGAACTGTTTCTGAGCTCTCCTCACAATACCTTTCCCCTGTCCCCCCTCATCACATGATCTTTTACACATGGGAATGTGCCTATCCTAAGTCAGAAAAAAAAGAGTGCTGATACCAAGAGCTGATTTTAAAAATATGTAACTTTGTGTTTATGTTCCTGTGTGAACGCATGCACATATCATGGGTATCAGAGGACAACCTTGGATGTTGGTCCTTCTCTTCCAGCTTGCTTGAGGCAGGGTCTCTCTTTCTGCCATAGCATTGTATATTTCAGCCTGGCTGACTCACAGGTTTCTGGGGCATTCTCCTGTTCTGCCTCCTATCATGCCCTAGGACTGTTACAACTGCAGACATGTTCCAGCACATTCTTTGACATGGGTTTTTGGAGTCCCAACACAGCATCTCGGGCGGTTGGCAAATGCTTTTGCCTGTTGAGACATCTTTCCTTCTCAAGAGACAAGTTATAAAAAGTGACATGAAGGTCACTTCCCATCTCTCCCCTAAGCACCTTTTCCACCACCTGCCATGCTCATGAACTCTTACAAGATTCCCCACTAGAAGACTGTTTTCCCTGGAGGATGACTTGTCTCTCTAAATGACCTCCAAGGTGATACTTCCCAAATTGAATTATTTATCCAACATAACATTTTCCTGTCAGCAGATCTGGCACTGAGTCCTGATACACAAACCATAAAGGTTAACACAAACCATAAAGGTTCTGGTAGAACTGGAAATACTCAGTGTAAAGTGACCCATAAGTTCTTTACAAACTTCACCTTTGTCTCATGCCCATAGCTCCAGTACTCTGAGGTTTGAGACAGGGGAGCATAAATTTAAGACCAACCTGAGGTACATAGTGAACCCTTGTCTCAAAACAACAACAAAAACCCACCAGATTCTATGCCCTTCTAGAGTTCACAAGGCCAACCCACCTTTCCCACTTCTAGCATTAAGGGGAAGTGCATTGGTCGCACAACAGCTAAGTGGCTGTCCCTTAGCTGTTGAAATGTCACATCTGGAGGCGGAACCCACAGTGTCTGTCTGGGTGGAAGGGCAGGGAAGGCTGGGTCTTGCTCATGGCCACAGACTTTGCCCTTCCCTTACGCAGATTGTATAGAACTAAGTTAGAAAGGAGCATGTCTCCACCAACATACGCTCTGGTTGGAACCAAACCCCCTCTTCAGGGAGGAACCAGATAGACTCTGTTGCTTAGGGATCCTCAAACTATGTACCAACAAATTTACTGTCAGGGAAACAGGATGAAAGAGAAGGAGTCTCTTTGAAAATTTTATTATTGTTATTTGTGTTTATTTTGGGGATGCCGTCTCTTCTTTCAACTCGTTACGTAAAAGCTGCAAAGTCACTTGGGCAACTTCCAAATGTCCCTCCAGAGCTTGGATTGTACTCTCCCTATTTAGTGGTTAATAATGGGCAGTAGTTTCTCTTCCTTTTTAACTTTATTTGGGGCGTGTCTGGCCTTGAGGTCTGGGATGTGGCCATGAGTCTGTAGTCTGTAGTCCAAGAAGAATTTTTTTTTTGTCCTAACGGAGGCAGTTCGAGAAACAGTACCGTGCAGCCTGCATGTGTCCTCACACTGAGAACAAAAACAAGTTAAAGGATGTAGGATGCCCAGAGTCCCTGGTGCAGCCACGGCAGGGGATGTAGTGGTCATTCAACAAGATCACTGTAAGCTTATAAACAGGAACAAAGAGATATAGCAACCAGACTATTCTTGTGTAATAATCCTACAAATTTATTTTAAAACCAAAACACAAGAAGAAGATAAAGAAAGCCAGAAAGGATGATAAATAAAGCCAGGTGATACATAAAGGGCCAGCCTTAGAAAGTAATACACAAAGCAAAATGGAATCATATAGCTGATTAGGCAGGATTGGGCAGGGGCCCCCAGCACAGGACACAGCCACTGTGCTGCAATGTGTTGCAGCATTGGGCTCAGCACAAAATCCCTAAAGTTGAAAGCAGGAAATCCTATTGTTCCCACCCATGTCCTCAGCCAAGGTTCCGTGAGACTGTGCGCCTTAGAGACAGCAGAATTAGTTCTCCTGTGGTAAAGGATACAGGCTCCATAGTCTTCAGACAGCTGACTGCAAAGAAAAGACAAATGCTCAAGGTTACCTGGTTTGGTCATTATATTACATGTATTGAAATATCAGCTGTTGCTAAATAAACATACATTATTTAGCAACCACAATTTGAAAAATGTAAGAAAAAAGGAAGCTGGCAGTTGTTGACTTCAATGAAACACTTATCTGCCCTTTTATTTGTTACACACAGTGTGTGGCGGAGGAGAGGGCTTAAAGCCGGGGCTTCTCTATGCTAAGCAAATGTTCTGCCGCTGAACTACTTCTCTAACTTCTCCATTCTTCATCAGAAATTTGCTAAGTACTGTATTAGGGAGAGGTACAAACACAATGTTATAAATGTCACAAAGATTAAAGAGACCACACAAGATACTCGGCTGACTTTAGGGCCTAAAATGGTGTCACTAATGGCAGCTGAAAACTTGCCAAAAACAGTTTAAATGTCTGCAGATCTCTGGTCTTGCCTGACTCTAGCGTAACAGAAATGGGGAGTAGGTAGGGCAGAGGTGTCACTTTTCACAAGCCCTCGGGGATGCATGGGAAGTTCAAGCTGTACAGAGCATGGCATCCGGAACAATGGTTTCTGTTGGTCATTTTGGAAGTGTGTGAAAAGCCATCTATCATTAATGAGTTGATGAACTGACATTTGTAAATAATTTATAGGTACGTCACCTGCAAAGATTTAAAAAGAAAAAAAAAAAAGCCCACACAGACCTCTGGTTCCAACCAGTTCTCCTGGGGCCCGAATTCACAGGTGTGTGAAACCAGCACTGTGTTTTAAAGCTCCCCAGGTGACCTCAGGAGCCACCAGGTGCAGGAACACTTGCCTATAAGAACCCCTTGCCTGAACAAAGAAAAGAGATCATGGAATTCTAAAAAGGAAGTCCCCCAAAGAGCAGGTGTTCCCTAATTTAAATGGGTAAATGCCATTTTTCAAAAAATACACAAAAGAACCTTCTCTGGTTGCGACAGCGGGGTTGTTTCTGCTGTGACCCTTGAAGCCCTTTATGAAAGTCTGAATCTCCAAAGCACCTGCTTTGAAACACCCTGAGGGTTCTGCCACTACTGTTCCAGATCCCTTATGCGTTAACGATGAAACCAGTCTCAACAAAGCAAAAAGACCTGATTATGGTAGAAAAGCATGTGACCAGCCTTCCAGATTTACTGGGGACTAGCATTTTCAAAGATACAGCACATTGAGCTTGTATCTAATTGTCTACCCATCTATCTATCCATTTATCCGTTTATTTATTGTGTGTATGCACCATGGTTGTGGGGGTGGAATTCAGAAGACAACTTTCAGGAGCTGGTTCTTTCTTCCACCATGTAGGCCCAGGGAATCAACCTCTGGTTGGCACACTTGGCAACAAGTACCTTACCCCACTGGGCTATCTTGATAGAGTCGGGATATTTAGTGTTAAACCTGAGATACTCTAGGACAAATCAGGGTGAACTGGTCACCCTGGGTCATAACCTCTACCAACTCCATAGTTCTTGCCTTTAGGAAAGTCCTTTATTATGCCATGTTACTGCCAAGAAGAGCTCAGTTTACTGTTGCTTTCCTTCCTAAAACTTGAGTCTATACTTTGAAAGAGCAATTCCTCCAATTGCTTTCAACACCTTTCCAGTTTCCCATTATGCCTGCATCCATGTCTTCTCTGTCTCTCAAGTCTTCCTGTCCAATGATGTCACATGTATACAAAATGTATCGTAGACTCCAAGGCCTTTTTTAATGACATTTATCATTATACCTTATATTTAAAAAAATCTGTGTATTACACACTCTGGATTACCAGTAAAATATATCTCATTTCCAACTCCCTAAATAAGCAAAGTAGGCACAATAGTTCATGTAACAGAAAGGAGATGGTTACGCAAAGCCACGATTGGTCAAATGCAGACAACTGTCTGTAGGTTAAGGGGCAGCCCCAACTGATACTTCTGTAGCACAATCCCTACACCTAAGGCTCTAGGGGCAGCACAGAATAGGTACACTCTAAGAGCCAAGCATCAGGATGTTTGCTTTGAGGTGTAATTTCTGTATGGGATGGGGATGCTGCACCCATTGGGTCCCAACTATCTGGTAGGCTAAACAAGGCATAAACAATGACAATACCAGTTGGCATGGCAACATGGATGGGGGAAATGTTACAAGACTCTACTCCTAGAAGACAAGCTACAGGCAATTAATCACTACTAAGAGAGGGAGAGTCAGTGTTCCCCAGGGTTGAACCATCTATTGGTCATCTATTGGTCAGCCCCAAACATATATATAACTAAGCAACACTAAAGGGATTCAGCTGTATTTATATACCACAATGTATGTAGACATATAATAATAATAATTGCCTTTGAGTTTCTGGCACCACTGGGCACAGCTTCTATCTTGTCAAGACTTGGTGTCTCCTGCCTCTGCTCACTAAAATTATTGTTTTTTCACTTGGTATCAAGATGGCAGCTGCAGTTATGTGCACCCATAATCCTCCCAGAAGCCCAACCAACTTCAATAGCTTTTGTAAAGTTTACTAAGAGTATCTTATTGAGCTAGGAGAAAATCAACCTAGCCAAGAACAAAAACAGTTACATTTGTTTGGGGCTTCATCAATTGGCAATCAGCAGAAACAGAGACTTCCACAGAATTAAAAACCTTCTCTGAGGCCTTATAAGATGGTGGCTGTACTTACATAGTTTAATCCACAATAGGTTCAGTAATGCCATGAGTTGCTATTAGGAAATGGTGAGTGGTGCTGGCAGAGGTGTCCCAGACTCAGTCTCTGGTAGATAAAAGGAGAGGTCAGCAAAGACTAAGAATGTTTCAAAACTATGTCATGTAGGGAATCTGGTACACCCATCTGCATCCCATTGCAAGGCTTCAGCTCAGAAGTATCTGATTGACAGTGGCCTCTCAGGGACAGATGAGATGACACATACCCAGCAGCTAGCCCTGAGAGGGCTGAGGAAAGAGGATCTTCAATGGCAGGCAAGCCTAGGATACAGATGAAGACCCTTTTCCCATCACTCCACCATAAACATTGACCTCCTATCTCTGTTCTAAGTGCCCCAAACAAATGCCATTCCATTTAAATTTATTTTGTTCTTGACAAACGTTCTTTGAGTTGACTTATGCCATATGCCCATCTCTAACCCAGTTACTACTGCTAAGACAATATAGTATCCTAATGGGCTGCACTGTGGCCTTACACCTACACCATCAAACATAGACTGCGGACAGCAAGTTATGTCTCCCAGAGATAGTCAGAATACTGTCCCTGGAACTGAAGGAAGACAGAAATTAGCTTAAAAACAGCTGGTGCCAGGGAGTCCTGAATGGACTTAATTGAGCCACAACCCAATTCAAGAAAGCTGATCATTTCAGCACAGTATGAAGCCCCATTTCTTTATCCTTCTTTGCCCCACTAAGTGATAGTCAAATACTCAGGGCCTGTGACTCCAAGTCTGTCATCATCAACTCTAATTTTAAAGATGTGCCCAGCATTTAGATGAAACTCAAGAAGTCCTAAGGCCAACGTGACTCCATCAGGATAATGAGGGGCCCTTGAAAGTTGGGGAAAGACTCACAACCCTGTCTTTGGTTGGTCCTACATTCTCCATCTGGGTATATGACATGTGATTTGGTCTTTTATTCAGTGTGTCCCTAAGAAGAAGAATAAATATCCCTAAGGCACTTTTTTTCCATCTTCCTTCCTGTAATTCATACACAGGCCAAGACTGCTTTATTCAAACTACTGGCTTTCGAGTCGCTGAACAAGTTCAGACGGAGCTGTTTGTGTTATTCTTCTAGTCTGCAGTTAAGCCAGAGGTAAAGTTATCCTTGTGGCTAATTTTCAGTCTGTAGATTTATCCCTTCTTAACGTTGAAACCTTAGATCAAATCAGCACAAAAATATTGGCTCCTGAGACCCTTAAATTATGGCCCATGTCTCAACATTTCAGGACTTTTCAACCTCAGGTTGTTTTCTCTTCCCCCTTAGGAAGGTGGCTCATTTAAGCATTTTCTTCCCTTCTCATTCACACTGGCTCTTTTTCAGGATGCCTTCTTCCTTCCCAGTGCTGAGGGTGAGACCCATGCCTTACACATACTGGGCCAATGCTGTACTATTTAGCTGTCACTCAGCCCTCATCCCAACATGCTCATCTATTTAAAAGGCAGACGCCAGAAATTTTATCTCTCAAAATAATAAACATTTCAGCCATTTGGACTCTAGAGAGTAATGGGACCATAGGTTTCCTTAATAAAGTCCCATGATTCTGGAGGAGTCTGAGACCAGTCAGTGGGCAGGGCTTCAGGGAAAGACTCCCATTTCTCTTCTGTCTCCTAGAAGTCCCCAAATTCTTTGGCTTGTCTCGGCATCATTCTGATCTCTTCTTGCATCTTTCAGAGCCACCTTCCCAGTTTCCTATCTTCACACTGTGTTTACTGCCCTCCCCCACTCTGACAAGGACAATAACTAAGGTATTAGAGCCGGTCTTGATGACCTCCTCTTACCCGGCTGAAATCTGCAAGAGTTGTGTCCAAATAAGGCCACATTCATAGGAACTTGGAATTAAAGCTTCAGTATACCCCTTTTGTGGGTGGGGCACAGATTAACCCTTAACCACCAGGGGGGGAAGATATTAAGAGTAAAATGAGGAGTAGAACTGTTACTCTTCAGTCTTGGTCAGACAAAAAAGGACACTGCAATGTTCTCAAGCTAGGCACCCTGACAGGCAAATATACAAAAAGGGTCTGTGGTAAAGATGGCTAATGAGAACAGGAGTGTAGTGGAAGGCTAGGAGGCCAGACATAAACAGACTTTACAATATTACTATGGATTGGATATATCTCTACCATAACATATACTCAAATAACGGTGCCAAATGACTGCTACATATCTCATTTCATAGATGGGGAAGCTGGGTTTCAAGGGGAAACTGAGGTTCAAGCAAAAACCGAGGTTCCAACTATAAGCAGAGGAGTAAGACAGCATGGTTGCTACTACTCTTAAATTTTATTTTGTTATTGTGTGTGACGCATGTGTTTGAGTGTGGGCACACATGTGCCAGGACAGCTTTCTGGAATGGTTCTCTCCATCAGTAGATTTTTGGGTTGAAACTCTGGTCCTCAGGCTTGAGCAACAAGTGGTTTGACCTGCTGAACCATCATTTCTATTTTTATAGCCATTGTGATTTGCATGTTTATCACATGCTACTGGGGCTCAAAAAAATTACCTCTCAAAGTAAGGCCTTGTCCCTCGCACACAACTGTAATCAACTAAATGTGTAGACATTTTCTCCTGTTATTTCAATAGGTTCAGCCCCCAGACCCTCAGAGGTAAAGCTGAACTTCACCACAGGCATAAGACACTCTAAAGAGCTCCAGGTCTCAGAAAGCTTGGTATTGTGACTATTAGACATAAGAAAAAGATGCTCAGAGAAGTTAATTGTTTGCAATAATTAATATATTCATTACCTAGCTAAGTCTAAATTCAAACTCAGATCTTCCTGAATATGCAAGATATTCCTAGCAGAATACTTTGCCATCAGAGGATGAAGAGTATCCAGTATAAGATCTCCTAGCTTCAGATCATAAAGTTGTGATAAGAAACTGTACTTATGAAGTTTAAAATGAGCCTTATGGAAAGGACATGTTCAAGGGGAGCAGGCAAGAGACAGGAGAAAGGGGTTGGCCGGCTGGAAGGGGATTAACCTAATTTGAGAAGCAAATGCCACAGATGGCTTTGGAAAAGGCAAGGTCAAACCATTATGTCAGTGTGAATGTCCACAGTGCTTTCTGGGGGAGGATGCCTCTCCCCATCTTTGCATAGTGGCTGCTGGAATACAGAAGATTTACTTCTCAAGAGGAACAGTGAGAGGGAGAGGCCGGCTTCCAAGACACATGGTTTAAGAAGAGGGTCCACGTCATGCAAAGAGAAAAGGTCGAGGGGAATGGGGTTGGCAATCTAGAAGGAAGGGCAACCTGAAGTAGAGCACCTGAGGCTCGCCCAGCAGTGCTGGAGGAAGAACTGAGCCCCATTCATCCTCTTGTGGAGATGTAGAAACATCTTAGGCCTCCAATTGCACTCACATGTTTCTCAGAACTGGACCAGCCTCAGAGCAAAATGCACTGTATCACTGGGTCTCCTATTGGGAAAAGTCTTATGACTCAGCTAGTGTCCTCTTCCATCCATGCTATATTCAACCAGAGAAGCTACTTTTTGCTTGGGCATTGTAGAGTCAGAAAGGTTTTTATCACTTTGCCAAACATGTGACCGAGTTCCCTGAATCAGGAAGCAGAAGAGAGGATCATGTAGATTTATTTGATGTCAAATGTTTGATATTAAAGGATAGAGATGATATCGAGCCTTCAAAAGGAAGTGAAGACCTGAAGCTATAAGTGTGTGTGTGTGTGTGTATTTTGATGCCTTGGTTGAAAAAGATGGCACAGTCATAGAGAGACTCACAAATGGACAAAGGGGTGTGATCTAATATTGATATGTGAGGGTCAGGTTTGGAAAAGTCTGTTGATGTTCCTTGTACCACCATGTTTTCCAAGTAAAGGTGTTTCTTCTATGTATGAGGAAGAGATCTCTACACAGGAGTTCATGACCTGCTTCATGACCTGAAGTGGGGAGCGTCAAAGTGGCCCTCCTGCCTCTGATGTTTGCTCAAATCCAAAGGTTCAGTGTGTCAGATTAGCAGAGCCTGAAGCTCATTGGGATGAAGTCCAAACCCCTTAGCAAAGCCCCTGCTACTAACTAGTCTCACTCCAGTGTCACCCCCTACCGCTCTTCACCCCAGACATCACACTTCAACCTGGAGATTCCTGGTACTTCTTGAAGTGCATGGAGCACAGTTGCAGGCCCCCAACCCTGGCCGTCTCAACTGCTCTTATTTGGCCTTCTCTGCCTTCTTCTGCTTTCCCCCTTTCTAATGTTCCTATCTCATCCCTACCTTGTATGTACACACAGTGACCTCTTTCTGGAACACTTTCTACTTTGGAGTCTTTTTCTGGCTCATTCTTTTCCTTTCCTTTCAAGCTGCTGTTCCTCAAAAGCAAATGGCAACTCTGTGATATGATGGACATGCTAATGAACTTTGATAGTGGCAATTGTTTCACAATATAGATTTATAGCAGAACATGCAGTTGTATGCCTTAAATATATACAAATTTTACCTTCAGTTATACTTTAGGAAAGATCAGGGTACGGGATGGATTTCACTTCTCTTTTGAAGGCTTTATGGTTCCCCCTGGGTAACAGCCCCTCCCCCAACACACTCTCTTTCCACTCACAAATACACTGCATCAAAACCACATATTAATTTTCTCCTTCCTGAGATGAGTGACAGGTTATTGGTCCGGAATCTTGGTCATGCTCCTTCTATCACCAACTATGGCATCTGGAACACAGTAGGAACTCAACAAGTCAATAATCTAATGACCTTGTTAATCGAATAATCTTGTTAACTGACTGCAGGCATTGACAGAAGTAGCAGGCTGCAAACCTCTAAGATCCCTTCCTCTCCGAGGGCTCATGAGACTGTATTTCTGGTTCCCACAGTTAGTCACAGAGGAAGTTGCCCAAGTCAGATGATGACACTTTTGCTTGGGCTGCCCTGGTCTACAATTTCAAATCAGGGTATTTGAAAGAGAAACTAGACCAAGAGAAAAACATAGCTTTGATGAGCCAAGAATTGCAAAATGTCTAGTTGTGTAACAGTGATGGTAGCCCCAGGGGCCACATTTGGCATTGCCCAGCTTATCAGATGATACACACACACACACACACACACACACATAACATGGTCAAGGTCATAATAAAGTCAGCCTTGTACATGGGCTCAGGATGAATTTGTGGCTTGAGTGTTCATCTGACCACCTTCCTTTAAGTCTGGCTGACACCTGACATCCTCATCTTCAATGATTCTTGAGATACAAAAAGGCTGGATGGGAATGAACTCACGTTTCCCCAAATGGTGGAAGCCTTGAATTCATTGACCAAGAAGACCCAGTTGTCAATTCGTGTGTTACTTATTGGGTAAAGCTTCAGGCTGTAACATCAAGATGAGTTTGGACACATCTTGTATACACCCATCAATCTAGAACCAAGAAACATCCTTGAATGAACATGCGTATCCCACACCTACACAGAAAAGAACAGAGTATTCATCCCCAAAGTGGCAGCTGGAAGAAAATATGAAAGGCCTAGTGTGCTGATCCTTGTGCCAGAGGGCTTCTAACTTCAGCCCTTCTTGTGATAACACAGAGGAGATGGGGCAGAAACTAAGAAGAGTCTGGGTGAGGTTGGTCCATGGAGATGCATGAAGGGCAAGAAAAGAGGGAGGGGCAAGGAAATGGAGTTCATTGTGGGGAAGCAGCAACAGGGACATCTGACTGACCCTTCTCCTTGCGTCTACTGGGCCACTGTTCTCAGGCTGTCACTGGCTAAGCATAACCTTCT
Organism: Pachyuromys duprasi; assembly: GCA_028658305.1. Lineage (NCBI taxonomy): Eukaryota > Metazoa > Chordata > Mammalia > Rodentia > Muridae > Pachyuromys > Pachyuromys duprasi. The sequence goes on from CM053760.1 coordinate 61,772,460, forward strand.
ATGCTGAAGAGAGCTCACTCTCTCCATGAGGGCAGCCGGAGAGCTGGGACCCTACCAAGCATTAACCCTGGCCCACTATCTACTCCAGCCACTGGCTGAGTAATCAAAGCAAGCCAAGCAGGGCTTGAAAAACTAGTCTCTGACACTCCAGGGCTTGTCAATTCCACCCTCCTCCCCCAAGAAAGACCAAACAGAGGAGCATCTCTATGGAGATGGGTCAAAGAAGAAAGCCGTGCCTTTCTGCTTGTGAATTCTAGTGTATCCATTATAACAAGATTTATTCCACTCGGTAAACAGAGGGGACTTTGAACTCACCTGGGGGCCACTGAGCCTTTTTATAACCACACAACAGATATGCATTTTAGATATTTACTTCCTTAATAAAGAGCATTGCTCTGTTGGGTGTGTCCCTAACAGCTAATGCTTGTTTTCCTCATTCTGTGTTTCCAAGGTTGTCCCCATCAGCACATAAAACAGTAGGGCCAGGAGAGTCTGCTGAAGCAGTACCTGCTGCAGAAATCTCCCTTCTGTGTAACACAAAAGATTAAAAAGTCCTGAATCAATAAGGATGTCTGCTCTTTGGATGACCATTGACTGAGAGGTCTCCACATTCCAAGGATGGAGAAATGAATAGGCCAAAGCAATAATTAGCTACAGTGGAGTGTGCCAAGTAGAGATCAGGGCCTGGAGGAAGCTGAAAGTGGATGCTATGTAAGAGAAATTTCAGATAAGGGGATCCTGCAGGTATGGGGTCAGCGCGTCCAGCTGAAGAGAACACGTGCTGAGGTTGCCCTTGAGCAACAGCAAGAAGGCTGGTGCAATGGCAGGGTACAAGCCAGGGATAAGGGTGTGAGATTAGCCTTCATACTGTCTCCATTCCATTTATCTCAATAGCGTGGCCTTCTGAGCTTAGCTAAAAGTTCCTTCCACCAATGCACTGGCTTCATGCTACGTTGACATTTATAAACCAAGGCTTGTGTGCTATGTGTGATCCCCTGAGAGGAGACTCCACCCTGTTTCTATGGGATTGTGAAGGAGCTCATGATCATCACTACTCAGGAACGTCTCCTTGGAAGCATGAGGGCAGAAGAAGGGAGGACTTACGGACACAAAGCCGCTGTCCTCTCCGGCTGAGACAGCAAGGCAGCAAGCCTATCCTAGCTCTACTCGAAAAGCTAAGGTGGGTGGGTGTCTCTGCAAGACCCTCAGAGGCAGCACACACATGATACGAATATAGGTACCACACCCACACCTGCTATCCTGGCGTTCAGCTCTCTATGTCACCTGCTGCTGTCCTCAACATCAAGATAACCTCTTTTTTAAAAACATTTTTATTTTATATTAATCACAGGTTATGTACTTTGTATCCCAGCCGTAGCCCCCTCCTGCATTCCCTCCCTATCCCCCCTTCCCTCCCTCATCTCCTCCCTGCCCCTTTCCAAGTCCACTGATAGGGGAAGACCTCCTCCCCTTCCATCTAACTCTAGCTTATCAGGTCTCTTCAGGAATGCTGCAATGTCCTCTTCTGTGGCCTAGCAAGACTGCTCCTCCCTGGGGGGG
>CM053760.1:61774519-61798237 GCA_028658305.1 Pachyuromys duprasi
CTATATAAGTGAGCATATACCATGTTCATCTTTCTGCTTTTGGGATACCTCACTCAGGATGATTGTTTCCAGGTCCCACCATTTGCCTGCAAATTTCATGATTTCCTCCTTTTTAATTGCTGAGTAGTATTCCATTGTGTAAAAATACCACAATTTCTGTATCCATTCCTCAACTGAGGGACATCTGGGTTGTTTCCAGGTTCTGGCTATTACGAATAAAGCTGCTATGAACATGGTTGAGCAAATGTCCTTGTTGTGTACTTGAACATCTTTTGGATATATGCCTAAGAGTGGTATAGCTGGGTCTTGAGGAATCACTATTCTTAATTGTCTAAGAAAACGCCAAATTGATTTCCAGAGTGGTTGTACAAGTTCACATTCCGACCAGCAATGGAGAAGGGTTCCTCTTTGTCCACATCCTCTCCAGCATGTGTTGTCACTTGAGTTTTTGATCTTAGCCATTCTGGCAAGTGTAAGGTGAAATCTCAGGGTCGTTTTGATTTGCATCTCCCTGATGGCTAAGGACGTTGAGCATTTCTTTCAGTGTTTTTCTGCCATTCTACAGTCCTCTACCGAGAGTTCTCTGTTTAGCTCCATACCCCATTTTTTAATTGGATTGCTTTTTAACTTCTTGAGTTCTTTATATATCCAAGATAACCTCTTACACAGATAGCTGGAAACCCCGAAGGCCTGTCACATTGCCTGAAGCTACATACTGTCAGCACAAGTTACAAAGGGCATGCTCTCTCCATGTGCAGTTTTTGGTTGTTGTTGTTGTTTTTTGTTTTGTTTTGTTTTTTGGGTTTTTTTTTTTTTGGCTCAGGTTGAAAGCGTTAATCAGCCTGTCTTCTCTGGATGTCAGCCCCCTCCCCGCAAAGTCTCAGATGTCTCCCCCACTGCATCCCTTCTCCCTCTTCCCTCAGAACCTTCGACTTAATATTAATCTCACTCCTAACCCCTAGCCCCGCTCCTGGACCTGATCATCTTTCAAGTCCTCTTCCCGTCACCCTATTTCAGCCCTGAAGACCTTTTAAAAACTGTATCTGTCCTCATTAATATCATCCCTACTTCTACGAGAATTCCCCAGATTCCTTTTATATAGAAAGAGCTGGCTCCTGGCATTTATAACTCTAGAGTCAAGAGGGCTTGGAATGATAAGTATGTGGACTGCCCCTTCTCCTACTCCGTGTCTCAATCCCTGGTGTTTTCTCAAACACTGAATCTTTACCAGAAAGGAGCAGGAATGTAGGAAAGGATTGTGACTGAAACTGAAGACTAGAAAGTGTGTGTGTGTGTGTGTGTGACCCTTAGTGTATATGGATATATAACTATGTGTGCATACAATGTGTATGGAGACGGAAAGTCAACCTTGTGTGTTATTGCTGAGGCCTCATCTCTCACTAGGATCTGGGGCTCACTGACTCGCATAGGCTAGCTGTGACCTGAGATCCACTTGCCTCCTTCTCTCCAGCCCTGGGATTAGAATCATGTGCCTTCATGTCTAGCTTTCTATGGGAGTACTAGGGATCAAACCTGGCTCCTCACCAGTGCGTAGAAAACATTTCAGTAACTGTGAGGGGGGCCAGATTGAATGATGAACATGAAATAAGACACAAAGTTTCCATTTTCTGGACTTGGGAACCAGAGGTGCTTGTATCTATGTTGGATAGGGGAGGAGATGGAAACCGAGGCCTGCCTGACAAGAAGCCCTTGGTCCCAAGCAGAGCAGGATGGCCTGTCACAAATGGAAACTTACTGTCTAAGTGAGGTAGAGAGCACTGGAGATGAGAAACAGCGGGTATCTTTCAGGAGATGACGCTGAAGCCGCCCTCACCAGGGTTTCTTATGTGACCTTCAAGGCTGGACTCATTTTGCCAACAGTTGGCTGGGCACAGACCTCCCTCACCTAAAACCTGGACTTCAGTATGCTCTTTTCTTTAGAGAAGTGTGAGATCCGGACAAGGGTGTGTCTCTATGGTCTGCTGTTACTCTGTTGCCTCAGCTGAACTTCTCCTCGCCTTGAAAGCACTCTCTCTCCCTGACTAACACCCTCAATGGGCCAGGTGGATTGCTTTTCATCCATCTGAAATCTAATGCCAGATGAGATGCTGACCTCCAAGGCCACCCCCATTACCTAATGTGTGCGTTACAAGGTCTTATCACACATTTTATAGCTAGAGATAGGCCAGATTGAAGTGTCAGGAGATAGGGCACTTGAGCCGTTTAAACATATTAATTGCCTTCAAGAACCAGGGAGGGGGGCCTGAGGGCAATGGTGGCTAGGTAACAGATGGCCACCTCCTGCCTCTTTGCTTCTCTCTCTCTCTCTCTTTCACTACTCTAACTCCCCGGTACCCTCCTGTCTTCTAATGAATAAAGCACAGAAATGTATCTGGGGTTGCGCTGACTGTAAACATCTGTGTTCATGTCAGAGCCAGCCGCAGCCTCTAACAGAGACTGCCAATGCTGTCCCAGGAACTTTGCAGCTACCTGACGCCATTTTCCTTGTTCCTAGCCTCTTGGTTTTGACTTAGGCAAACACTGATATCCTGAATTTGCAACGTATGAGTGAATATTCTGTAACTTTGGACTATATGTAGATACTCAATTTGTCATATAATAAAAGGAAAGAAACCCATTCACCATTTATAGCTATATTCATTTTGCTCATGTGAAATGTACTGAGCAATTTATACATGGTAGGCACCTAATATTACAACAATGAGTATAACAGCCCAAAGCCTTGTCCACAGGAAAGTCCTGTCCCGAACTGGGTCTGGTGACAAACGCCTGGAATTCCGGGACCTGAGAGCTGAAGCCTGGACTGTGTAGCAAGATAGTGTCTATGATAATAAAAACCACCACCACCAAAGTCAAAAAAGAGGGGGAGAAAAGAAATTTTCTGGGTTATGTGGCATATACTTTTAATTCCAGTTCTCCAGAGACCGAGACTGGGGGATTGCAGAAGTGCAAGGCCTACATACACTGCAGCTTGGGCTACATAATGAGACCCTATCTCAAAACAAAACAAAACAAAAATAAATTAAATACTTAGTCTGTTATATAAAGATATGTTCTAATTAAAAAGTTAAAGATAGCATTCAAAAAGTAGGATCCTAGGGGACCCTGTCTTAGAAGGTTTAAAACTGACCTGATTATAGTATACTTTATGTGCTGTAAAATTTACACATGTGAGGTATACAGGTATGTGTGTGTATGTATATGTGTATATATATATATATATACATATATATGTAGAGAGAGTGAGATACAGGTATGCACACATACCTGTATACCTCACTTGTATAAATATATATCACAAGCTATGATCTTTTAACCAGGTTTACAGTACCTGGCATGTGCAGCAGGCCTCAGATCCAATCAGGGAAGGTTTGGTTAGTCCCATAGCCTTCGTGCCACTATAGCCTTCATGGTCACCTTGCCTGGCTTATTGGTATTGTAGCATCCTTGGTCCAGCGCTGAGTAAGACCATTGTTGTCTTACTCATAAGGCCTGCATAACGCCCTCCAGTACTATGGAAACTAGCCAGAAGGGAAGAAACTTTCAAGTCAGATCCAGCTTGATTCCTGTGTGCACTGCAACCAAAGAGTGTTGTGTCTTAATCAATGGGTATAACCAACTAAAAGCAATAGCAACATCCTGTGTTGTTTGGAGGACCTCTGAGGCCTCCCAGCTCAACGGTTCAGAAGAAAGTATCTCATACCTAGAACTGAAATTTTCATTTAAGAACCCATACCTTCTGGGGAAAGCATTGTCTACCATGCAGGCTACCTTTGTTTAAACACCTCAAAATGTAATTGTACTTCCTGGTTAGTTTACAAGTAGTGGGTTTCTATATGGTATTTCATATATCTCAGACTTTGGCTAACCCAGCACCCCATCTCTTTCTTTTCTTGTCTCTAGTTAATAAGTTTATCTAGTCGCATATTGATGCCCTTCTCTTTGATTAATTAACATGTTGTAATTATAGGAATATACAGATTGTTTTTAAAAATCCTTTCTTTTAGGTGTAACGTTTGGTCCGTCAATAGAACCAGTATCTTTTGACTGCATTCATTTTTTTCACTTGGGCATATACTCTCCCAGCTTGCTGGTTATTGGTACATACAATGTTTTCTAACTGAATTCTGGACATTGCTGATAGAATCTGTAGATTGGCATTTATCAGTAGAACATTCTCTTATCCCATGTCTTCTCTTCACAAATTTTACAATCCTATGCTGGCTGTTCGTTTTCCATGTTCTATTACACTCATTTATTTCTGTATGTGGGCATGTGTAGACCACAGTACAGGTATGGAGATCAGAGAGCAATTTTCAGGACTTGATTCCCTCCTTCTACTTACAGGTCCTGGGCACTGAACTTGGCAGCAAGCACCCTTACCCACTGAGCCATCTCATTGGTCCTGCTTACCATTTTCTCAAGGCTATTTTGTATGGTGTGTCTTCACCAGTCTTGTAACGGTTTGTGGAGATGGACTGATGTGACACCAGTTTACGCTGTTACATATAGCAGTCTGAGGAGAGTCCCTTTACATAGCAGGGTTTCCCCCTCACTTTTATAGGCAAGGTATGGGAGATCCTTGCAGGAAAACAGTTTCAAGCAGAGAGAGTGTCACTGGGAAGGGCTGGAGGCAGAAGAAGGCTTGGCCCCTTATCACAACAGCAGGGGGAAAGGCAGGGAATACAGTAAGCAAACGAAACAACTTTATGTGCAGAGAACAGAGCAAAATGTGTCCCTGATGTCACTCACACACATACACAAAAGCATTATTATTTCTGTGTGTCTTTCCAAAATCAGATGGATAGAAACATTGTTACTTGTCGTTTTTAAACAGCTTTTTTTTTCTACTTTCTGTATTCTATTTCCCTGTCCTACTGAGGAGCTTTGTAAAACTTTCTTTTCAAGTGAGATGTTGTATTTATTTAGCTGACTGAGGCAACAGGTGTGAAAAGGGCAAAGAAATAACATGTAGCTGAAGGGGGCCAGTGGTTGGTTGACAAGTTAGGAGGAAGGAGAAACTCCAACATTCAGAGGCTAAATACTTGTCCCGACAGTGTTTTTGCTTGTGTGGGGCACAAGTGGTTGATCCAACCAATGGGAAGGACATAGAACAGGATGGGCGAAGAGAGATCACGTAAAGTCTCAGCAACGGTGACAATAACCACTGGTTGGACCATGCAGGCATAGCTCCTCAAGCTCCGAAACTGCATGAGTATTCATTAAGGTGGATAAAGTGGCCCATAATGAAATCCTCAAAGGATGTGGTAGGTGAGGCAAATGCGCCACTAAACACAGCTGCAGGCCACCAAAATCCCCAGCCTCGCTGAGGAGAGAGAAGCAAGCAGAGACTATGTGCTCAGTAGGGAAGGGAAAGTTCTCCAGGCTGTGGGAGGCTGGCCACCCGCCGAGCTCTGCACCTGCTGTCTTCCCCACATCCTGGGAGGGCATGTTGGTCCTCCCTCCAGCTCCCTGCATCTTTCCAAAGAGAAAGAGGCAGCAGAGAAGTGAAGTTTTCCAAAGCAGGCAACCGTTGGAGGTGAATAAGGAAGCTTAGTCATCTCTAAAGCATCTAAAGGTGCTGCTGGGGGGAGATGTTGGGAAATAAGCCTACTAATTAACCAGGCCCTCCTCGTTAGGTTTGGTTTGCTTTCCATTGCCCTATGCAGCTTTCCAACGGCCCCAGGCCTCTTTAGAAATAGATTGGAACTGAAACACAAGTTAGGTGGGTGATTGTTGGTTCAAGATGGGGGTCTCAAGTAACCCTTGAGCTTCAAACTCGCTCTGTAGTTATCAGTAGGCTTGAACTTGTCACCTTCCAGCATCTACCTCTCCAGTGCCAGGATTACAGATGTGTGCCACCACATCAGGCCCACACCACACTCTTTGTTTAGGGGGGACTCAATGCTTGTCACCTACTTTCCTTTTAACCTATGGAGCAAGACCCGGAACAGACTACAAGAGTCTCTTTCTTTTCACGCCTGTCTCTTCTTTCCTTCTTTTGCTACCTCTTCCCTACCTTCTTTCTTTCCTCTGTCCAAACCATAGGAACCATGTCTGCTATTGTTTGTTTTTGTAAGGTAAAGTACACAGTCTGGTTTATTATTATTATTTGATTAGAACTGGCGTTCTGGTCCCTTATATGAGATACCACTCTCATAGAAGTTCCACTCATCCTCCTAGGTAGTCTAAATCCTCTTTAAATGACTCTTAATACCTGATACAATGTAAGTGTGTTTAAAACAGTTACTATAGCTGTGCTTAGGGAATGATGATAAGAGAGAAGTCTGGACACGTTCTGCACCCATGCAGGACATTTTCAGAGTTTTCTACCGATGGCTGGTTAAATCAAGGTGTGTGGAACTCCAGCCAAAAAGGGCAGACAGAGAGCTGTTATGAAGGGACTGTGTTCTGCTGAACAGAAATTAAGGGATGTGCCTTTGTAGAAAAGCCTCTCTCCAGACATTCACAGTATAATGAAACTCCATCCCCTTCTGACAGAAGCATATACTTGTTACTGTGTGTGTGCCTAGCTCAAGGGTGCTTAAAACACAGTGTGTATGCCCTGGCCTCTGAGGCCTCCCAGTTTAGCTGGGAGTCAGTTAAGTCAGGTGTGAGATGTGCTGCAGTCAAGGAAGTTGTAGAGTTCAGGGAGCGTTAAGGACGGAATCTTGGAGAAGGGTGTATGGTTTGAAAAGAAGGAAACAGAATTGCAAGGGTGTGGCACTATAAGAACACCTGGCCTTATAGCTCAGTGTGGTGGGACACAGTTGAGCACTGCCTAGCCTAACAAGGGGGCTTCCTGTCCTAGAGAGAATGGGGGGATGTCGATGAGTTTTAAGGACAGTAGGTATGGGAATGGCTCGTAGTCAAAAAGGTATTCCTAGAATGGTGGGCTGCATTCTGAGACTAGCCTGGGCTAGAATATGAGACCATGTCTCAAAAGAGAGACATGGAGGGAAGAGAAAGGGAGACAGAGACATTGAGAGAAATGGAGAGCAGAAAGAAGAGTTGTTTGTGGTCTCTCTCTCTCTTTCTGTGTGTGTGTGTGTGTGTGTGTGTGTGTGTGTGTGTGTGTGTGTGTGATCCTTCACTATAGCCCAGCACTGTTATAGCCTTCTTAATCTATGTGTTGGAAGTCTGACTGAAAACCGGTCCTTCCATCTTCTCACATGAAGGTAACAGGACTTATAGCTCTAGGTAGAAACAAGATCAAAGGTAGCTCCCAGGTCTCTGTGCCATACTGTCTTAGAAAAAAACACACATTAAACAGGCTGTAAAACAGTGGCCGCTGATATCAAATGTTTTTTTTGTTTTTAATGTTTACATCTTTCATCCTAAGGACTCATGAAAGACACACTGCTTCTGGTTTCTTTCTTGGGCCAGTGACAAAGCTTTTCATGTGTGTCAACCTACCAATCAGCCATTACGCTCTGAGACTTAGAACCAACCAGCTGAAAAACAGCTATTTCTGAGTTTGAATTGGAGGTCCGTCCTAGCACTGCGCCCTCCCCAACCCGTGTGCCTGGGCTTGCCATGGCCACAGGCGATATTGTGTTTCTCTGTCTCTTTCAACACCAGCAGGTAGACGATCTCAGGTCAAACACCAAAGCATTAAAGACTCACCCATGAGATCTATGGCCTCTTATTGCACAGAAGAGCAGCCATGTGAAATTCACCCATTGACTTATTTTCAGACCAGCCTGTTGTCCCGTTTGGAGACTGGAACACGGTTGAATTGAGAAAAACAGCAAGAAGAACTTTTCAAGGCTGTTCACAAGAGACTGGTTTTGTTTGAGCTTGCTCATTTTCACACTCAGTGTTGTGAACTGTCACTATCTGGAAACATTTGCTAGGCTCTTCAATTTTGCGGCTTTTAACCTTGAGGTGAGGAGTTTCTAAGTCACATATCCCAAAAACTACCATTTAATATTAAGCAACGACTTACATGTCCCTATCCCTACCCCCCCCAAATCCTAATTTCATTTATTACATCAAACTTACCAGCAGCCCTCACAGCTCAGAAGCATGCCATACTATAGAGTGGCAGCTGTCTCCCCTCCCAGCCTCAGTGCGGGCTGAGGGCCCCAGTCACTGTTGCTACCTAGCCCCGTGACAGAGAACTGGACTACAGCCAATGTTACTACTTCAGGAAAACATCCAAATTCAAAACTTCGGGTATGATTTCTTTTCATTGCACATGGTCTTCTTACTTTTATTGTAACCACTCCCCCAAATCCCTGTTGCAATTTAGCATCAGCTGTAGACCCGGCATCTGTATGCTTCTTTAGCTGTCCTGAATTTATTCATCTACCATCCCCACCCGACTCACCCTTGCCATGTGTGGACTTGGAAATGAATTCTCTCACCGTCTATTTTCTCAGCCCTACGTCAGTCATAACTGGATGGGGAGCATCTTTTGAGAAGTTCCCATACCTTACCCCTTCACCTCAGTCTCCATTACTCATACCAATCAGTCAAATCAGTGTTCCCAGGAGCGCCTGCGTGAGGCTCAAAGAAAACACCTGGGGAAGAAAGTCTCCGATTTGTTTCAGTTTTGTGTGGCTTAATATTCTTTCCTTATTGCTGGAAACTTGGGCGGATGTGGCTTGCCAGTGTGATTAGAGATTTCTCGCTGAAAATCTTTGTGCATCATGTCTTCCTGGGAATCCATCTATAGAGATTAGTGTAATCTCCTGTCTGTCCAATGGGTGGGTGCCTATAATCAGTTCCTAAAAGGAATGCTAGGTTGCCAAGGAGGCACCAGCAAAACCCAGAATAGTCTGAAGAGTCTCAGTAATAAAGTACTTTGCCTGATACACATGCCGGACCCGACGCTATGTCCTCAGCATCAAGAACATTACAATAAAGAACATAACAACAGGCTTTGGTGCACCTGCCTGGTCATTTATGAATAATGGAAGAAAGAAATGGGGATTACATATCAAGAGACACCATAATATTTTAGTGTTTGCAGACCTGGCCTGAGAGCTACAGGCACATAAGGAATGAAAAAGAGGTGTCCTTCTGTTTCTGCTTCCCTCTGGCTTCGGCTTCCGTGGGCATGTCTCTGAGTAACGATGCCGGGACTTTAACTTCTGTCCTCAGAAGAGTTTGAACAATTAAAGTAAGCACAGGTCATCTGTTATCTTTAGCATACATCTTCAGCTCCTCCACCCGTTCTCCATGCCCACCCCTTGCCTTTGTGATAGCTCATCTTTGTTGGCAATTTCAATTTCACCTAGATGATTCTAATTACATTTTGGTGTGTGTACGAAGGTGTTTTCAAGGAGATTTAGCTGGGGCAGGGAGCACCCTAAATGTGAATGTCACTCCCCTGAGGGCTACAGTCCTGGAACAGATTAAAAAGAGGACACATGAACACCAGCATTCATCTCTATTTCCTGACTATGGACAGTCTGTGGTGGCCCCAGAGGTAGGTGTGGAGGTGGCGATGATGGATATAATGAATTTGGAGGTGATTGATGGAAACTGTGATGGTGGCCCTGGTTACAGTAGTAGAGGAGGCTGTGATGGTGGTGGACCAGGATATGGAAACCAAGGTTGTGGATATGGTGGAAAAGTATATGATGGTTACAATGAAGGTGGAAATTTTGGTGCAGGTGTGCACCCTCAAACTGTGAGCCAAAGTCAGCCTTCCTTCCTTGAGTTTCTCTTGTTGGCTATTATGACAGAACAGTAAGAAAAGTAACAAATATCCCAATCCTCCAGCCTACCTCTTGCTCAGTCTCATAGGACCCCTTCATTTCCTTCCAAATTCCCAGTAGTCTTTGCTCTGGTCAAAACAGCTTTCTGATCTATTATCTGTACTTATGTAGCAACTGCTGGTTATGAGTCAAAGGCCTTCTTGCTCTCAAAGTTAATGTCAGATCAACATGGACAAAAATCTTACCTGTAGAAGTAGTGTACAATCACAGGATTTTAATTATAAATGAGAGGAATAGCTGATCAGAAGCAGGTTATCTTAGTATGACTGTCTTATATAGACTTCCACTGTCCAATGGAATAACTACCAGCCATACACCATGATTAAGACTTCATGAAAGGGCCCAATATTGAACTCCAGTTGGAAGAGGCGAGTCTGGTCTCAAAATGGAAGACCATGATCCAAATGAACCAGAACAGCTGAGGAAGTTGTTTATTGGTGGTCTGAGCTTTGAAACCACAGATGATAGCTTAAGAGAACATTTTTAGAGATGGGGCACACTAACAGACTGTGTGGTAATGAGAGATCCCCCAACAAAATGTTCAGGGATCCTGGTCTTGTGACCTACTCTTGTGTTGAATGGGTGGATGCTGCAATGTGTGCCCGGCCACACAAGGTGGATGGGCGTGTGGTGGAAGCAAAGAGAGCCATTCCTAGAGAGGATTCTGTGAAGCCTGGTGCCCATTTCACAGTGAAGAAAATTTTTGTTGGTTGCATTAAAGAATATACAGAAGAATATCATCCGAGAGACTACTTTGAAAAGTATGGCAAGGTTGAAACCATAGAACTTATGGAAGACAGGCAGAGTGGAAAAAAGTTGCTTTTGCAACTTTTGATGATCATGACAAGGTTGATAAAATTATTGTTCAGAAGTACCACACTCTTAATGGGCATGATTGTGAAGTGAAAAAGGCCCTTTCTAAACAGGAGATAGAGCCTGCTGAATCACAGAGAAGGTGTGGAGGTGGATCTGGCAACTTTATGGGCCATGGTGGAAACTTTGGAGGTGGTGCCGGCAACTTGGTCGTGATGGAAACTTTGGTGGAAGAGGAGGCTATGGTGGTGAAGGTGGTGGCAGCATTTGAATTTGGAGGTGATGATGGAAACTGTGATGGCGGCCCTGGTTACAGTAGTAGAGGAAGCTATGGTGGTGGTGGACCAGGATACGGAAACTGAGGTGGTGGATATGGTGGAGGAGGAGGATATGATGGGTACAATGAAGGTGGAAATTTTGGTGGAGGTGACTGTGGTGGTGGTGGGAACTATAGTGGTAGAACTTTGGAAATTACAGTGGACAACAGTGATCAAATTATGGACCCGTGAAGGGGAACAGTTTGGGTGGGAGAAGCTCAGGCATAGCTGTGGTGGTGGCTATGGATCTGGTGGTAGAGTGGTGGATATGGTGCAGAAGGTTAAAAAAACAAAACAAAACAAAAAACAGCAGACAAGGCTACAATTCTTAGCAGGAGAGAGAGAGGGAGTGAGGCGTTGACAGGGAAGCTGCGGGTTACTTTGAGACAGTCGTCCCAAATGCATTGGAGGGACTACAAAAATCTGCCACAGGAGGAACGACAATCCACAGTCGGAAAAGTTACCGCAGCTTAAACAGGAAACCCTTCTGGTTCAGCACTAAAACAGCCACAGTTTGCAAAAAGGGCAGCTGTTGATTAATGCAATGGAGTGTCGATTAGATGTGCATTCCTGAGGTCTTTCATCTGTTGTAGCTTTGTCTTTTTCTTTTTCTCTTTGTTACATCAGGGATTTCGCACTGTAAACTGAGGTAGTGATGCCAGGAATAAAAAAAAATAAAATAAAAAAATAAGGAATTTTTAGCTTTTCAAAAAAAAAAAAGATTTCATGAATGAAAATTACATAAAATTAAAACACAGTTCAAACTTGCCATAGTGGAAAAAGTTGGTAGCCATAAAACTAGTTCTTGCCATACTGATAAGCATAGCCAGTGAACATGTCCGATGTCAGAGAGAGTTCTGCTAGGCAGTGTATATAGAGACAATGACCTTCTCAGCCTAAGCAAAAACTAGTCAAACCTCTTATCTACAGCGTAGGACTTCTCAATTTTGGCTCTATTGACAATTTGAACTAGATCTTGGTAGAAGGCTGCCATGTGAGCTGTAGGAATTCAGAAGCAGGCTTGGTATCTATCCCTTTGCAGGTTAGTAATGTAGAAACCTTCTCGTTACTGTTACTGAAAAAATGTCCCCGTATCCCCGGGGGTGGGTAGAATTGACACCAGTTGAGAAACTGGTAAGATGGCAGAAGCAATGAAGGCCATAGGGGACCTTACAAACATGATTATGAGCAAGATGACTTCAGGTTTGTGAACACTGGGAGGTGGGGAACATTACAGGGGGCAGATCATGGGCATTATGAGAACTCTTAGAATGTAACAGATGCAAAGAATTTCAGAGTGACAGTTAGAGCCAGGAAGATATTCTTCCCCTTGACTTCAGGATTTTCTTAATGCCAAAATGTGATGGATGGCAAAGCCCCAAGAAAAAGCAAGGAGCATTGTAAATACAAAGCAAGGCCAAAAGAAAAAAAAGAAAAAAAAAAAAGCCCAAGGGACAGATTGTAGGGTGAATTAATTCATTCCAGTGAAGGTGAGGGCTTTGCCCTCAGTGTCACTCTGAGATTCCCCACTCCTGTGCATTAAGCTCCCATATCCCCAATTGGCCATTTGCATACCAAACAGCCATTACTGCCTTATCAGCAACGCAAGGGCTATAAATTCTAATCCCAAGCTGTATTTCTCTTCCCAGGAACAGAATCATAAAAATGTTTGCCCTTCATGGGTCTTTGACACGTGCTGGGCCACGTTTGTGTATTTGTCCCTTGGCCCTCTTGAGAGCTTAGCACTTCTCCCTGACCCAGGCAATATTTTATGCACTATGCATTCCTTTCAACCATGACGTCATGCATGTATCTCGCCACGGGATGCTGAATCGAGGCATAGGGAAGACGTAACAGTCTTAAACTAGCAAATGGTTTTCATTATTTAAGATTTTAAGGAAATTGGATTCTGAAATATTTACAGTTCAGAGCCCACTCTGTGGTCCCTTGCTGACCTCCCTCTTGTAGAGAAGGAGGGCCGTCGGCCTGCTCCCCGTGGGACCACTAACTCACAGTAGAGTGGAGCCAGCCATGCCGTGGGAAGGCTGCAGGAAAGCTTATTTGCCATACACTCTTAGCTGAAATGAATGGAACTGAAGCCAGAACAGGGTCAAGGCTAAAAAAGGCTGGGGCCCACCCTAGAGTGGCATGCAAGCATACAAGTTAACTCATGTTCTTCAGATTGGGGGGCTGGTAGCAATGCCGTCACAAGAAAATAAAGACAATGATTCAGCAATTGTGGTGGCTCTGAGATAAAAAAGAATCCACCCACAATATACCGTATGGACTTAAGCCTGAGGTAGGATGAGTCCCTGGATGCCTTCTGTGGTGACTTCTACTTAGGCCTGGATGAAGGAGTTGTGAAAGCCCAACATGCTCCAATGCCATCATCATACAAAGTTGTCCAGTATAATTCGAACCATTTTAGAAGGCCTAACTAGTTCCCTCTATGGAACAATTAAAGGCATTTCTTAGATTTTGTTTTCTCATAGAAGGTGTTTTTGCCATTTTGAGTGGCATAAGTCTTCATCATAAGAGTGTCATTTGGCTTCCTCAGAGACTGAGCAGAAGCTCATAAATGGTCTCCTTTCTCTCTCTCTCTCTCTCTCTCTCTCTCTCTCTCTCTCTCTCTCTCTCTCTCTCTCTCTCTCTCACACACACACAGGCACACACACACACACACACAGAGGCACATGCACATTTCCTAACATACTGGGTGGATAGCACATCACAAAGTTTATTGCCCTAGAAACTAGAATGTTAATGCAAATCATGGGGCACTTAGCAATAGCCATGTCTTTTTCTCTTTTTGCTCTCTGATTTTTGCTATTCTGAATCTGTGGAGATACCCTTCTAGGCTGTGCACTCCTTGCTCCATAGTGAGATCATATGGGTGGAAGAGAGGAGGCAAGAATGAGCAATTGCACAGATATTTCATTTCTGTTCCCTGTTCATATCCTGATGTGAATACACCCTAAGAATTTCCCCAGGGGTGGGGCAAGAAACCTTACATAGGAAGGAAATTACCCCAAGGCAAGGCTTCCTCTGCCTCCACAGGCACTGTGTCCAAGTGTTTACGCCTTCTTGCTGGCTCCGTCACTGTCTCGCACCTCTCCATGTGTATATGGAGAGGGATGGGGCCCTAGAGTGGTGAGGTGATCAGAGACATTAGAACCCAGGTCTAGGTAAACAGAGTAGTATCCATTAGTGTGGTTTTCATCCTTAAGACTTACAGGTCTATTGGTTGTAAATATGGGAGGGATGCCAAACTGCCAACACCTTCCCGAATGATAGTAGAACTAGTAGACTTACTTTAGTGAAAGATGCCACATATATTAAAATGCTGGGTTTCTCTGTGTTGGTTTGGTTTGGATTGGTTTATCTTACCTAAAACTACAACAGCATTGGGCAGCACTGACCATTTCATGATGACCAAATGCTCTGATTAATAGAACTTCTATGTGCTATATGTCAGTCAGCCTTACCTGATGTGATTATTTAGAAACACAGAGACCATATGAAGACATCAGAATGAGGTCCTTGATGACAGAAAAGCTGGGGACATTTCAGTCTTTTTCTTCAAAACAAGTTGAGACCCAGCAGTTAGAGGTCATTTAAGCCATGTCCTGTGACTGCCATGACCATGCCATGACCAGAACAGACCCCGATGGACCTGTTGTCTTAGCATAATCATCAATACTAACCTTTGTCATTCTAGAAGGAGTTCTAGTTTGGAGGAAAAGTTTGATGTCACTCTATCTCAAACACAAGACCTCCTAACTATGGATTGGTCATTTTTCCCATCACACAGCTTTGCCTCGTCTCTCTCTTTTTGTGGTTCTCAAAATGGTTCCTCCAGTCTGAGTTCATCTTTTATGGGATTTTTTTTGTTTTTTGTTTGTTTGTTTGTTTTGCAAATTAGTCATTCTCAAAGTTTGGGTGGCTAAGAGTGACACCCCAAACCATGGGCCCTTTTGTTCCCCAGAGGATAAAAACCACAGGGCTGGGATCAGCCAGGCACCCAGCAAACCCACAGCCTTGATAATCTTAGACAACCATCCCTGTGAGTCCAAGTCCTCAGTGACCAAAGCTAGGTGGAGTAGACAATAGGGAATATGATGGAATTTTACATGTTTTATTTTGTTTTTAATAAAATGCACACAGGATCAAGGAGAAATGTAATATAAAATCCCACCCACATATGAAAGTCCCATATGTCCTGATGACTCAGGGTGAAACTTGTAGGTTGGTAATACTTTGAAATCCTCTGTGAACAATAAAAGCTAAGCATGAGGAAGGAAGGGTTTCACACATATACACCAGTAAAAGAAAGATAGAAAGTGGGGGGCGGGGGATCCTTTTCTCATCTTCCCAGTGGACGGGAAGACACCAGTGACCTGAATCTTTCTATTAATACCACCCTAATGAATGTCCTACACGTAATGGAACTTGGTGGAGTTTGTGTAACCATGAGCCGGGAGGAACCAGCTGTGAGCTGGGAGGACCACAGCTGTGCACTCGAGTCACACCTGATAACGAGGCCCATCAGGCGTGGGAGCAGCGTGTTAAAATAAAAACCCATTCCTACAGCAGTGGGAGATGCGAATGAATCCTTTACAGCCTAAGGGGCTTGGTAATGCGGCTTAATTAAAAGGGTGTTGTGAAGACTAGGCTCTTCCTAATGAGCACTCCTCCTGACAGCCTTGGAAATAACTACTCAGCAAACATTATTTAATCCAGGCTCGAGAACAGTCTCTGCTGCCAGGCCAACCCGGGTTTGACTGGGTTCTGCTGACAGGGAGGAGTGAGATCATGAGTGAGCCTCTAAACTTCCTTTACCTTCGTCTCTCCAACTGCACAATGAAAGCATTGGTCCCCACCAGTGGGCACTTTTAAGTTCTCGGGAAGGAGGCAGGCAATACATATAAAGCACTCAGCATAGAGTCTAGCTTGTGTGTTAAAACAACCAAAACTTTGGCGATCAAGGGTCTCGCATCACGTAAGACAATGGGGCCTCACAAACGAGTGAGGCAAAAGGTCTGTCAGGAGGATCTCGTGGCCCAGCGGAGGCAGCTGATAAACACCCAGATATTTTGAGGAGGATTCTAAAGTAGAATAAGGTTCAAAAGACCAAGTTTTAGATAGTGACTTCTTGACTCATTTACTGATTTCCTTACTATTCGCAAAGCATGACCTCACTTGCTACCTGAAACAGAGTGACCTGAGCAATAGCTGGGACAATGGCTCATCGCCCGTAACCTGCTGCTTCTCTTAAAAAAATCTCACTTGCTTGCCCTCCCCACCTTGTGTTTTAGAGCATGAAATGAAAATAGAGAGCAGACCCGGGATTGAAGCTTTTCGTGAGCTGTCCTGGCTTCTGCTGGCAACATCCCCTCTCTCCCACGCTTATTGGTGTCAAAGCATTTAGTCCAGCAATTCTAGGCGGTAGGGGAAGAGAACAGCGGTCAGAGAGGTGACACTGACTTGTCTCAGCTATTGCTTTTGGGTTCACTTTTGAAGTGTGGGTAAACATTCTCCACAACAGAAGAAAACGATCGTGAGGTCCCTCCTACTGAGTGGCCTTTACCTAAGAGGATGGAAAAAAAAAAAAAGGATCAACAGTTTGGATCTGGGTCAGCTCTTGAGGAACACGTTATGACTAACTCTAAGTGGTAAAAATAAAGCTTACTATTGCTTAGTTTTATCTTCCACTCCCCTCTCAGAACAATCAGAGCTGGGGACACCGTGGAATTGGGAAGCATGATTTCCTGAGGCCCAAGCCACCTGATCTATGCTCCCTTGGTCACTGGTGGTCAGGATCTACCAAAAATATTGCCCATGATGGGGCAGTTCGTCAGGCAGCTCTTCGGTTCTCAGAATTCCTGCTTATTTGAGTAGGAAGATGTTTGCATTGGAAGTTTCAGTACACACCTTAAAACCAGTCTGTGCATGTGAGTGTTTGCGCATGCTCACGCATGTGTGTATGTGTCTGTCTGTTCGTCTGTCACTTGTCTTTCTATCTATCTCTGTGTGTGGAAGGCTGGGGGTGTGTGCAAAGGGTTTAACTCAGAACCTTATGCATACTCAGCAAGACTTCTACTACTGAACTGTAACTTGCCCTTTTTTGTGCCTTATATATTTTTTTACTTTTATTAATTGCAGTTTAGTCACTTAGTATCCCAACTGGAGCTCCCTCCCCTCCTCCAGTCCCTCCCTCTTCTTCTCATATGCCCCTCTTTCAGTCCAACGGTAAGGGAGGCCCTCCTCCCCTTCTATCTACCCTAGTCTATCAGGTCTCATCAGGATGTACCTTATATTTTTGAGACAAGGTCTCACTAAGTTACCTAGGACACCCTGGAACTTGCTCTGTAGCCCAAGCTGGCATCTATCTTGTACTCTTTCTGCCTCGGGCTCTCAAGTTGCTGGACTTAGAGGTGGGCAGCACTAGGCTCAGATAAAGCCCAGATTTCATGTAAGAATCTCTTCCTGTTGAGGTTTTTGACCCTTGGTCTTTATTTACACTGACTTCTTATATAAAACAAATGTGTTGGTAGAAACAAGTCATAGAACTCGCCGGGATAACAAGTTTGTTCAGAGCACCACTCAAATCACTCGGCCGGCTGAGGCCCCAGAACTCTGTGTACAGTCAGGGAGTTTTCAGGAGAGTGAATCTGGCTGTTCAGGAAACACAGGTGAGAAGTAAGGAGCAGGGATCGGCAGGGAAGGAACGGGTGAAGATGCACAACAAGCAGTCGAAGAAGAGGTCTGGGGCCAGTTCCAAGGGAAACTTGAAGCCAGTGCAGGGTACATCCCTGGGTTGTCCTGGTGAGGATGCAGGAGCTGGACTATTAGGCCTCCGCTGGGCAAGGTGTGCTTTCAGAGTCTGCCTCAAAGATAAACATGTTCTCTCGGTGTTTCTCATTAGTTGTTAACTGCACAGATGGGGACAACGCAAAGTGAAAGTTGGGGCGCCTTTTGCCAAAGGTACAAACATACATTCCAAAAGTATTAATATAGAAGTTTCTTCCTTTTGTCCACAGTCTCCTGACTTGCAACGTGTTTTTTTTTTCTTAATCATTTGTGATTTAATGCCACTCTAAATAAAAGAAAATTCAAAAATGTTGTTAGCATGAGCCTTTTATTTCTACAGTATCAGCTCAAATCAAAGGAGCATTGAACCCATATGCTAAGTGGCCAAAAATACATGATTTGCATATTCCATTCTAACTGGAACAATGGAAACGGCTCATCACCAATTCAACTGCTTTTGCTTTACTTCCTTTGTTTTTTTAATTGAAAATTCATACAATATATTCCAATCATGGCTTCCCCTCCCCCATCGCCTCCAAGATCCTCCCCCCTTTCCCACCCATCCATCTCCACGCCTTATTTTTTTACCTCTTTCTCTCTAGAAAACAAACAAGTTAATAAAAAAAAATTACTTCTTGATCTCAACAAGCACTGCCAGCACTCCCCTGCCACTGGCTTCTCAACAAGCAAGGAAGAATTAGCAGCAAACGGGATGAGCTGTCCTCTGTGTCTTTATTTCCAGATCTGTCTCTTGACAAAGGCAGGCAGGGACATGAATAGGAAAGAGACAGAGCTCCTTGATTCTTAGAAAACTATCAGCTTCCATGTTGAAAGGCTCTCATCACTGAAGGGAAAGGATGGCCTCCTGGGGCATTCAGCCTCCCTCCTCCTCCACAGTTAATTGTGATGTAGACAAAACATACTTATCTCGAACTCTCCTAGAAGTGCATGGATTCCCACACATGGTAGAGGACACACGGAATGCGGTGCTCATTGTGAATGTTCTCCGTAAACAGGTAGCAAGGAAGCCCAGGCATATTGCTCATATGCCCTGCTCTGGCACATGCTACATTGTTTTAGATTCACTTACTACATACAAGTTCAAATAGAAAACTAAGGCTTTTTTCTAGTTTTTAAAAAACTTAATTGTGATGTGCGTGTATGTTCTCGGCATGTATGTCTGCACCACGTGCTTGCCTAATGCCTACAAAGGCCAGACGAGGTGGACCCTGGAACTGGAATTATATAGGTGGTTTGTGGGTGCTAGAATATCAAACCTGGGTCCTCTGTAAGAGCAGCTAGAGGTCTTAACTGCAGAGCCATTTCTCCAGCCCCCCAAAATAAGACTTTTGATATGATGGCAGAAAATCCTCAGGCCCACTTAAGGGCCCTATACAGCAGCCCAGGTGACCAACCTGGAGGCTGACTCTGCCCACAGGAAGTGAGCATGCCAGGAAATAGGAAGGCAACCATAGAATGTAGAAGATGTATTCGGAAGGAGCCCCAGCAGCCGGACATCTTTGTCACAGAGATGTATACAGTAGGAGTTTAGGTGGCCAATGGCATTGATTATCAGAGGAAGTAGCCTCAATACAGGCCATGCCAGGAGAGAGGACATATGCAGAGATGGGAGATGATCAAAGTGAATTCAGAGCTAGAAAAATAGTCTAAGTAATGCTCTATCCTGGAAATTCCAGGGGCAATTGATTAAATGGAGATGAGGATCATGGGAAAGAAAGATGCAGGTTGGGTTAAAAAGCTCTTAAACCAAAAATTCTTGAAACTAAAAACGTTTCACAGTTTTGTACTTTTCATCTATTTGTACATACTTATGTAACAGGGTCTCTCTCTGGAGGTGAGACCCGAGTCCAAGCAACAAATTTGTTTATGTTTTCTATAGTCTTTAAATTCGTGGCCTGAAGGTAGTTTGTGCAATGTTTTTAATAATTTCATGAAACATAAAACAGAAACTTACAGCGTGGGTTATCTTAGCGATCAGAAGTTTCCAGGTTTGGGGCTTTGGGGACTTTGGATTCAAATGAGAGACCCTCCTCCTGGGCTAGTCAGTGAGTTATGAGCAGTCTGTGGACATTTGGATATGTTTACAGGAGACGTCTCTGTGACATCTCCCGAACTCCGAGGTGTGCTGGTATGAATGTGGCTTCTCAAAGTATCACTGCTGTTGGACAACTCTGCCCCCATCCCTTTTCCCTGCTCTAACCTTGGTAAGAAACCAAAGCAATGCCAAGAATACAGCAGCTTGCTTCTCCCCGATGCGGAGAATCCCACTTCTGCTTTCTCTCCTGAGTTTTCATTACATGAGCAGGCAGGAGGCAGGCTACCTGGACAGTGGTTAATTGAGAGCCAGGAACTTACCCTGTGTTTCTGTGAGGTTTTGCAATACAGCAGCTCTAGGCTGTTCCGGGAAGTGTTTCACCTCTGGATGACTCTGCCACACATCACTGCCTGTGGACAAGCCTTTTGTGCTAACTCTTTACAGGCTTTCTCAGCCTCAGCCTTGCTGACATCTCGGGTTAGAAAGCTGTTGAGAGACACTATCCTATGTACTACCCTTGGCCTCTGTGCTGCTCAAGTGTTTGTTGGTTTGGTTTTTCGTGTTTGTTTCCAACTTGACACAAGTTCCAGTCATCTGGGAGGAGGGAATCTCAACCTGGAAATTGCTTTAATCACATTGGCCAATAGGCAAGCCTGTGGGGTATTATGCTGATTGATGTGGTGGGGTGCCACCCTCAGAGGCTGGTACCGCCCCTGGATAGCAGGCTTGGGTGGTATCAGAAAGCAAGCTGAGTGAGCCAGGAAAAGCAAGCCAGTAGGTAGTGACCCTCTCTCTCTCCTTCAGTTCCTGCATCTAGGTTTCTGTCCTACTTGAGTTCCTGCCTTTACTTTCCTTGATAATAGGTTATGATCAGAATAAGCCAAATAAACCTTTTTCTCCTCAAGTTGGTTTTGATCATGGTCTTTATCACAGCAGTAGAAAGCAAACTAGGACAGCATCTACACACTAGACACCAATAGCAATCTTCAGCTCACTGCATGACAGTCATGTCACTGAACATTGCCAGATGTCACCCTGAGTAAAACCCAGAGACAAGTCTTTATGCTGCTCAGGAACATAGCTAAGGACCCCAGTGTCTGCTTTTTGAAAGTGTCTCTTTATTACCTACAGCCCCAGACCCCACACCTGGGTATGCCAATGAGATTTTAGTAGGAAGTAAAGACTTAGTGGCAAGTCTCCTTAAACTTGGCCCACATGCACAAAGATAATTATATCAGCATCTAAAATCACCACACACACACAGAACTGTTCTAGTCACTGCTCTATTGCTATGAAGAGACACCATGACCAAGGCAACTCTTTTAAAAGAAAGCATTTAATTGGGCACTTCCTTATATCATGGTGCTGGAACAGTGGCTGAGAGCTACATCCTGATCTGCAAGCCAAGAGAAAGAGAAAGACAGAGAAACAGACAGACACAGAGAGAAAGACACAGAGACAGAGGAGACAGACAGACAGAGAGGATTTGCCATGGCGTCTGAAATCTCAAAGTAACAACTTCCTCCAACTAGGTCCACACCTCCTTCTAATCCTTTCAAATAGTGCCACTTCCTGGTGACTAAACATTCAATTATATGAGCCTGTAGTGGCCATTCTTATCATTCTTAGTCAAACCAACACAAATACACACTCACACACATACTTGAAGTCTCCAAGGGTTTTGTTAACACACTGTCCTTTTTCTAACCCTCTAGAGTAGTGTATGTTCCTTTTGGCAATAGCTCGGTTTTAATCTACCTTGTTACATGTCTTATAACATTTAATTTTTAAGGACAAAAAAAGTAATTCCAATGAAGTAGCATGTCCATTTTTATATCCTATGGGAAATGAGGCCAGAAAATAACTTGTTCAAGATCACCAAGGCAGAAATGGATTAGAACGTGAATTTTTATTTTTCTCGGTTTTATTTTATGTGTCTGGTATTCTACCTGCATGTGTGTGTGTACCACGTGCATGCCTGGTTCTGTGGAAGAAGAAGAAAAGTATCAGAGTACCTGAACTGGGGTTATAGGTAATTGTGACTGAGGATTGGAAGGGTGTCCTCTGGAAAAGTAACAAGTATACTTAACTGCTGAGACTCCTCTCCTTGAACTTGAAACTTTTAGCTGCTAATCTAAAACCCTTTCACTTCTATGAACACTTCTGAAGTTGAGTGTCTGTGAGCATCATCTAAAAGTGCATTTAGTGTATGATGCACATTCCCAGATGTGCTCACTGGTCTCACTCCCAGATGCTGGGCCAGCAAGGGAGAACAACTCCTAAGAACCAGGACATCAGCACAGCGTCCCTTGACTCTGGTGCAGATGGTCTATAGAGATTATAGTAGGAGCCCTGAACTCTATTCCACGACATAATATGGAGATTCTTGGGGAACCACTGGCAAACAGGATGGAGGAAGAGGAGATGAGATTGGAAAGGCCAGGAGCACTCTGGCAATGCAGAGGTGAAGCAAGGAGTTGGTATTCTCCTTTCTGCTTCACACTAGAACACTCAGTCAAATGTCTGACAGTGACAATACCATGCCCCAAATTCTCCCGTGGGAGAGGCCTCTTGCTTTCTCCTGCTCTTTTACAACCAAGCACATGTGGACAAATGGCTAGTTCTACAGCAGAAACTCAGGCTTCTGTCAGCTCCCTGACAGTTACTCCCAAGGCACTTTCTTTGGCTTACTTTGATTACTGGACACAGCCCCATAACAACGCATTTGTCCAAAGATACTTTTAAAAATCCTTGGCCTTCCATAGAGACTTTCCCTGGAATCTCGACTCCTTTAGGAACTCCAAAAACCCTGGATGTGCCCCAAAGGTGGATGTCTGGTCTAGTCAGTCCAGCTTTTTAGGTGGTAAGGCAAAGCCAGGGGTGTAAGATACCAAGCAGCCATGTGCCTTCCAGTGAAGAGTATTAGAACCCAATAGCAGTGCTCAGAGCCCATTAAAATTCAGTAGATCATCTAGGGACTCTCTTAAGGTTTAGATCTAGCCAAAGGGAAAAGAATGTCAGAGGCAAGCTTGTGTTTCAAACTCCAGCTCTCCCAAGTCCCCCAAGAGACATAAAATAAAACCTACAGATAAAACCCGTTGCTCACTGGTATCCACTGCTTGTTTGCAAGCAATTGTGTGTCTGCCCGGCAACGATCCCCAGGGTCATAGCACTTTTAAATAGGCATCTGTAATGCGACACACCCAGCCTTTCACCCACCCAGCTTGCTGAGAGTTCGGATGTCTCTGACTTATGATTGCATCGCTCTTGTTTTTTCCCACCCGACCATGGCTGCCGGTGACTCCATCTCTCACTTGGTGAGTTGCAGCTTCTGGGATAGCTCTGTTGCCACTCCTATGACCCAGATTGGGGAACAGCTGCTGTCCTTAATTGTTCTCCCACCAGTTCACCATTTCCAGAAAACCAAATCTGTGCCAATAACCTAGCTGGGTCGTTCTGATGAAAGACGGGTTGTTGACTCACTCAGAGTGAGAGCTCTGGAGACTGAGGTTCTAAAGAGGCAAACCCACCATCTGTGCTGTCTGCATCTCTCCTGTCCCTGGGAGGTTGGGAGCTAGGGACTAACTTCTTTGTCATTATGCCACTGGTGGTTGAGTTATAATCAGAGCCTGCTATATTTTTTTAATTTATTTATTTTTATCTCAATCACAGGTTAGGTACTTTGAATCCCAGGCGTAGCCCCCTCCCTCATTCCCTCCTACCCTCCCACTCCCTCCCTCATCTCCCTCCTCCCCGACCCCTCCAAGTCCACCAACAGGGGAGGACCTCCTTCCCTTCCATCCAACCCCAGCTTATTCTGTCTCCTCAGGGCTGGCTGCAATGTCCTCCCCTGGGATCTAGCCAGTCTGTCACTCCCCGGCTTGTATGGGGGAGGGTCAAAGAGTCAGCCATCAAGATCAGGACTGAAACAGTCCCTGTTTCCCTCAGTAGGGTCTTCAGTCCTACACCGAGC
>CM053760.1:61798337-61871772 GCA_028658305.1 Pachyuromys duprasi
CCCCCGCCCCCGGAGGTCCTCTTTGGCATGCTCCTGTTCTGTTGCTTGTTTTCTCCTCCACTCAATGTCCATCCCATCGTGTTGTTATACGTTGATGAGTACAATGTGTTTTGATATGAGCAAGCAGTATGGGATGAATGACAAGCTACAGAGCCTGCTATATATGCAATGTGGGCTCCATCTAGCTTGAGGGTACACTCTCCAAGAAGCCTTTGCTCATTTGAGATTTCCCTCCCTCCACTTCCTTCTTCTCCTCTTTCCCTTTGTGCTGCAGATCAAACCAGAGCCTCTCACATGCTAGACAAGCACAGTTTTCTCCTTTAACAAAGAAATTGTGGAGTCGTAATGTATGCCTTAAATCTCTGTAGGACAGGCAAAGAACTGACCTGTCTAGGTGACCAGGATCACTCCCTTTCTTTGACCAAGTCACAGGTCATCTGTGCAGATCACTTCACAACCAAGGAGAGGGCTTCCTCAGACCCATCTTCTCATTTGTCAAATGAACATCTCAGTAGCCTTCCAGAAATCCCAGTGTCTGGGAGGGACAGCATGAGCCACATTTTGCTTATTAGAAGATGTCCTGACTCAATAGACTACACTCTCATTCTGCATATGTGAGCCATGAGAAGAGAAGGACTGGGTAATAAAATCTAGCCAACAACTGCTGCATAGTCTCTGTTAAAATCACAAACCAATGTCCTACCATGGGAAAGCATAAACCCCAAGCCACAGTGGTCTTTTGTCTTGAGAGTTTGTCATGTCGATAACTCTTGGGAAGCTCAGTCAGAGCGGTTGCTGAGAATTTGAGACCACCTGGGCTATAGTGAGAATCTGTCCTCAAAACAAACAAACAAAACCCAATAACAACAGTAAAAGAAGCTCACGAATTGTCTCTGGACACTGGCCACGGCCTGGAATGGGATGATCTTCTTGTTTTGTGACCAGAGTCATCATGGTAGCTAGGAACCAGGGGTGCTTGTTGGCCATTGGAGGAGAGGATGCCAGACTATTCATTCTTTGGAATGACAATAATGTTTCTCCCAGTAGGAGCATCAGCCTTCTGGAGTCAGTCAGGGCTCTTACTCTGTGAAGCCAGATGCTGGAGCCAGGGGCAATGGGCTTAGCAACATGTGAACTGTGTTTATGAAATGTGCTTATCATACCAAGTGTTTTCTGCTTCTTTGAAATTCAGATCTCACTGGGTGCCTTGTGTATTATCTGCCAACACTATTTGGGCAGTACAGCATAAACGTGACTTTTTTTTTCTTCAAGTTCTATATTTGGTGATGCAGGTTGAGGAATGCATGCTATGGAAATCTAGGTCAAGAGAGGTAGCAACTAGAGGTCTTGCACCATAACAAGTTGTGAGCCACTGTTTTCTCTTCCACAGTCAGGTTGACTTGTCAAACCTGCTCTCTACTGGGGAATGTGGGGGGGGGGGGGTAAGGGCCCTATCTACAGTCAGGGGAAGATGTCCCATCTCATGTCTAAAGCTCCACAGAGGCTTCCTTCCTCTCTCAAGGAGATGGTAGCTGCTAGCTGAGATGGATGTGGCTGGAGATGCTGTATCCAGGTCTGCCTGACACTTGCATAGGGGATTAATGAGGGGCAGTGAACAGGACACTTCTGTGTATTTACCTGGGTGTGCTCAGGGAGAAGCAATCCCATAATCTCATAAACATTATTTAGATTCATCAGCTGATGAACCACGTTTCTAAGAAAACAAAGGTATCAACTCTGGTGGTAGCCATTGGTTACCACTCTCGTTCTCTCCCTCTCCTTCTTTTTCCCTCTCCCCCACTCTCTCTCTCTCTCTCTCTCTCTCTCTCTCTCTCTCTCTCTCTCTCTCTCTCTCTCTCTCTCTCTCTCTCTCAGGTACCAAGGTCATATTGGAGAGGAAATGAGTGAAGGGCTACATGTATACACACCCACCTACAAACATAAGACCTTCTTGCTCCAATTCCCCACCTCTAGAGAAGGACTTTAGTTGTAATGTGGAGCTAGTTAGTGCCCATCCCTGGTCAGAAGAGTTTGAACAGTAGAGTTTAGGAAAATTTTCAACTTGAGATGAGAATCCCCACAGCTCTACATAAGCCAAGCACACGGGCAAATCTTTGTAATGTGGGTGGACCTTCCAAATGGCACCTGCACAGGTAAATGAGGTTGTTTATCTTTTCCACTTTGGTATCATGACAAAAAAAAGATAATAAAGACAGCACAGAAACAAAATGCAGCTCAACTGCCCGATAAACTTGTCTGTGTTAGTCCGTGATCTATTGCTGTGAAGAGACACTGTGACCACAGCAACGCTTATAAAACAAAGCATTTCATTGGGGCTGGCTTACAGTTTCAGAGGTGTCCATTATCATCGTGCTGGAGAGCATGGCGGCATGCGAGCGGAATTAGCTGAGTTCTACACCAAGATCCGAAGACAGCAGAAAGAGAGAGACTCTGGGCTTGGAATAAACTTTTTGAAATAAGTGTGCCACCCCTCAGTGACACCCTTCCTCCAACAGGCCATACCTCCTAATCCTTTCAAATAGTGCCACTCCCTCATGACCGAGGATTCAGATATATGAGCATATACAGGGACCATTCTTATTCAAAACACCACACTGTTGTTTAAAGGACTCTGATGATTTTCATATTATCTTGTTATCATGACAGAAATGTTAGAAACTGGACAGATTCTAACCCCTCTGGTTGTTGTTGTTGTTGATCCAGGTGGTTTCCTATAAACTGAGTCATCAGAAAAGCTCTCTTGTGGAAATCAATTATTTGCTATGATTGCTTATGGTTTTTGAGATGAGAGTCACTCGGTAGCCCAGAACAGAACTCACTATGTAACTTAGGCTCACACTCGTAGAAATCCTCCTGCTTAAGTGTTCTGATTGCTGGGACTACAAGTGTCAACCATCATGATGGGCAACAGAATTTTTGTTTGTTTTATATTAAAAAAAATCTCTTCCATAGTATCCAGAAAGATGGATTTGGGGGCTGGTCTAGGAGACGTATTTCAAAGTGATGTCATTTTAGAAGAGCAGGCTCTTCTTCTACACTACCTAAGGATGGTGTTGGCAGGGAACGCAGCTGCCATGTCTCTGGGTAACCTTACCGAGGATTTGGTTTCGAAGGAAGACCTTATGCTAGCAACTGTTCCTGGGTAACAGCGAAGCAAGCCAAGCCAGGAAACTCAGCTTCTATAACCACAGAAGACAGTATCAATTATGTAACAGGTATGAGTCTCCAGTGTTGTTAGGTCACAGGAAGTTGAGCAGCAACATCCCTTCCCCCTTCTTCCCAAAGCCAGTGAGCTCCTCACCTCACCCTCACACCCCTTCCTTTCACCATCCTTCCTTCTTTGCTGAGCTATGCTTTTAGTAGCTCCTGCTACACTTGGCAGTAGAGACCATATTTCTCTTGCCCCTCTTACTGTTCAACCCAGAGGCATCTCATGTCTGTCCCCACCATCCCACTGAGAGGGCCTCCCTAAGAACCCCCATAATCTAACTGTAGGATTCTCCTCTCGTGTGGTTTATGCAATGCCACACCACCCTGAACTCCTTTCTACTCCCCTGGCCCATTTTCATTGTGCCTTCCTGGAACCGATTCAAACATCTGCTAAGTATGTCAGCCTTTTAACTCCTTGGGAAATTGAATCTTCATAAACAAAACCAACCAGACAAACAACAACAACAAACCCCCAAATCTGTCTTTCTAAGCTTTATTTCTATGTTACACTAAAATCCCTCACTTTCTCTTCAAGATAGTAAGAATGTCTTGCTGAGTGTTCATCAGCCAAGGCTTAGGAGCCAACGTGGATAAAATGGCAGAAGGGACACCTAATATTTTAACTGTTGTTCTTTAAGATCAGCCAGGACCCAGAAGATGACAGTACCCTCTGAGAAAGCCCTACAGCCACTAGCTCCCTTTCTTACTCTGCAAACTCCTCCGGCTGGCTCCTTACCTCTTTCTAGATCCCACATGACATCCCCACACGAAACCAGAATGTCACCTGTTCCATTAAATCTACCACTGTTTTGTAAGCTTGTTTCTTAATTTCCTTTCTCACAGTGTCGCCAGACTTCACCCAGTCTCGGGAGCCGCTCCTTTTCCCTCTACTCGAACTCAGACTCTGGTCTTTTCTACTTGTTAATGCCTTCCTCTTTTCTTCTTCAATGTCTCTGTCACCAGCTTAATCAAACCCTTCTTATTTCTCATCTGGATGAAAGCTGTCCCCATGAAGAATATATTTTGAAACTCATAGTAGATGCCTGACACGGTGCGTGGTACCTTATTCATACTGTGAAATGATAACACTCATTTCGCAAGCCGGACACAGTAGGAGATGAACAACATTGCTTAAAAATAAAATAAAATGGTTATGTTGTAATGGGTCTTGCCTAAGGTACATGAATTGTCTATTTCTGGCATTTTGCATGTAACGTGTTAGTACTTCAGCTGGCACCGTGGGTAAGGGAAGATAGCTACACTTGCCTGGCTCTGTCCCGAAAGTCACTCCACCTCCACTCCAGGAGGCGAGTGCTGTATACGGCACACATCTGGAGCAGCTGGGACTGGGAAACCCAGAAGGTCTAGGCAAAGATGAGTCAGAGGCCTAGTCAAGGAAAAAAAAATAATAGCAGATGGACGAGGGAGATAATGGTCGTCATCCAAGAACTATACTGGCGTGGAAGGTGGCATAATGGCATCTCTTCTGCAAGATTCCTAAAAAGACCAAAAGAGCCCAGGTCCAGCACCCAGCAGGACACCACTTCTGAACCTTAACAGCAAACTACAACCTTCACTGCCCAGTTTTCATGCTTACCATAAGTTTCCGCTTACCCAGGCTTTGGCCCCAGTTTGGAATATTTTGCTGTTGTGTCTAATGTTAAAATGTGGTGTGTTCTGTTGCTATGGCCCCCGGGGTGTACACTCAGATGCCCAGGCAGAGCCCTTTCTACTTCGCTTTCTTTATTAAGTCTTCCCCAGTTAAAACAAAGGAAGCCCTTGTTTTGTAGACATTTAAAACATACCTGAAGATTTCCAATTCTCTGAAATGCCAAGTGTCTCCAAGGACCCCTTTGTAAGAGCTGAGGTCATTTGAAGATCTGGATACCAACAAGATCTAAGCTCAGTTAAATGGAGCCAAACCACCCATTTTGAATTTTTAGCCAAATTCAAGTGTGTCCAATGCATTAGAATACTAAATCCTCAACAAATTCCCCTCTGGCGTGACCTGACAAGATCACTGGTATTTATTTATTATTTTTATATAAATGGAAAAAATTACACTAGAACCAAGAAACTTCCACAGGTAACTAGGTTAGAGCTCTGAATGAGGCCCAAGAGAATGCTGAACAGGATCTTCCCTGCCAAAGAGCAGCAGAAAGCTTTGACTTTCTGCTCTGCATGCAGGTGGCTGATGGACTGTTTTATGAGGAGGATAATTATCTCTTTCTCTCTTAGTTACCTACCAAAATAAACCATGCAAACCCCAACATATCATAAGGACTCCATTTTGCTGGCAGGCAAAAACCTTAGCAGGACTCCACAGCCCTGGGGAACGAAATTACTAAGGAAGGCAAGCGAGCCAATCTACGGTTCAAAAGGCCTGTGTTAGGTACAGTGAGAAGCTCTGCAAGCATGCTGTTCCTACCCCCAGGGGAATCTATGGATTCCTGGATGATGGTCTTTTTTTCTGACAACTTGAATGGAAATCTGGCACAGGTCAACCTTCATTTCCACACAGTACCAATTCTTTAAAGGCAGGTCAAGCGGAGAGCAGCATTGGATTTATGATGTTCAAATGGGAATGTCCCATGATATAACAGGATTGGAAAGAGACAGAAAGAGAGAGGCACTCTTGGCTAACGATGCTTTTGCTGGTATGCTAGTGTTTTAGCAATTATATATCCAGATACAGGATTGAGAATCTCTCTCTCTCTCTCTCTCTCTCTCTCTCTCTCTCTCTCTCTCTCTCTCTCTCTCTCTCTCTCTTACACACACACACACCAAGTTTTTTAAGACAGGGTTTCTCTGGATGTCCCTGGATGTCCTACAACTATGCTTGTAGACTAGGCTGGCCTCTAACTCAGAGATCCTCCTGCCCCTGCCTTCCATGTGCTGGGATTAAAGGTAAACACCACCACTGACTAAGAACAAGTTTTTATTAGGCTCTTTCATTTTACATAGGACAAAATTGAGGCCAAGAAATGGTTGCATTGCCCAAGACACAACTTGGACTAGATACAGGGCCTCCCAACTTGCAGCTCAGTCTCCCTCTGCTGTGAACATCCTCACACATCTGCCAGTGGCAGGAAAGGGATTGTGGAAGGCTGGAGGACATGGCCTATCTAGCAGCTATCTTTGGTCCATCCTATGGAAGACCTTAACTGCCTGATCAACCATCAGGCAGATCAGACATACAGGAAGAGATAGGGAAAATGTATACTTGGTATCTTCAAGCAATAGAGTATGAAATGCGTGCTACAAGAATCCAGGAACTTAGACAGTCTTGCGAAGGGAAGCCATTCTTCAATTGTACTGTTAACTCATGGAAAGACCCATTTACAAGCTATTATAAGTCTTGTTATTTTGCTTTGATAACCCCAGCAAACTAATATAGCCAGGCCTTATGGTCAAAATGTTACCTGCCCCTTAATTTAATCCACACAAAGCTCTCACTAGGAAAATGTTTCTATATCCCCCTTTTATATACTAAGAGATTAAGGCATTGAAGGGTCAATAAACTCACCTGTAAGCAATGGCAGCTAATAAATGGCAAAGGTCAGTGAGTAAAACACAGCTTCCTAGGGATAGATTCTTAGCATCAAAAGAATCTCAAGGTGGGCCATAAGCCACAAAATTTCAAACCTCCCAGTGTGTGAGGCTGGAAGTTGGTGAACAAAGTTTGCTAGGGTTGGTTTCCTTTGAGGGCTGGGAGGGAAGGAGCTGTTCCTGGCTTCATCCTGGGCATGAGGTAGATGGTCCTCTCCTCCCCTGCCTGTGTCTGTTCATCTCTACTTTCCTCTATATGTATACATTAAAATTCTCTGTTATAACAGTCTGATCTCTTCTTAACTAGCTTATCTTGCAAGGACAGTTTCCAAAAACTCAGTGATACACACAGGGGTTAGGACATGGATATATGAATGGGCCAGATGAAGAAGTCAGTCTGTCCCTAGCACTTCCTCATTCCTTGTTTACACAGAGACCACTGAGCAGGATTCAGACAACCAAGTAATCCCTGCACTCCTTAAGCCAATCTGCGGACTATGAGATCAGAGAGAATGGCACCGTGTAACAGTTGGAAGAGCAGCCTGGCATGGGGTGGGGGTGGCGGGTCAGTTTCTTCATTACAAAGGGGACAGGGAGGAATGAGTTTGGATGCAAAGTTGAGGATGTTTGTTTCGGGTGATGCCTACTGTTTGTTTTTTCCTTTTCTCTTCTTCTATTTTTGTGCAAGCATATAAATGTATTTTGATTATATTCCCCACATTCCCCATTCTTCCCTTTTGCATTCCCCCTGCCAATTACTTCCCTTGATCCTGTGAATAGTTTGCTTCTAGTTTCAGGACATATGTACTTACACATTTTTATGTATCTATGTGAAGTCTAAGAACCACAAGTAAGAGACGTGGGAGGGTCCAGCCCTCTCCAGTGGTATCACCCCTGAGCCATTGGTTCTGGCCTGTATCAGAAAGCCAACTGAGCAAGCCATGGAGAGCCATGCATTCTTTCGTGGTCTCTGTTTCAGTTCTTGCCTCCAGGTTCCTGCCCTGACTTCCCTCAGTGACAGACTGTGACCTGGAAGTATAAACCAAATAAACCCTTCCCTCCTCGAGCTGATTTAGGTCATGGTACTTTATCAAAACAATAAACACCCCCATACTGACTTCCATAGCAGCTAGACTAGTTTATGTTCCACCCACAGTGAATAACGACTCCTTCTGTCTTTCTTCTTCCCAGTCCAATACAACCACAATTATCAGAGGATTCTCTGCGATACACATACCTTTGGAGTGTGTCGGTCAGCTCCATGCTACCACAGTGAGATACATGAGGCAGGGTGCTTATGGGGACAAGAGGTTTATTTAGCTCACAGTTTTAGAGGCTTGAGTCTAAGATCAGGAGGCTTTGCTGACTTGAGGAGGGTGGCACAGCACAGCAAGAATTGGGTGGGAGAAAGCACTCACATCTCTGGCTAGAAAGCAGCAAGGAAGGGTGCCACAGTCCCCCTTGAGAGCCTCCCCAGTAACTTAAGAACCTCCCACAACCCTACCCCCCACACACCAGGTTTCCCCCAAGTTCACCTTCCAGAGGCTTTCCCTCTCTCCCAATAGCACAGTGCTGGGAACCCCCTTACACGGGGACCTTTGGGGAACAGTTAACACTCAAGCCGGCACCGATCCTGTGCATATCTGCATGGTGATGTGTCCACTAGATCCATGTGCTCTCTGGCACCTTGAAAACACAGCACCCGCTGAGATATCACCAGGACTAACAGCAGATCTTCCCTTAGCTGCCATACTTCAGATAACCACTGCTATTAGCGTAAATGCTGCCATTACTATTTTATATCACACTGATACCAGAAGCAGTGACTGTGTCTCCCAGCTACTCTAATCATCTCACTCTCCTCATGTACAGAGTGTGCCTGGAGATGAAGAGCCCAGAAACTAGTGATGAGATGCTAAAGTTATTCCTAATACAGAGTGGTTAAAGCTGAAACAGGAGTATATGCCGATATAAATACTATACCATGCTGGTGAGGATGCACACTGCTCTGAAAAAAATCACTTGTAGGTTCCCCATTAAAGTTAAAAATGTACACATCTATCACCTAGTTAGAGCATCCCCTCTTGGGGTATACATAGCACAAATAGGTAAAGGCCTCCAATAGCAGCACGATGCAAAATGGCTCAGCAGTAGAGAAAATGTCACCGTGGATCAACAGTAGTGTGGATGGACATGGCAGCTGGGTCCACACACTAGCATCTCCATAAGACAGGGGCAGGTATGAGCGCTAGCCATCAGCAACAGCATCCTCAAACCTCGTCAGCACAACCCCTATGACGACTGATCTGTTCCTGCCAGCTCATACAAAGAGAAACATAGGGAAGGGAGACTGCAAGCTAGGACAGTTCCCTTTCAGTGGGCCTGCTGCTGAGAAAAAAATTCCGGCAGAAAATTGCTACAATCACTGATTGAGGATTCAGCGATAGAGTTCTAATACTGTTTTGCTTGTGTAATTGATTTTCCTTTCTACTTTCAGTGTATATGTGTGCGTGTGTGTTTCTGACATTGTTAGGAACTGTAAAATAACATATTTATATCACAACAGATAGTACATTTTTCTAGTAATAAATTTAGAACATCCCCCTACCCCAAAATGGAGTGTTTAAGATAAAGAGTGTACATTATTGTCCTATATACTTCAGAACTATAGCTTACACCAAAATGCTTGTAAGTAAAATTTCTATCTGGCTTTAGGACAAATGGGACATTTACAGCTTCACCTTGGAACATGTGATGCCAATGGAACTGGTCCCCAGGCCTAGCCACCCATCCAGCTCTTCCACCCCATGTTTCAAGGGCCTTGGTGCCCTGAGCATGCACCTGCCGGCCCTCAAGCCCACTTTCACTTTATATCAAATCCTCCCACCCCACCCCTCCCCCACCCCAGGAAGGCTAGCCAGAGGTAAAGACCTGCAAGTGTGCTGGACTTACTAATGTCCTTATTTCGTGGTGCGTGGTCTTTAAGCGGAAGTGTGGTCTCCACATTGACACTGCCTCGTGGCCACAGACTCATTCAGAAGGTGCGCGGCTAGGAGAAATTCAGAATCCAAAGCCCAAGGCCCTATACAGAGTCACCCTTGCCTGGAGCTAAGGGCAGTGCTCCAGGCAAGGATAAAGAAAAAAGTGACAGAGAACCTAGGGGCACAGGTCTACAGTCCCAGCTGTGAGGGAGGCTGACCACAAGCTCAAGGCCGGCCCTAGCAACTAGTGAGGGCTGTAGGTAAGAAGCAAAGATGTCTGCAAATAGAGCTCATCACTAAAACACTTCCCTAGCAGGCATGTGGCCCAAGGTTTAACCTCCAGTGCTAGAAAGAAAAAAAAATAAGATTTATTTATTATTTATTTTATGTATATGAGTGCTGTCTCTGCGTGTATGCCTGCGTGCCAGAAGAGGGCATCAGCTCTCAGTATAGATGGTTGTGAGCCACCATGTGGTTGCCGGGAACTGAATTCAGGACCTCCAGAAGAGCAGACAGTGTGCTCAACCGCTGAGCCGTTTCTCTAGATCCAAGAAACAACAAAAATTAAAGTATGTGTTTAGGGGTTTCACTGAAAATGTCCAGGGTTCCAGCACTGTCACATGCTTTCACCTGGACGTCAGGTACATTTCTCGTAATCTATTAAGCTCTACTTCTGTTTCGTATTGCCAACATATGTATGTCACATTGATACACACACAGAGACACGTACACACCTACCCATACACCTATAATTATATAACTCCTAGAGCTGTGCTCCGTGACTTCCCCAAACAGAACTCGGCGCTAAGTGATTGCCTTGTAAACACAGACCGTTTGGCAGTTAGAATCCATGCAGGTGTGAGGACCTACAGGGAAAAATGAACAGGATGCTGGTACCTGTAGCTCGCTGCGGGGTCTCGGCCCCGTTGGGGATAGAGAAGCTTGGTTAACCATGCACGGGTTCAGCAGGGCAAACGGGGTTCCTGTCCCCTTGCCGTGCCACTGCAAGTGTCTCAGAGGAAAATTCCTTTCCCTCCTCTTTGCCAAAATGAGAAAATACTGTGTTTATGAAACCAAAATTGCAGGGAGGCCGCTCCCATCCTGGTGGAAGCAGCGAGACGGACTCCCGGAGCTCTCTGCTTGGAATGCAGCTTGGGAAAGGCTCGTCTCCCTCTTGAGGGCAGCTGTGTGGGTTCAGGAGACAGTTCGCTTAGCAGCTACTGTGTGCCAGATCATTCCTCACTTTTCTGCTCCAACACCTACTTTATTTTGATTTTGTTCTTGACAGGAAAAACTCCTTCCTCTTGCAAAGGTTAGACTGCCAATTCTCAAAAAGGTTTCTGCATCCCATGCATGGTTTAACTATCAGCATTTTTCTATGAATGTATGTTTTAATAGTAGTCCATAAATACACACATGCACGTGCGCACACACACACCACTTAAAACTGAATCTTACAGCTGTGAGGAGATGAAAAGAAATTAAAATATTGGCCAGCACTGGCCCTCTGAAAGCCCAGTTAATTTTTCTTCCAAATTAAAAAAGGAAAAAATTCAAACTTTGCATCTGAGCTACTTAAAAGCCACATTTCCAAAATATTGCTTTTCCCTCTTTGTGGGGAAAATATGAAAAACACATGGCTTGAGTGCTCCTCAGCAGCGCCTGGTCACAGGTAAAGCAAGAAGTGGGGGCGGGGCTTCGCAGAAACTAGTGTAAAGGAGGGTCCTGAGATGAGGCAGAAGGCAGGCTGAGTCCAGGAGGAAAGCCAGTGAAGGGCCCTTTGTCCTCCACGACCTGTAACGTGGTGCTCCTGCTGTCCCCCTTCTTCCTTGGGCTCTCTTGACACACTGCCTGTGTGGTCAAGGTGCTTCCTAAAGGCTCCACTTTTCACTTTGCCCAACTAGAGTGTGAGCCGCCGCTCAAGGGCAGGACCGTGTTGTGTGGATCTCTGACATTTTAGGTAAACGCGGCGAGAACCTGCCTACGGTTTTGTGCGCCCGTGAATAAATGTGTGTTGGATTCCATTCACGACGCCGCGGATGTGGCCTCCCAGCTGCTCTGATGTGACCCTTCAATGACGCAAATGTCTAGACTCGTCCAGAGTTTTAAACACCTCTCCATTTCCACCTTGTGTCTTCAAGGTTGGGGAGATGTGAGTCTCTAGCGTCAGACACTGGCAGAGAGGCACAGCAGCGTTCGTCGAGGGGAGCTATGAGAAGGAGCGGGGCAGGCCAGCAGACTGCAGCCCTGGGACTATCCTGCAGAGCCAGAGCGCCGACGCTCCGGAAGGGAAGATGTGGGCAAGGGTGAGTACTGGCGGAAAACACGGCGTTTGTGATTCTCTTTTCTCCGGGGTCACGGGGACCTATTTCGTGCAAACAAAGTGATGAATTCCAAGCCTGGAATTCCAAGCCTGGAATTGATGTCTGAGGAGGAAACACTATCGGCCACCAGGTTTTGCTCTGCTTGGTGGTTTTTCACATAGACCTGCTGATGTGCCCGGGGAATCTTCTAACTGGAAGTTTCTGTTGCCATCATCTGGATACTGGTGGGAGTTAGAAGAGCAAGGTGCCTAGGCAAACCTGGAAGTCGCCAGAACCATTCAAGGCCTAGCAAGGAAGTAGCCTCTGTATCCACACCACACCACACCACCCACACACACCCACACCCACACCCACACCCCCACACACACACAGAGACGCACTCACGCATGCATGCACACTAAAATCCATTTATCTAGCTAAATATGGATTCCTAAAGGCTCTTAAATAGAAAAACGTGTGTATAATTACATCTATTGGCTGCCTCCTAATTATGACACGGTGTGGTGGCACTAGGGGTCGTGGGTCTGCATTTTGGCCCTTGCTTTTTTATTTAGCGGCTTGGCCTCTTTGGATCCCTGTCTCAGGCCTTCTAAAATGGCTCTAATAGGGTTCGTTAGAAACTGAAATGAAAATGCTTGAACACTTTAAAGGAAGAGTTAGTTCTTTTGACGGGCTTCCAGATAGCCGCTTTCTGTGCACCAACTACAGGGAGAAAGAAAACCACTGAGCAGCCACAGCATGCAGAGGAATCTATTTTGCTTGCAGGAGAAAGGGCTATAAGTTAGCTCTAACAGTAAACAGAAGGACTGCCCCAGAAGTCATTAAAAACGACTTGAATTTTTCACTCTACCTTGGTGTTTTAAGATTAAATAATACTTCTTGAAAATCTCCCATATTTCCACATAGGCCTGCCAGGACTACCTGGTGAGACCCTGTCTTTAAAAAAAATAAATAAATCCCAACGATGGGATGCTAGGACCAAAAAACAAAACAAAACAAAACAAAACACTCTGTCACACAACTGGACACTTGAGAGGTCTTTGTTTGGCTGA
The DNA here is from genome assembly GCA_028658305.1 of Pachyuromys duprasi. NCBI lineage: Eukaryota > Metazoa > Chordata > Mammalia > Rodentia > Muridae > Pachyuromys > Pachyuromys duprasi. The sequence continues at coordinate 61,811,475 of CM053760.1, forward strand.
ATTATAAATCCAAATCAGAATGAATTATATACACGACTCCCAGGCTCTTCAACACAGTATCAATTTCTTTATAGACAGGGAACCAAACATTAGCTCTTCTGGCTTTTTAATACCTATTCAGCGAGTTCTACCGAGACAAAAACAGAGACAGAGAGAAGAAAAACCAGAAGCAGTCTCTGCAACAAGCCAGTGTTTGCTTCCTTTGAGCCCTGTGATAAACATCAGAACTGTGCTATTTCAAATGCATGTTGATTTTCAGCTTTGGCATGTGAGACCTAAAATCCAGACAGGTTCACTGCTGGGAATCTTCAATGTGCCTTAGTCAATTTGTCTTCTGAGAGTATAATTCCAAGGCTTCTGGTGGATATTTCTTTTTTTTTTCACCATTGAATTTATTTCAACATCTAAAACGTTTGCACACACACACATACACACACACCACTACTCCAGACCAGAGAAAACGGAATGTAGAACTCAGGCTTTGCTTCAAATCATGTACTATTTCACCTTTTAGTGGGCACAATTTAAATATTTGGAAATTTAATTATCATTACTCGAAGAACAGGAACAGGAGCATTTATCGTTGCCATGTCTACCTTTTTTTTTTTTTTTTTTTGTCTGAGACAGGGTTTCTCTGTGTAGCTTGACTGTCCTGAACTGGCTTTGTAGATCAGGCTGGCTTTGAACTCACAGAGCGTCCCCGGCCACTGCCTCGTTGAGTGCTGGGATTAAAGGTTCTATGTTTACTTCTTAAGCGAATATTTCTAATGCTTGTAGGAAGAGGGAGCATGGATCTTTCATATCGTCCATGCTGCTATTGAGCCCCAGCCACTAACAAGTAGCAGGGCCTCAGATAATTAGTTGCTCTGTGTTTAACTTTCTCCACCCACAAAACGTGGATGAGAGTAGTACCCATCTAGAGGAGTGGCTGTGACAGTTAAGTTGGTAAATGATGGCCAACAGACTAGGCCCTCAAGACCATCTGATGACACCTGAATCACATAAGGTACACACACCCAAGGGGAGAGAGGAGAGGCAGGGTGTGAGGAAACCTGTGCTGGGAGCCAGGCTTTGGGACCCTGCTTTCAACCCTCGTGGGTTCCCCAGTTTCTGCCAGCAGCCAGCAGCAACAGTGAAGACTCCCAGACCAGATAGTGTCTCCGCTTTAAGTCTTCATGCCATGGCTGAGAATCAACATGAGCTCAACATGAATCAAATAGCTCAGGTGCAAGTTTGGCTGGGACCATCCTTTGGGAAAACCTGTGCTGATGTCATAAACACTCTCAAAAGTAAGCCTCTTTAAAAATAATAGTCATAATTCAGTAAAGGAAAGCAGGCCCAGGTCACACCATTCAAATATGACCTTAGCAGGCAGTGGAGAGGTCACGTCGCACCTGCAGGGCCGTCTGAGGGTTGCAGAAGGGCTAGGCACCCTTTGCAGAGTTGTTTGATTTTGATCTGTTTTCAGGGAGCTGGTAGTTAAACATTTACCCAGGCACACCTGGCGAGGACAAGGAGGCTGGCTCAGGGCACTGTAGACTGCAAACTACTTTCATTGGCATGCATACCCTGTCCCCTCTCAGGAAGGCAGGGAGCCAGCCATTGAAGTGAAGAACTGTGGTTAATCTGAAGACGAAAACCCAGATCATACTTCAGCAGGGACTAAAATAGTCCATGGATATTGCCCTTTTTTTTCCTTCATAGATACAAGTTCGGTGCTTTGCCAAGGTCTGCCTATGTCTGCTTACGAGGGAAATGTGATGTATGTCAGGTCCAAAGGAAACTCCAGTTCTCCAAACTCCAAACAGCAGTCCATACTTCCAGAAATGAGCTCAAAATGGACTATAGGTCCCACGGAGAGAAAAAAAAGCCAACATCTCTCAACAACTTGTGAAATCAGTTCTGCCACAAAGAGAAGAAACATATAACACTTATCAGCCTATCAAAGCCTATGCCAGGTTCCCTCAGTATCACAAATACCTGCTACATATGTCAAAGTTCATGCTAATATCCTGGCTCTTCTCACCTCTGTTTTTTACCCTAGACTTCCATCAGCTTATGGGCTTCCCTCCCCACAGCTACTCATCCTTCCCAGCTATATTAAGAATTACCCAGCTATTCCTACTGTGCTCCCTGCCTATCTATCTATCTATCTATCTATCTATCTATCTATCTATCTATCTATCTATCTATCTATCTCTTACTCCCATTCTCTCTCTCCTCTCTCTCTTTCTCTCCCCCCTCTCCTCTATTCTATATCTCTTCCTGTCTCATTATCTACACTATTCTCTCCCTCTGTCCTGCTGTCCTAGCCCTGGCCATATCAGTGTGCTTATTTGTTTGTTCTGTGCTCTTCCAGATGCCTCTGGCTGTTCTCTCTCTCTCTCTCTCTCTCTCTCTCTCTCTCTCTCTCTCTCTCTGTCATATCTACAATAAAAATCTTAACCAAATCACGGAGCAGTCATGTTGGCAGCTTCTTTATGGTGTCCCCTCACAAATATCTGTTGCCAAACCCGGAAGAGGAATAAATTGACCCTTTTCCAAGGGCCCAGCTCTTTCTAACTGAACCAAGCTGCGGCTCTGACCCTCCCTAAAGGACAGATAATTTGTTTCTGATGGCTTCTTCACCCACCATATTCAACTCCAAATATTAGAGTCTGCCTCTTCAGCTGCTTCTCTAAACACTCCTCTCTCTTGGCTCTAACACTTACCCCTCTCCCTCGATTAGAATTATCCCTCCGGAGCAATTCCTGTTTTTAACCCTATTTCCTAAGCCTCCCCATCTCATCCTTGTTGTGCTCCTGGCTCCCTCCCCTCCTGACTCTCAAATTGACCCTAGAGCTTGACTCACCTGCCTGATCTCTTTCCCTTCCTAAACTCAGGGATTACAATAAAGCTTCTTACTGCAAATGGCTTGAGCTCAATGGCCAAAAATGGCACACTTGGTTTCCAAATTCTTGCAGATTCTAACAACTTAAGCCACTGCACGAGCAAACGATCTCCAAAATCTCTCATGTCTGAACTCTCTCTCCTCTCCACTCTCCACACCCTCATGTCTCCAGCCTTTTTTCTCCGCTCGCTCAAATCCATCTCTCTGGGCACTGGATTCAGTTTTACGGAGATTCAAATGTCTTTGGGACATGGATAATGTTGAAATATTGTCACATGCTATTCTGCTCTGTGTAAAGCTGGCTCTAGAGTGGGGTTACGGCCTTCCTTCCCCAGACCCAAGCCTGCTTGTTTAAAAGTTCTCTCCAAAACCTCCATCCTGGGGCAGGCTGGCCACCTGACTCTGTGACAATGAGGAGGAGAGCAAAACAAAACAGCTCCCTGATCTGGAAAAACCAAAAAAAACAAACAAACAAACAAACCAAACCAAACATACAAACAAACAAAACATCCAAAACAACTCCTACCCAAAACTATGTGCTTTAAAACAGCTAAACTCCCCATAGGGATTACTGTTGCATATCCCATGCTCCTCCTCTTATCTTTGTTCACTATCCTTTAAAATGACAAAGTATAACCACAGACGTTTAGCTCCATGAAGGCCTCTGCCCCCCCACCCCCCGCTTGGACCATGTAGAGGTGGCTCTTAACATGCTCTTTAACCATCCTTTAAAATACGATTATTCTGATGTCCTGTGAGGGACATGGAGATTCCGTCTGGTGAGAATTACTGTCCTGCTCCTTTCACCTTCCAGTTTCTCCCGTGCAAAGTGAAAATCGTCCTAATTTTACTGGACCTTTGCAATTTTAAATTAAAGAGTACACTTGACACAAAAAGGCACCCAAGAAGCACTCAGGAATGCTTTTCCCTCCGCCTCGGCTCTCTGGCAGCAGTTGGCTGCAGTTGAGGCGGCAAACGGAAGCTTCCTCTTCTAAGGGGGGGTGGGGGGGGGGGAGATGGTTTCTTAGGTACTCAAAATCACCAGGAAAAAGAGTGTTGAAACACAGATCCCCAGACTCATGCTCAGTGACTCTCATTCACAACATCCAGAGTGGTGCCCAGAGACGCACCATCTTTGCAAATTTTGTGTGGGTTTCTAACATGCAGAACGACTGAAAAGTTTCTGGTTGGGGCCGTGGATACTAATCTTGACCATACTACTACATATCTAGGCTCTGTAGTTCTCTGCTGTAATGGTGCCTGCAGATGGTCCTTATTGTTGTGGATTCTATGGGTGCGGGCTGATGTGCAACACAGCAGGTCTTGGAGGCCTCTTCCTCTTGCACAAATATCACATCTTCCAAAACTAAAATCATGCACAGACCATGTTAGTTACAGGATGAAACCAGTTCTTCTTCTGGTCGTCTAGTTTGACTGAGGTGTAAGTCAGCTCTGAAAAGCAATTTAGTACAGAAAGGCCTTTTATTTAAGGATGTGGATCCCCTGGGCTTGTCTGGGGAATGAGAAGCACATTCAAGAACAGAGTGCCTTGCAGGTGTGAAAGCAGCCTACAAAGACGCACATCTGGACCGGGGCTTCATTTTCTCCTCAGATGCCATTGCCCAAGGGTTTCTATGTCTCGCTGTGACTCATCAAGTCCAGCTGTGGAAATTTCCCATCAGGAAGACAGACTGAGGTTCCAGGAAGGCAGAAAGACCCCGACGTGCCACGAGCTTTCCCTTTCTCCTTAATGCTCCCCCGATTTAACAGCTCGTGAGGGCACAGTGTTATCCGTGACTTCCTTTCCCCACAAATAAGCCTCATTTTTTTTCTAAAATATGAAGCTCTGGGGATTTATTGAAAAATGGTACTTTTACTCAGTCAAAATAAGGGAAGATAGAAACCGTGTAGAACAGACTCAAGGAGACAACTTTTGCTGACCCCTCGTTAGCCAACAAGGCCTAAGTCACTTTCCACGTGATGGGAAAGATCCCAGAGGGACCCAGCAGTGAAAGCACTGATTGTTCTTGCGGAGGACCATGGTTCAATTCCCAGTGCCCATGTGGTAGCTCACAATGCTCTTGAAACTCTTGGTCCAGTGGATCTGATGCCCTCTTCCGGCCTCAAGCTACAAGCCACATGGTGTACACACATACACATAAAGAATTAGTACATCTTAAAAAGGAATCCTAGAAGCAACACACACAGACACACAAGTTTACACTCACAGAGAACTCTACCGTGGCCTCATGTTCACCATGAGCATCGCAACTGGGGGAGGGTGATTCCTCCTGTCCCAGTCTCACCCTGAGACCTCTCAGGTTTCCACTGGTTTACTCAGAGGAGCATCTTTCTGTACGTAGTTTATAGAGAGTGCTATCTGCCCCGCTCAAATTTATTTCTATCTTTGCTCCAGATTGTGCCAGCCTTTAAACATAGCCGGAAAGCACCTTAGTCAGGATAATGCCATGGTAAGCTGTGGTAACAAGCAAGCCCTATAATCCTAGTGGCTACGCACAGTGCAAATGAGTTCTTTCTTGAGGGGGTCGCCCATGACTCTCCTGGTCAGCTGTGTCCCAGAAAACTGGGGTTCTTTCACCATGTGGCTCCAGGTCCTCTGGGCCCCTCACTCTCTGCAGTGTTGATGAAGTAGAGAGGTGAGGACACATCAGGGAGGAGCTTCCTGTTGGCTGGAATTAAGTTACTGGATGGATCCAAACTCAACTCAAAGAAGGCAGAGGTATGAACAGGCACACAGAGGACAAGAGTGACGCGGCGTAGTTTTCCATCTTAACTGCCTGTACCAGTATTTATCAACATATGAAGGTGCTCAGGAAGTGCCAAACATGGTTGACTCTTCATTCCAGATCTTGATCTCTAGAGCTCCAGGTTGAGGAAATCTATGACCACTCTACCCTGAAGCCACAGTCCCCAGGCAGTGCCTTGGGGGCTGAGAGCTGGACAGATGTAAGCCTCAAGGAGCAAGTGCCAGTAGCAAAGTCTAATTATGAGAACTACATCCTGGTTCCTAAGGGAGGTGCAATTACTGCAGGGAAAGCTGAGGAAATCAGAAACTGAGTAAGAGGAATGCTTCACTCGGAGGCCATGTCGCCCCTGAAGGCTTATGTTTTGAACCCAATTCTTTCAAGATAAGTTTAAAGGGCGGATACATGGCTTCTGGGAAAGAAGTTCTGAAGGGAGCTTGGCTTGCAGCCATTGTGTGGTTTAGTGAAAATGAGTCTGGAAGGGTTGTCCTCAGGTTGGATAAGATGTGAAAAGAAACAGGGGCTTCCGAAAAGCACAGGATAAAAATGAGGAGATGTGTGTGAGCCACCAGGGTCTCCTGGTGGAACCTGAGAATGGCCTGGGGGAGGGATACGTTGTCAGCAGAGAGGCCTTTCAGTGTGGTGAGAATATGCCCACCCACCCCTCGATCTCGACATCCATGAGATCCAGGGAAGTTGGTTTTCCACACCTGTGCTTAAGGACCTTGACGAATTCTCACTTGACCATCAGAGAGAGTTTGCACATCTATAAGATCAGTTGTTTGGAGCTCTCCTTATCTATCTATCTATCTATCTATCTATCTATCTATCTATCTATCTATCTGGCAGTGTGGGTGGTGTGTCACAGCACACATGTGAGGTCAGAGGACAGCTTTTCAGGAGTCTGCACTATGCGAGTCCCCTGGACTGAACCCAAGTTATGAGGCTTGGTGGCAAAAGCCTTTGCCTACTGAGCCATCTCACTGGCCCACATCCGTAGAATTTTCAGTCTGACTGAAAATTTGTATGTTACTAACTCATTTGTGTATTAGTGTTTGTGTGTGTGTATGTTACATTTATGGTGTGTGACAGGGTCATAATATCCATCCTAGGCCAGTCTCATACTCACAATCTCCCTACCTCTGTCTCCTAAACTCTGGGTTTGTGAGCCCATGTGTGACAGGACCTGGTTATGCTGTCCATAGTTTTAGGGCTCTTGAAGGAATTATTTAAGTCTAACTTTTCTTCTCCCATAACAAGTAGACAGAAACAGATAAATTTAAAAAAAAAAAAACAGCATCTTCCACTTGTTTGAAAATGTTACTACAACGTTAAGTAACAATCCAGGTATGGCATCACATTGCCTGTGATTCCATATGCCTCCCACCCTGACAACTAAGATTTAAGCTCAGGCTTTGCCATAACCAATCCATGCTCAGAAAAACCCATTCATCTTGCTGGTTTCAAAACGACTGCTGAAAAATGGGCACCCTATTTCCCCAAATGGCAGGGACAAAGCACGCTTTGCAAACAAGGAACTTGGAGCATTAACCTCATAAAATATTTGTACAAAATGTAAAGGAGCTATCGAAGCAGCATTGATGCAATTAGCCAGTTGCGGAAGTGAGCCGAGAAGCCACCCATCTCTATGCAAAAGAGAAGAACTTAGAGCCAGGCTTGGTGACAGACATCTGTAACTCTAGCACTCAGGAGGCTGAGGCAGGAGGATCCTGATTTCAAGGCTAGCCTAAGCTACATAGTGAGGCCCTGTTGAGAGAGAGAGAGAGAGAGAGAGAGCAGAGAGGTGCCTCAAACTTCAATGATGGAGTTTTTAGAAGAGGAGAAGCAGTTGGTTGTCAGTTAATGAGCAGAAAGTCAATTAGCTGACTGAACAGGAGTTGATCAATAAAGAAAGCACTGTGAGAATCAGGGTCACAGAGACCTTCTGGCTGCAGAGCCCATGTGCATGGAAATAGCTAGAGAAGGCATGGTCTTGAACTATGGTTCCCTGATACACTGTTATTTCTACCCTGTGATCAAGACTGCCCTACATCACCAGCAGTCAGATTTAAAAACTCTCTTCTTACTGCCGAGATCCCAAGAGAACTGTCACCATAGTTGCAAAGCATGCTGGTTTACTCACCAACTGTAGTTTGTTAAGTTAATATCACTCTTCTAATGGTAGGTACAACTTCCTTTGTAAGCATGCTAACAAAATCTCGTAGTTGAGCCTAACAGATCTCAGGCCACTGTGTACTCTTCAAGGTCGACAGCACAGTGAGGGATGGATCCACCTGGGCAGACAGAGTGTTGCTTAGCAACAATACCTCGGCCCTTCCTGTGAATGAGACTTGGGTCATAGTGACATCATCACATTCAAAAGGTTGTTCAAACGCTACAGCTGACTTCAGTGGCTGGATAGTTACTCTGTAGCAAGCTAAAGGGTTGGAAACATCCAAGACCATTCCACAGGGCATTGCACCTGTGACTCCATCACAGCTTCCTCAGTGACAGCAGCACCACTGACCGAGACAGGCTTTCCAGGTTTTCCACACCTCCTTCCCTTGCGGTGGCCGCTAGCTGAGAAATAGAGCGACAGCTCATTGCAAAGTCCAGCTTGCAAGACAAGTACCATGGCCCCTCTCACCTCTTGAGTGATAGGTGTGGTAAGGCTTACTGTTGTGCCTTCTCCACTCTGCCACGAACCCCAACTCCATCTGGAATCTTGGACATGAGGTGGCGGATTTTACACAAAATCTGTAAAATTGAAAGGAAAAAAAATAAGTTCTATAAGATCACTATAGAGTCTCAGGTAGGAGATGCTGGGGGCGGAGAACACGTTGCCCCTGACACACACACTGGAATGGTACTCTACCACAGAAATGCATAAAATACTATCACTGCAAACATAGGCATAGAACAAGATAGTGTGGGGAGTGAAACGAGATCCAGGCTTGGGCTGAAACAGGGCGAGCCTGGAGACACCAACAGCACCTTTCACAGTCATGACGGAGCCAAGAAGCTGATCTCCCAGAAGTGAAGTAGACCGCTGACCAGCAGAGGCTTGGAAGGTCAAGAGTCTAGAGAAGAGAGATGGAATCAGGATGGTGGATGGGTAGGGCGACGCACTGAAAGGAAGAATAACATGGGGGTCTGTGGCACAGTAAGGCACTATATCTTATAACTAACAAAAAAAAAAGAGGCTACACTTTTGCAATAGGATCGCATGCGAAGGCCTGTGAAAACAGCATCTCTCTCTGGGCAGTGAACTGCTCTGACTCCAGAAGTTCCCTTTTACACAGATTTTTTTTTCTTTTAGCACTACCTCCTGACCCCTCTGGCCTTCCCTGGGCAACCTGTCTCTTTAATTATTTAAATTTCCCAGAAATATGCCTGAAAGAAGCACAGATAAGCTGGCTTTGTGTGAGTGTGTCCGTGTCTGTGTGTACACATGTTTATGAGAGTATGTATCTATATGCATTCTGGCTTCATTTACTCGGCATGCTTATTTGAATTCTATTCACATTTTAGCATATATCCACAGTTCATTCCTTCTTACCATTGCTGCATAGTGTTCCTCCAAATATTTATGTTAAAATATTTGTATGAAAATAGACCTTCCTTTCTCTTGTATTTCCTATACAAGGGAACAGGCCACACATCTGGTTTCACCACATCATTGTCAACACTTAGTGCTGTCAGATTTTTTTCTTTTTTAATTTTAATAGCTATTTTAAAATTAGATGGGGTGACATTTTCTGCATTTCATTTGTGACTAGTGACGTTAAAAACCTCTGGTCACCCCATGTTCTCTTGGGTGTGCACCTGTTTGTGGAGGCCAAGGGTCAATACTGTGTTTCTTCCTCGGTGACTTCCCATTTTTGTTTTTGAGATAGTTTCTCTCACTGGCCTGGGGCTCACTGACCCAGCAGGCAGGGCTGGCTGGACAGCATGCCCCAGCAACCTACAAGTCTGTCTGTCCAGGTCTAGAATTACAAGCCCATGTCACTGTGCCCAGCTTTTTTTCTTTTAAAGCTGGACACTAGGGATTTGAATTCAGTTCCTCATGCTTGGGCAGCAGCAAGCACTTTACCAAGCTCTCCCTGTAGACACCCGCCCTTCTGTTCTCTCATCAAATGTCTATTCACGTATTTTACCCATTTTAAGAGGATTGCTTTCCTATTGCTGAGACTGAGTTTCTTGTCTATTCTTATTTGGTCAAACGGATGTGTTGCTGTCCATTTTTTTCTAAAATAGGCCTCATTTTTTTTCATTTTGTTAACAATGTCTTTAGAGGGTTAAGTGTTTTATTGTGGATGAATATCTATTCATTACATTATTCTACAGATTGTGTATTTGACGTGATAGCTAAGGTTCTAACTTTTGTCTAACACAAAGTTACAAACCTTTTTTCCCATAGCTTATAGTTTTAGGTTTTATACTTACGAATTGATATTTATATGATAAAAGATATGGAATGAAGTCTCTCCCTTTCTGTGTTGGTAATGTACTGTGCTGACATCATTTGTTAAAAGGTCTGTTTCTCTGCTCAATTTTATTTGCTCCTTTGTCAACTCAGTTATCCATGAATGTGTTGGTGACAACTCTATCTAACTGACCCGCTTGTCTATAAGGTCTTTCAGTCATGACCAGTATGGCTTTGTGAGTCCTGACCCCGAGCCATAGTATTCCTCCAAGCTCTGCTGTGAAGTGTCTTGCTCTTAGCTTGTTGTGGTTTCTTTTGTTAGTCTGGGTCATCTGTTTGCTCATGAAGTAAAAACTAGTCTTTCAGTCTCTACCAAAATATTACATTAGGATTTTGCTTGGAAAGAGGGTTGCCATCTTACCAGTATTTAGTCTTCCGGTTCTTGAACATACTGTGTGTCCCCATTTCTTTCATCTTTTCTTCTGTAACATTTTATGGGTTTTCGTTGTGTAAAGAAGCCTTGATGGGCAGTGGTAGCACACACCATTAGTCCCAGAACTTGTGAGGCAGAGACTGGTGGACCTCCGAGTTCAAGGCCAGCCTAGTCTACAGAGCAAGTTCCAGGAGAGGCAGGGCTACCCAGAGAGTTCTTGAGAGCTCTCAGCCTAGGAACGGGGAAAGAGAGAGCAGCTTTCTCCCCTGGAGGAGCTTAAGGCCCAGACCCTTAGGCTTCCTTCAGCAGCACACTACAGAGACAGTAGTACCCATTCTCCAGAGCTCTAAGTGCTGAGAAAAAGATCAAGGCTGTGAGGTTGTGAAGTCAGAGACCTGGGTTCAATCCCAATTCTGACACAACTCATGCTTGGAAGATTCAGTCTCTTAAGTTTTCTGGTCAGCTGAGGATCCTAGCACCTTCTGGAAGGCTTCTGTGAAGATAAAACTCAAGAGACACTCAGAACTTCCAGTCACATAATAAGCAACTGATAAATACCAGCAGTAGTGGCTCATTTTGGAATCAATGGTACATTAAAGCCAGAAAGTAGATATTGTTGGCTTACAAGGCAAACTGGGCCACTGGGTTAACAGGTTCAGGTATGCTTCTCACCTGTATTGACCTTTACCAGCTCACCAGAATTTTCCAGAATGAAATGCTGTTCTTCGGATTGTGTGGCATAGCCATCCAGGAATCCTACTGTGATGGGTAAATTCCCCGTGTTTAGCTTGACAACTAGTTCCTTTATTTACTCACTGCCCATCTTGAGGTCTGGGTGTCTGGAGGAGGCTGCACTAATTGTTTCCCCTTATTACCCCTGAAATCTAAAAGCCTGACTCCTGTAGAGGGTGATTTGACTCTAGAGACTGGTTCCAGAGGCCTCACTTATGCCATCAAGCAGGTAGAGACCAAGGACTCCAGGACTGGCCGCCTCTGGTGTCTGAGACCTTCTCTCGATTGATCGGACCCCAAATATTCAGAGACGAAGTCAGAAATCAGCTTCAGCCAGTCTGTCACTCAGAACCTCCCAGACCCCCCCGCCCCCCGGCCCCCCACCCCCCAAAGCCCCCTGGCACATCCATCTGATGTCTTTGTTCTCAGAGGTAACTGATACAAAAAGCCTTTGCTCCTTCGGTGACCAACCAGGGAAGAAGTCTGCAGATTAAGCAGGGAAGGAGACTGCAAGAGAAAAGAACGAGTGGACCTGTTTGCTGGTATCAGGGGTGATAACTGTTGAATTTCCCTTGCTTGGTGCCCTGGCTTCTGAGCTCACGGTAGATGGAGGCGTGGTGAGCCTGTCAGCCATTTTTCACATCACACCATCAGCTTGCTCAGCAAGCATGTACACAAGAGGACTGGCCTGGAGAAACACAAGAGGGGGAGAAAGGTTGTCTAGTCTGTTGTCTAGTGCTGGAGCAGTTCAGCCCAGTCCAAAAGGAAAACCCAGCAATAACAACCGGAGTTCACAGCCCACACTCACACCTGTGCCGCCTTCCCTCACTGGCATCCTGGAGCACTCCCAAGACAGCAAGATGACAAGTTGCTGGCTCATCTCTCTCAGCACCATGACCTGAGAAGCTCCCATCTTTCTAGAACGGATGGAAATGTCATCTTCGACCATGAATCAAGGGTGAAGAAACCTCAATTCTGCTGAAGGTCGACAGGTGGGAGCGTTTTACAAATGTTTGCTGTCGTCTGGAAATTCATCATTTTATCTGGCGCCCAGAAAATAGAGGGAGGAGGAATGAGAGTTCAAGGCCAGCCTGGGTCCCCTAGCAGGAGACTGTTTTTAAAAGGTGGGTGTGCGGGATGGTTCGAGTGATGTAACCATCCAGGAAAAACAAACTTTCTAAAGGTCATACATTTCCTTTACTTCCACTAAAGCATATGGACTATCATTCTGTTTATTAAGGTGACTCAGCACAGTGACTGTGATATAATAATTAATGGTGAGGCGTCCACAGGCCTAGAAGCAGTTTGCCCGGGCATTAAATGCTCCCTGATCATGGATACATCATTTGATGTCATTTTCAGATCCTGTGTAAACTTTGCAAGCTCTTCTGTAACCTCCCAGTGTATGGCCAGGACTCTGTCTATAACCCTAGACTTATCCATCTGCCTGTCATCTGCCTTCTAGCAATGGCCACTGTGGGCTAGGACAGTGGTTTTCAATTGTAACAGTGAGATGAAATCCTTGTAGAGGTTATGTGTGCCTGTGGCTCTACCATCAAAGGGCTATTGATTGGGTACTGACTTGCCATAAACGTCCTTAGGTGCTTCTGTTGAGAGGTCCAGTCTGGGAGCCACTGGAAATATAAAAAAAAATAATCTGCCTGTTAGAAATGTGCATGAACTAGGTTAACGTGATCTGAGGCGCTCCTACGAATAAGCTGAGTGTATGAACCTCCTAGTGTGTGCTTAGAGCTCTTGGGTCTTGAATTCTTCTTTCCTGCTGCTCCAGCAACATGACCTCAGCTTAGGACAAGACTGATCCAGTAGTTAGATGCTTCTGAGTGCAGAGTTCCGCCTAGCTTCAGACCTCGACTGTGGCACTCTCTGTGTGACTTTAGGTGAATGTCTTAACCTCTCTATGCATCAGCCTCATCGGGAAAGTGTGAAGCACGGGAAGGATTCAATGAGTCTGGGCAGGGAAGCATGCGACAAACTCTCAGTACTCCAGACCCTGCAGGGAACTGGATTCGCCCTGGGTGGTTAAGGAAGAGAGACATAGGTGGCAGATAAGAATCCCGAGGAGTTATGGCACCCAGAGGTTAGGAACTGTTGGAAGCTGCTTATGGTCGAAGCAGGAAGGGGGAGAAAGGATTGCCAGCACTTAGGAAGAGTAAAGGCTGAACAGGAACAGCGACTGAGGCAGGTGGGGAACAGCCAGGCACAAGCCTGTCTGCCATCCCAGCTCCTAAGAGGCTGAGGCGAGAGGGTGCAATTTTAAGTCCAGCCTGGGCTGCATAGTGAGACATCGTCTCCAAAAGGGGGAGGGAGCTGAGGACTTCCATCAGGGTGTGCAAAGGGTTGAGTTCAATGTCCTACCAGCCCTCCCCCCCCGTCTCTCTCTCTCTCTCTCTCTCTCTCTCTCTTTCTCTCTCTCTCTCTCCTCTCTCATGCACACACAAGAACACACGGTTTAAATGGAAAGAGAGGAAAGGAAATCCCTAGTCTAACTAACTCCTTCCTTCCAGCCTCTCTCCGCTCCTACTGGAGACTTACACTAGCTGGCTCCCCACAGAAGCCAAAGAAAACATGGGACCCACAAGCAGAGGATGAATCTGGTGGGTGCAGAAGCAAACAGCAATCGCCAGCACAGTGAGCTACCTTCATGGCCCCTGGACCTGGAAAGTTCATCAGGAACCAGCAAGGTTACATAGCACCAGCAGTGGCACCTGAGACAGACTGGCCCCTCATCCGTACTCATTCCCCAGACTAAGACGGGCCAACACCGTGGCGGCCAAAGTTCAATTATTTTTGTACATGCCATGAGTTCTTTGGTTACTGAGGACCCCGAGCATATTCTGTCATGCCTGTGGACGAGAGCTTGCCCTTCCCTTGTGCTCCTCTTCCACCCTGCCCCCGCAGATCCAAACACAGACCTCCCTCCGGCTCCCTGCCTCATTAATCTGCACATCCTGGAGCCTAGGATGGCCTCACCCTCTGTAATGTCTTCCCTCTCTACTTCGCTGTCCCCAAATGCCTCTTTTTTTTTTCTCACTCATGACCTTCGCTACAATGGAGACTCTAGTCATCTACCCTCCTGCTCTCTACACAAGCAGCCATTCTTGGCTCTCCTCACATTAACTCCACGAACCTCCCAGGGTGCCTCGGCACCTGCCAAGGGCTGAGTGGTGCCTACGGAAGCAGAGGATCTTCTGGCAGCTTCCATTGTAGGTGTCAGGGCAAGAGGCGGCTCTTGCAGGAGGTATCTCTACCATCAGCCAGCTCCCTAGGGGCTTTGCCACTGCCCTAGTCTACAAACACAAACGATTAACACTAGGTTCCTGTCAAGTCTCAGGACTTCCTTGCTCTGTGTTGATATGTGGGCTTGTCACGGACACTGCAGTGGTCTGTCTTCATTTCCAACATTAAGATTTCTCCAGATGCTACAGCCACATATTCCCTTGCCAGATTTAATTAAACTACTCTTTGCTTCTGACTGAGCTCCTCTCTAATCCCTTGGGCCCCTCCCTGCCTTCCGGCCTGCACTCATTGTGCTTTGCCAGTGGTTGCTATCCTGACCCATTCTTCCTCACAATTCTAGTGCAGGCTATGACTATGTTTTCCAAGGGAAAGAACAGGAACCCATGCTTGGCGCCTCCCAGAACCTTGTGCTCAGTGCCCGTAAAGCGTAATGAGAGTTCTCCAAACAAAAGAGGGTCTTGGTGCTCAGGAAGACCTGGCGAGCTTGTGTTTGGTAGGAGCTTAACCAGAGATTGGACTCTGGTTGAGCCCAAAGCCTCAGCAGCCAGAACAGAAGTACCAGTTAGGCAATCACTCCCTATGGTTCCTTATCTAAGCCTAAGAACTCAATCCATCCTTGTTCTCAAAAACTTGCTTTAGATTAGGAGAGGGTGATAGGGCAGGAGAGTGAGAGGGAGTTTTTATACTTCATATTGTAAAAAGAACCTGAGTGTTCCCAATCCCTCAGCACGTCACAGTCAGTGGTTTGATCATTCTGACTTAGTCTCCAGCCACAGGGTAGACAGTGGGTCCAAGAACTGTCCAAGCCAAGAGACTCAGAGTTAAGGGAGGAATGCAAGGGATGACCATGGGAGAGGAACAGCCACCACAAGTCTCAGGAGTGGTTGGCCACTAGCCAGAGAGGAAGACTGGGCTCCAGAATGGCTTACTGTCTTCATTTCCCCTTCCCTGAATAATCAGCTAGCTGGAGAGTTGGAGGTGAGGTGGGATGCAATTTGCATAAGGTGTTAATCCACTGTCTTCTCAGATCAAAGCTCTCTGAATAAAGTACACCCTACAGGCCTGATTCTTCACTGGCATTCCTGGCAACGGCCTAAGCGTTTGTATCCTGGTTACAAGAAGACACTGTGGGATAATTTGGGCTGGCATAGGATGAAAGCTGCTCAAGCAGAACATCGATAATAACAAAATTTCTTCATGTTTCCAAAAAAAAAATCCGTGACATTAACATTTTCATGAATCAGGACCCATTTCTTATTCAAGTATAGTGGAGTTTTTGCTGGATTTCTTCATTTCTATTTCATATGCATAATTTAGGTGGCTGAGAAATGTCTCCTACTTTCAAATCTTGTGTCTTGATTGACATTTTGAATTCATGACAGTGTTGCATACATACAGAATATTAATCTATCCGTAGCTGAAGGTGGATTTAAAGATGGGTTCTTGGAGCTAAAACATTACAAAACAGAAATTATAGGACCTTCTCTTCTTGTTGGCACAGGAAGAGGTGGGGTTTGGACTCCTGTCTCCTGTTCTCACTTCCTTCGGTGTGGTGTTATTTCAGCAAAGCCAGCACCTTCCCCCACTGGGTCGCTTGCATCACTAGACAAGGATAAACAAGGGTTAATCCTGAGCAATTCTGAGCAACTCCAAAAAATATCTCAGGTCCCAGCTCATGTAGAGGAACTCAAAATACGAGCAAACCATTCACTTGTCATCATAACACCTGTCATGCTTACTTGGGACTCTGTCTTCGCATCTGTCCCAGCACCTCTGATGACTGCTGAGCTTGCTGCCAATGGTCTCATCCACCTCCCCAGTAAGAAAGGAAGATGCAGTATATGTTCATGGTATGAAGTATGATGCCTTGAAATAACATCAAAGAATAGCTCAATCAAGTTAATTAACACATAATTATTATGAATTAGCAAGGTGATCATTTCTTGTCCTTAGTATTCCTAACATCTACTCTCTCAGCAATTTTTTAGGAATATAATCCTTTGCTGTTAACCATTGTCACTGTGATGTACAAAAGAGATCCCTTGACCTTGTTTATCTTGTCTACAGTTGTGTGTCCTTTGAGTCACGTCCCCCTCCTCACAAGCCCCATATTCTCAAGCTTTTTTAAGTGCTACATATAAAATGACACTGTTGGGCTGCTCGCCTTACTTGACTTAGTCCAGTGTTTCCCAGTTTTGTCTATAGTGTCCCATACTCCTGAGGAAATATTTAAAGCTGAGGAACAGTCTGTGTGAGTATGCATCGTGTGAATGTGTGTGTGTGTTCACATCTTTATCAGTTCATTTATCAGCAATGACGGTGAGGATACAGATACTTTTTGACATGCTAAGTTCATTTCCTTTGGACAAATATCTAGTAGAAGGATTGCTATATCCTATGCTAGGTTTTTTTAAGCATCTGCATACCATTTTTTATAATGGCTAAACCAGTTTCATTCTGTCCAATCGTATACAAAGATTCCATTGTCTGTACATCCTCTCTGGCATTTGATGTTTGGGAAGTTTGGGGTATAGCCATCTGGACAGATGTGATGTGGTTCACCCTGTGCTTCAACAGGCCTCATTCAGCTCAGCACTACCTACTTGGAGCGTGGTCCTTTCAACCCAGTAGGGCTATGGGGCAGATAGACTGAGGCATGGATGAAGGAATTTATCAGTAGGAAATGGCAACTCAGAGACATTCATTCTTCTGGAGAGTAAGAAGGGCATGCAGAGATGTCTGCAATAAAGTGAGGTTTATCTACAACTTGATAAGGGTTTATGTTGCACCCTTGCCTGGTAGAAGGACCCAGCGTGTGTAGCCCCTGCTACAGAAACCTTGTACCAAGGGCTGATGACTGACCTGTGACTGGGACATCATTCCCAGGTCTGAGCCAGGATCTAAGGGCGCAGCCTGGATGACCCATGAAAACAGATGCCACACATACTCCCTGCCCATGGGGTTAGACACCTGGGGGTCAGATCACCAGTGTTGATTCGTATCTGTGGTAATAAACCAGCTTTATTACTCCTGTAAAACTTTGAGAGGAAGATACATGCAAACTTGACCTGTTCAAGCTGAAGCTCATGGCAAACAGTAACTTCAGTTCTAACCTGATTCCTGGGCTTGATGAAAAGTGGACTCTTGCAGCTTTCTCTCCATAGAACAGTTTGGTTGTGCTCTGAAACAGTTTTAAGAAAATGACCAGGACAAAAGAGCCCACAGTCTCACTGTGGCGTTTGGCTGACTGGCACCATTAGAAGTGGGTAAAGCAGATTTGGAGAGGGAAGAGTTGTTGGCGTAGGAAACTTGGAAAGTTCTAGTGAGGAAAGACCCAGTCATACAGAAAAGAACAGAGCACTTCAGATTCCTAGCCACCCCCACGGGAGGGTTCGCTCATCCTGGCACCTGGGGAAGGCAGCTGTTTGGGTGAATAGAGGTGTTTTCCGAAGAGCACGGCCAGAAACAGGAGAGATGCTCCAAGGATACAGGTGCCCTGTGAGTTCCTGGGTGTCCATTTCTGCCTCCATTTGTGCAAACAATGTCTTGGGTGATGCGGATCTTGATAACATTGACTCAAAACCTTGAAATAAATGAAGTCATCCTGAGTCACTAACAGGATGAACTCTGCCAGCTGGAAAGGGAGCATGGAGTTCAGCCCAGGGCGGGACGGTGTAAAGGGCAGCATGAGGGAGTAGACCTAGTCACAAGCCCCCGCCTCTGTGGCATTGTGTGTGTGGTGTTTGTCACGATCCAGGCTGCCCTCACTGGAAGAAAACTTAGCTCCTTCATATGGACTTGTTTTTGTAAAAGCTAAGTTGAGAGGCGTTGTACATTTACAACTTTGTTTTTCACTTTTAAGAAACCAAGTCTTTCTGTGCTACTTATTATAACGTTCAATGTTTTCATTATCGTTTGGCCACTTTAGAAACAAAGTTTCACTATGTAGTGCAGGCTGGCCTAGAGTTCACTATGTAGATCAATCCTTTTGGGATTACAGATCTATGCCATTTATATATACATATAGGGTTAGCATATATATACATATATATTTGGATATATATATATATATATATATATATATATATAGTAAACATTTTCAAGAATGTACCTGTAAGGGTTAGGCATAGTGGCTTTCAATTAGAATCCCAGCATCAGAAATCTGAGACCATCTTCAGCCATCTAGCAAGTTTGAGGTTAGCCTAAGGACTACATAAAACTGTTCCCCAAAAATCCAAAACAAAAGAAATAGATCAAATAGTAAGACTACATCTGTTAGGTTTAGGCACACAGCAAAGTAGAGGTGAGTGACCGTATGTCTGTATAATTCTCAGTATCACAAGCCTTCCAACATATCTCTCTCTACTTTGCCCACCTTCAAGGAACCAAGTTAAGTTCAGCAACAGTTAAACAACTGACACTTCTTCTTTCCATAAGCTAGCACAATGCCCATAGTCTCTTTGAAGACCTGCTAATAATCAACCTACAAAAACAAATAGAGCCCAGTGACTGACACTCCCCAGACCTTGCTGCTGTGGGAGACAGGGTCAGGTGTGGACAGGCCAATGGTTGTGTTGGGGTGCCGAGAGAAGCAATTAATTGAACCAGGAGAAAAGGGGAAAGCAAGCAGGCAGTTCCAGTGGACAAAATGGAGTTAAAACAATCCAATGTGTGTATGGGATGAACAGTGCCCTTCTTTGCACACTTGAGAGAGTGTGTAGTGAAGTGTGACTAGAATGAAGCTGGTAACAGGAAGGGGACCTCCCAGGGCGGCTTCCAGCTATTCTCTCTTAGACACAGAGACTCCTCTGTGGTCTCTCTTTTTTTGGCTCTGAACCTCCATCACACATTCTAGGGGCTGTGTAAGCCAAAGACAGTAGAGAGGGCAGCAAGAAACCAATCAACCTGACGTTAGGGAGGAAACAAAGAAATGAGGGCTGCTATTCATGAAGAATGGGAGTTCCTCTTTCTCTAGCTAATGACTTTGAAGTAAATTCATCAGGGGCAGTTTGCCTAGACCAATGAGATAGAAACTCTCACTGCAAACCAGGACCAATACAACTGTGCATGTAGCAAGAGACTGTAAAAGGAGGAGACAGTTGTTTTGTCGTATCTGAAGGTTTTGAAAGTACAGCATCTATGACATTGCATCTTCCACTCTGCTTGTCCTTTCCTAGAAGAAGCATTGACAGGTAAAAGAGGCATGAGACTAAAGGACCTGTGGATAGATAAAACAGGGCTTGGTGGCACAGACCTTTATTTAATCCCAGCGGCAGAGATTGGAAAGCAAAGGCCTGAAGATCATTCGTAAACATAGTGTTTAAAGTTAGCCTGGTGTATATAAGACCCCCATCTCTTAAAAGTAAATAGGTGTATCAATAGAGGAGAATGGCAAGCTCACTTTGTTTTCATCACGCAAGTTCTCCTTTGAGAACTTAGAAAGGCAAGCTCCTGGGCTCAGGATCCAAGGGAGAAAGCAGAGAAGGGGCCATTCCTGGCTTGGCAGGCTCGCTCTGCAATGGCCTGGCCTCTGAAAAAACAGCTGCCTCCTGTGGTGGGCCTCCTAGGAATGCTTCAGCAACTATACAGAAGAACCAAGGGCAAAGACGTGTCCTATGGCTCGTGGCAGTTTCTCAATACTCCAGCCCAGTTTACAGAGCAGTGGCATGAAGCAACGGTGCGTGATACAGTCACTCCGCAACTATGTGGGTGTTTATCATCCCCTTACGGACAGCAGCTGGAGAAACGGCTGGGTGACACGGGGGAGGTGAGCACTGAGGAGTCCAGGGAGTCCAGACGTGAGGATGATAAAGACTCACAACGTCCTTGAGCTGGGCTTCAGCCCCAGCTGCCTGTAACTGGTGTGGCACACGACCCTGGCTCTGCCTGTCACAGAGAAAGGAGGGATGGGGTGAAAAAAACACAACGGGAGATCCCAGGACGTCACTACAAATCTAGGCTACCCTACAACTTAACATTCTCCTGCCTCAGTTTCTCAAACACTGGGAGTCCAGCGATGAATCGCCAGGCCTAGCAAGGCTAAAGATTTTTTTACCTTTATGTTTTCAAGTCCTGCGTTGATTTATTCCCGCACAGAATGCTCCGCATTTCTGTGGATTCAACTGTGAAACTCTTAGCATGTGCCTTTCCTTCTTCTTTTGGAGCATTGCCCTCCAAGAAGTAAAAGGGCTCTACCTAAATCTGTTCGCTAAGATCATCTCCAGCCATGGTCCCGAAGCCTGCTACAACAGACATCGGCCCACTCTACCTGCACGGGTTTGTTTCCCTGTCCTACTAAGGCAGGAAACCACCTTGAGTAAGGGGATCTGAGCTCTCAGGCTTGTGTCAATTGAAGGCAGTTCCCCGTGCCACTTACCCACAGCTAGTGTTTGTGTTGCTATCCTTATTTGCAATGCCCGGCGCCGCACCCTGATATCACCGATTCCTTTCTCTGGCCATCTCACTTCTCTGCTTCCTGCTTAGAGTACCACCTTCCCTCTATGGGTTCTGAAGCATCTCTAGGGCTGTAAATGACTAGTGAGGGCAACGACCGGAAGGGCGAGTGGCCTCTACCCCAGCGACTCGCTGAGATGGATGACAATTCTGAAGACCTGTTCCCTGGAATCCTGCCAGCTCCCGTGTGCAGACGTGACACTCGGGAAAAGTGTACCCCACAGTCTACTCCTGCTGGAGTTAAATGCCCCCACGGTTTCCTTACCTCAGAGCCATGTCCCTTGATAAGACAAGGAAGTTCCTTCAAGGTCTCAACTGTCCTGAAGCGTCCACATTTTTGTTTGGGGTAGATAAGTGTTGCTATCAGTCCTGGGAGGGGAAGAAAGGCTGGCCGCTGGTGGTCACTGGAGAATTTCAGAACAGTGTGGTAGTACCTGGGAATCCCTGACACACTGAAGAGGGGAGGGGGACCTTGGAGATGCTGTGATTCTAGCTCCTTTTAGTCACAGGTAGTCACTACTTACTATTTTGTGATCAAAGAATAACAAAGGGGGCAGTCGGTTTGGCTTCTCAGTCGAAGCTGGCAAGTTGCTAGAGAGCACTCCAGGCAAACCCTTTCCTTTTAGTTGGGCTCTGTTTTCTCTTTTGTTTATCAACAAGGAGTGCTTATTTCTTCAGCCTTATTCTAGATTAAATTCAGAGGAAGTTAAGAGATTATTCTTAGAAAGTCCCTGGGGGGAAAGATGAGTCCCTGAAAGTGAGCATTCTGTCAGAACAGAAACTGGCACAAGCCAACTAGAAAGGAGGCCGTGTTACCACCACAAATTGGATTTCTCTCTAAGGAAGAACACGAACAGAACAAACTAAAGGAAACAGCCATGTTTCTCTGGCTCCTCTTCCCACAATTCTCAGCAGCTCTCTGAATGGAATTATTTATGTTGCTGGGCAGTAAGAATGACCTATTGCCTGCCTGTCCAGAGTCCAGAACAGGGCTGTGATAGCATACACTCCATAGATGGCCATTGCAGAGATCAAAGGTCAATCCTGTCACACTGCTGCTCACAATCCAGCCCCAAACTCCGTGTATGTGTGCATTCCTATTCACATATGTGTAGACATGTGTGTGTGCAGAGGCCAGAGCTCAACATTGAGTGTCCATCTTAATCACTCTCCATCTTAGTTTTTAAGCACTGTCCTTCCCTGAACCTGAATCTCACAGATGAAGTTAAGCTGGCTGTCCAGCAAGTCCCAGGGGTCCTCCTGTCTCTGCTCTACCACCCCTAGCTCTGGGATTACAGGCACATTTACACACCCACATCCAGGTTTAATGTGGGTGTCATATGTCACACTGAGGACCTCATGACTGAGTGGCAAGCTGTCTCCCTCAGTTCTGCCTTGAATACATTTTTCATACACTCATTGGATTAAAAGATGAAGATGCTTGGCCTGTCATTACATATTTCAAAGCTAGAAGATATCACCACTTTTATATGAGAAATGCTTTCGGGAACCTGAGCCTTCTTTTCTAAACTCAAATATCCCAATTTTTGAACCTTCAACTTTATTGAAATTTCTTATAAACAAGTAAAGTTTCCAATTTCAAGATTAGATTTTCTCTGGAACTAGATTGAAAGCCCAGGATAAGATATAATGTTCCCTTTTTGGTCAGCTGAAACAAATGTCATTTTAGCACCTTTCTTCAGGCACTGGCAAATTCTTTATTGTCTTTAAAAGCCAATAACTTGGACTATTATTTGAGCTTTTATTAATAAATGGCTTTTTACAAGTATAATGATTCTGGCAGGGAAGACAGCTTGGAGGTTTTAAGTGTTTATAGGACCAGAGTTCAGAACCCGTGTTAAATATGAAATGCAGGATGGCCTGACAGCTGCCTGTGTTCTCAGCGTTAGAAAGCATAGAGGATCTGCAGAGCAAGCTGGCTGCAGGGACTGGCTGCATCCGCCAGCTCCGAGTTTGGCGGAGAGATCCTGTGTCAATAAATAAGATAGAAGAGCAATGGAGTACTGTACTGTACATCAACCTGAGGCCAACCTGGGGGCTTCACGTGCCTAATTGCACCTGTGTGCACATCATACACACAAACACATACACGAAAATGGAAAGAGGAGAAGTATATTGATTCTATTACTTGTTTTGATTTTCAGATTTACAATGCTGTAGTAGCTGTCGGGGAATTCTTCATTGTAAATTAATGGTGTTTGGTGGTTTGAAAGAAAATGGCCTCTCCTATGTTCCTATATTTGAATGCTAGGTCCCCAGTGAAGAAATATCAGGAGATATGGCTTTGTTGGAGGAAGTGTTTCATTGAGGGTAAGCATTGAGGCTTCAAAAGCCCACACCATTCTTTGCTAGCTCTCTCTTGGAACAGTTGCTAAAAGATTTATTGGGCTGACAACAAAATTTCTTCTTGAGTGCAGCCATTCTCCTTTTGTATCTGGGGTTTCACTGCTGACACAGAAGTTCTGTATGGTAAGATCATTCCCTCTCCCCACACACACCAAGCAGATCCAGTCTTGCTGTGTTAACTTACCGATTAATGTAACTGTCTTCTAATAGCCTGGGTGGGCGTCCTTGGCCAGTTGGAATTGAGATCAGAGATCCCCTTCAGTCAAGGTCACCAAGTTATCATTGGGAACAACAACCGCCCTTGGTTAGATTTGCATGGCTGGTGACAACTGCCATTCTCCTTCTTCACCTGAAACCCTGAGTTTGTTCTTAATAAATACACTTGGATAGGCACTCAAAGGGCAGAAGTAGGAGGATTGCTACAAATCTGAATCCAGCCTGGGCCACAGAGTAAGTGCAAGGCCAGCCTGATATCTATAGCAAAGCCCTGTCTCTTGGAACAGACACTATAAGCTATTTATGCTAACAAGCAACCACACACCTCCATAATGGCCAAAACACAACAGAAACAAAAACTCAAACTCTGAAAGAGCTTTCATATCTAAAAATGGGTTACTCTCCTCTAAGCTCAAATTTACAAACAGACTAATCTTCGATAAGGGCTTCTTTTTTCCCCAACTGCATATAGATTTTGTTTATTCATAATAAACTACATTGAGTAAGATCAGTTCTGAAACAATCAAAAAGCCATATGTGAAAGTTACATTCAAAATATAACTCATATGTGTTTGTCAACCTTGAAAAAAAATACTATCTAGCCTATTCGGGTGAGTCTAGAGTCTTATACCTAAATCATTTTCTATCATATCTTATATTTATCAACTTAAAAAAAAACATCTTTCTAGACCTTAAAACATTTTCTTAAAGCTTTCTAAAGACTCTAGGGTGGAATGTCTTAATGTCACCATGGTTAACATTCAGTGCTTTGTCTCATACTAGCCTGAGCTTGAAGAACGACTGATAATATCTTTACATAGCCCAAGAAATTAGCTATTAAGTGGTCCCCAATTAGATGCTTTTCTTGTCATTGTGATAGGGCAACTGAAGAGAGGAAAGATGTACATGGCACATGGATTCAGAGCTCTCATGTGTCTTAGGAGAGAGGATGTGTCAGAGCAGGGCAGCTCTACTACAGCCAAGATGCTGAGAGAATACCTGGATATATAGGGGCCTCGCCCAGACAGAGCAGCCCTTCCAATTGGAGGACACAATATTCTCATTGACGCACGAAGAAACACCCAAACAAAGGGAAGGAAAGTAACCTGGCAAGACGATTTCTTCTCGGAGAAAGGGATTGCTACAACCCAAGCTAGGCAGCACACATGGCCAAGGTGGCCTCTGTCTTCTATCCTTATCAAGATAGAGCTTGGCTACCCCTCATTGGCTAAGGTTCACCCTCACAGTCTACCCCCAGTTGGATAATTTAGAAAGCAGTGCAAAGGAGATGGAGAAAGGGGAGAGTGCCCTGGGCCATCAAGTTCAGAGAAGGCAGCCAGGGCTTTGCATAAACAAAGCTGGGAAAGACTAAAAGATTAAATTACTTTACATAAAGGTTTTATGAGGCTGGGAGATTTGTGGAATTTTGGTCCTTGGGCTAGCCACTTTTGATATATATATATGTATGTATGTATGTATGTATGTATGTATGTATGTATGTATACATATGTATGTATGTATATATGTATGTATATATATATATATATTCCTAATTAATACTCCTTAGAAACTTCTTGACAGACACACCCAGAGATGTACCAAAGAACTCTTCCTAATCCAAGTATATTGACAATATTAACTGTTCACACACACACCCAAAAGAGAAAATATTTATGTAAAACAAAGTATTAAAGGTTTGTTTTGTTTTGCTTTACCTTTGAAACAGGTTCTTCTTATATAGCCCAAGTTTGCCTCAACCATGGAATCCTTATTCCACCCAGCCCTGGGATCTCAGGTGTGAGCCCCAGGCTCTACCAGTTGTTTGAGCTTTTTGTTCATTTTGTTGTTGCCATTGTTTTGCATTCCGTTCTCTGAAACAAAGTCTCACACGGTAGCTCAGGCTGGCCCAGAATTCACTATGTTTCCTAGGCAGAGATTACACTCACGGAAACCCTCCTGCCTCTACCTCTTGACTGTTAGGATTACAGGCATGAGCCACCAAGCCTGGTGGGTGGTAACTTTTAAACTGTAGTTTTCAGTGTTTGTATGAGTTACTTTTCTATTACTGTGATAAGACACCATGACCAGGGTAACTCATAAAAGAGAGCGTTCAGTCTGGGGCTCATGGTTCCTGAGGGTAAATAAAAACCATCACCATCCTGGTGAGGAGCATGGCAGCAGGCATGTGGGTCTGGACCTGGAGCGATAGTGGAGAGCTCACTCCTGATCCAGAAGCATGAGGAAGGGAGAGAGAGACAGAGAGACAGAGAGAGAACTTACTGGAAATGGCACGAAGCTTTTGAAATCTCAAAGTCTACCCCCAGCCTTGGCACCTCCTCCAAGAAGGCCACACCTCCTAATCCTTCCCAATTTGGGATTTAGCATTCAAATATATGAGCCTTTGGGGTCGGGAGAGGGGACATTCTCATTCAAACTACCGCAGTGCTAGAACTCTATTGGCATTTTGGTAGAAAAAAACAAAGTTTGTTTACTGATGGGCCTTGATACTGGAAATTGAAGACACCTTATGGTCTTAAGCTCTGGCTGCCCCTCACATCGAGGCTATCACAGCTGGGCTGCGCACAGGATGCCACGTATTTCCTTTCCTCTCTTGGTTGTTTTTTTGTTTTGTTTTGTTTTTGTTTTTTGTTTTTAAGGCAGGGTATTATTTTTATATAAGCTGTCTTGAAACTCACTATTTAAACCAGGCTGGTCCCAGGCTCTTGGAGATCTACCTCCTGAGTACAGGGATGAAGGGCCCAGCTTTGGTGGGTCTTTATTTTTTAAAAACAAACAAACAAACAAACTGCCACTGCTTCTGGTGAGAATCAAAAGAGAAGACAGACCATGAGGGGGGAAAAATTCAAAGTCAAGATCTGAAGCATGATTTTCTAGTGAATGTGTATCGATTTCACATGACTGAAAATCAAAACATTCAAGTCAGATCATCCTAGTTTGGGAACGGTCTATATTCCCATGAGACCTTTGTACTTTTTTCCTGTAGCTCCATTTCCCACAGTTATGTGGTGTCAATTCTACTTTAAGTGAATCTATAGTCCCAAATTCTTTGACTCTTTTTTTTTTACCACTTCAATTGGTTTCCAAGACACGGTATTGGCAAATAAGACCCATAGACACTGTTTCATGAGCTGTTGAGCTTTGATAGTAACTGTCTATGCTTTTCTTACAACCCTGCAGAATATCAAATTCCTGATGGCTATCTCTGTTTTCAGGCTTTCTGGACCCTGTTCCACCACACTGTGGTCCGGTGTCTCTCCAGCAGTGACGTCAGAGTCTCACTAGATGGTGGGCACTGTGGTTCCTCTTACGGGCTGAGGTGACAGGATGTGTCTCTGGGCCAGGACCTCTTGTCCAGATGCTTGCCTGTGCCACAATCACCTTTATTTCTCAAGACAGCAGCAGAGCCTTTCCCTCTGTACCCAGGGGACTCTGGTAGCCCTCCATTCCCTTTTTCCCATCACATGGAGAAGACAGAGTACCTGACATTCCTGCCTCTGTCCTGGAAAACCACCATTTCCCCAATTCTATCCCCATTCTGCCTTAGTGCCCTGCAGTGTCTCTCTACCCTTGAGAGATCCTGAGGACCCTACTAGATACTAGAGAATTCTTTCTTAGTACTCTTGCTATTGTCACTCATTCTAAAACTGCGCTTATAAAAATAACTAGGAAGTTTCTATCCCATGATTGTATCAGTCTGGTAGGAGTTGGATCATTCCCTTCTAGGCAGGAAACCAACACATACTCTCATAACCGTAAATGTTGCCTGTGTTCACAGTGGGTGAAGAGACCATACTGCGTAGTAGCTGTCTTTTCTTAGATTATGCCAAAACAGCACCTTACAGTAACCCCCTAAACAAGGTGGTATTATATAATGTTTTAATAAAGTGCATGTATCAAGAACTCTATTAATATATATTGCGTCTCCAGGAGAAAGTCTATAAAAATACCAAAAATAAGTGAAAGATAAAGGCATAAACTAATAACACAGTCATGGGTCACTGGGTGGGGGATGCCTTCTAAGAACTACATCATTTGGCAATTTCACTGTCAAAGGGAACATACACATAAAGTAGGTGTCTATGGTATCACCGGGCCCTAGAATATGAAAGGATCCCACCCACTCCACTGGTCCTGTGAATGGCACTGGTTTTATATGGCTTTGTTCAATGACATGGTAGTATCTTGTGCCTGTGTTAAGGACACTGAGCCACATTGGACTTTAAAGAATGCCCACAATCATATACCTAACGAGTGGTACAGTCTAAACTAGAATCCACACCCAGAAGGTTCTTTGAGAAGACAGAGGACATCTCTAGATACAAACTATAGAAGATGAACGACTCTCCATCTTGAACAAGTTTTGAAGGGACATGGCTTATGGAAGCTTACGTTAAACTGTGGGTTAGGATTGAAGAATTGAAACTTGCTTGCTTGCAAGGCATAGGGTGGGGTCTATCAAGAGAGGTTACAAGTTCCCTGGGTCAATGTCTCAAAAATGGCACCAATTGGAACAGACTTCCAGTCCAACCAAACCATGATCTCATGATGTCAAAGGCCAGGAATGTGACTTGGTGTGGGGGTGCAAGTAACAGCTTGCTTTCACTTTCTGAGCATACGCCAGCTTAAGGCCAGCTCTCTGCAGCTCAAAGGGACATTCGTGTGCCAGACGGATTAAACACTAAGGGAATCTGATACACACACACTCCCGGGGAGGGATTTTTCCACTACTCTCTAATCCAATGAAGCCTGGCCTGGCAAAGACAGTTGGATTGAAAGTGTGACTAAATATGCAGAGTCCTTGGAGGGCAGAATACAGACTGTCTACAAGGCAAAGGCATTTTGCCTTCAGTCTGTCTGGATTCCTAATATCTCCTGCAGACTATTAATCATGCAAGCCAGACTCTTGAACCTCTCTTGAATTATTTTACATTCAAAATCCTTCTTACCAAAACAAAGCTACAAAATCCAGCCTGGTTATCCGAGTTGAGTGACTTCAAACGATGGTTTACAGGGAATATGTGACCCACACCAAATGTCTATTTTAATTGCTTTCAAATGGGCTTTTACAAAAAAGAAAACTGCACTAGCCATCGTACCATGAAATCAGAATTAAGAATTTGCCAAGGGCTTATTGTTCATTTCCTTTCAATTGCCTATTAAAACATCAGTCACCCCAAGTTTTTGCCATCAGAAATACTGATGAAAATAAAAGAATTGTTGTTCTTCTATAAGACAATTTCTATCAAATTTTATTGAGTAAGAATTCAACCTGGAGTTTACACTTGAACATTACCGTTTGGCAGTTTAAATGTTGTCTGGTTTTGTATGTGACCTTCACATGAAACAGACATGATGATTTATGGAGCCATGCCTACCAGAAGCCTAGTTACCGTGCCTTTTTGCTCATATGTTTTTTTCCACCCACATACAGTACTTCCCAGCTTTCTCTGACTTTATTCTTTT
Source organism: Pachyuromys duprasi (assembly GCA_028658305.1). Taxonomy (NCBI): domain Eukaryota; kingdom Metazoa; phylum Chordata; class Mammalia; order Rodentia; family Muridae; genus Pachyuromys; species Pachyuromys duprasi. The sequence goes on from CM053760.1 coordinate 61,840,499, forward strand.
AACAAATCCATGCTGTGTTGAACGCGAGCGTTTTCATCTTGTTTCCTGGGATGCATGGATAGAAACGTTTTCCTCTGAGAACTTTATCCCGGGGTGACAGCTGAAGCCAAATTGAAGTTGTGGACCCGTGCTGGCATCTAGATTCCAGAGGAGTCCTAATCCCCCACTCCAGCCACATATAAATTCCTAGGTTTGCTTCCAACAGAAAATCTAGGACATGAACAAAGTCTGAGTTTTCCCCAGAAAGGGCAAGCTGTCTTTTTACACCTCAGGGCAGGGTGGGACTTGAGACCCATAAACTCTGGGTTGCACAAGCTAGAAGGCTGGACTGGTGTGAGAGAGCAAATATGTAGCCAGGCAGGTAGAATGTGGCCATCAGTCTCTCATCCTGGCAGCTGCTAACATCTCCAAGATGGCAAAAAAGGTAAGCTCTTAGAGTAAAACCTCTTTGGTGCTAGATTTGTTTGGAAATTTCTTAATTTTCCCCTGAGACTCCCAAACAGTTTGAGAGCTGGACTTTACACATCCTAGGCTGACAGCAAATTGGACATGGACTGACAAAAAAAAATATTTCACTACCACAGACCTTTCCAGATCTGATCTAGACACATAGTCTAATATCCCTCATTGGGGAATGTTTCACAGTACTTACAGCTTTTATCTTGTCTGTTTCTTAAAAACAAAACGAAACAAAAATGCTTGGAAGTCAGATGATAGTTGTGTTTGTTTGCTTGCTTGTTTTTGTTTTTTCTCTTTGGTTTTTCGAGGCAGGGTTTCTCTGTGTAGCACTGGCTCCTGGCTGTCCTGGACTTGCTCTGTAGACCAGGCTAGCCTCAAACTCACAGAGATCTACCTGCCTCTGCCTTCCAAGTGCTGGGATTAAAGGCCTGTGCCACCACGCCCAGCTGGAAGTCAGATAATGTTAAGGAGTTTGAGAGATGATTAAGGCAGAGATTTCCATAAGGAACGATTATCCAAGGATGAGTTGCGGATTTGACAACCTCGAGGTGACACAGGATGTGCACACAGTGCAATAATGACTGCATGGTCTTCCGTGTGCTCTGGCCAGGGCCATCTTTCCCTGAATGGATTTGCAGGGCTGAGGACTGGAGATGTTGAGGTAAAAATGATGTGTGCGTTCCTAATGACAACCACAGATTCTGGACTCTCTGCTATTCGAGCTCTTAGAATCTGTGCGTGTTGCCATAAAGGCCATCATATTGCCCACGATGTGTGTCTCAACTTTTAATAAGGAAAATTAAATTTGTAAAGCAGGTATATTTTTCAACAACAAGGTTCAAGTTTCCTGTTCCTTGAGAACAATGTTTATCTTTGTATGTCTAACATCTTACATGATGCATGGCAAATAAAAGGGCCTCAATGTAGGCAAAGAAAATAAACTGAAAAATGAGTTCGGGTATTATGAACCAAGAGATAGAGAGGAAGGTGACTATTATTTTATGGAGTGTAATTAATTTATTTCCATTATTGGATTTCATCATAAACTAAGGCTGCAAAAAACCTGGATTCAAGCCAGGCATCGTGGCCCGAAGTCTTTAATTCCAGTGCTTGGGAGTCAGAGGCAGGTGGGTCTCTGTGAATTGGAGGCCAATCTGGACTAGTGAGATCCCATCTCAAAAACTCAAAACAAAACAAAAACCAAACACCTGGGTACAAATCCTGGCCATGCAGCGTCATTGACAAAGTTATTAAACCTCCCAAAGGCTTGGTTTTTAAAATTGCTTTGCTAATACTACAAGCTTTTTACATAAATGGAGGACAACAATGAATCTAAAAATAGCAGGTAAACTAAGGGAGCCTACATGGATGTACATTTGTGTCACAATCATTAGTATTGCTAAATGCAGTCTTCAAGGACTCTGGGGGCTCAGCCACCTGAATCCTGCCAAAATGAAAACTGCCACATGCCACAAGTCACATATCACATCTGTGCTTACTCTTCCAAGTGGCTTAGAATTTACTATAATTTTAAAATAATTCATAATATTTTGGGTTTTGTGAGCCAACAAAGGCATGATCACAATTTGGAAATTAGAGAGTGCAAATCACAGAGGGAATATTTTTACAACACACACACTCATGCACACACACATACACACACTCATACACACATGCATGCCGACACAGATACACTCAGCCATGCATGCATACACACCACCACCAAACACCCTTTTAGCACTGAAAACAATTCTGATCGGTGTGAAAATATACCCTTAAAAAGCAGAAATAGTTCTTCTTCTTCTATTAGCAAACGTTCTGTGTCTTCTCTTTCTCCTCCTCCTCCTGCTTCAATGATGGCTTCAGCTAGCTTGGCAAGGTGCCAAGAATCCTCACATTCTGAAGGACCCTTCATTCATGACCTCTAACTGGCTGTCACTCCTGTTCAGCAAGCCCACCCCACTCATTAGATGCTCAGAACGGTGCTGACAATGAGTGGAGACGAGAAAACCTTATTTTCTTTAGCATCGTCTTTCTTGCCCTTGTACTCTCAGTCATGTTTATGAACCAGGTCTTTACCTTCTTTGCCTCTTTCAGTCTTGACAACACCATGTTAAAGATCAACCCCACCTAACATAGGAGCACACTGAGGCTTAGAATGACTGAGCCATTCTCCCCAAAGGCACGCAGTTTCCTACAGCAGTGTCTGCATATAAAACCAAACCATGAATCTAAAATCCATGCTCTAAACACCTCACTGTGCTGCCTGCCTAGGTGGTTTTATTACAGGAATTCAGGGTGCATTGGAGTAGAAACCAGCCAAGGGGCAGAGGGACTTGTGGAAATACCTCAACCCATGTTTGGTACTCTATGAATTATTGCAAACCTACTAACACATATTTTTGAACCAATTTCTTCTATACATGGACCCATTATGCTAGGCATGCCAGAATAGTAAAACAAAAACAAAAATATCTATTTCTAGAATGTAAGTAATTAATGGTGATTTAGTTCTCTTTTCTCGGGTGCTCCATAGTTTAAAAGTTGCTCTCTCTCTCTCTCCCCCCCCCTCTCTCTATGTGTGTGTGTGTGTGTATGTGTGTGTGTAAAGCTCTTGAATGGTTCCATTGCTTTTGAAGACAATATATAGTGTTCTGAAACTACTTACTTTAAATACTTTTGTGAGTAGCCATTTCTGCCCATCTTCCCAGTGGGCATTGAGAGTGCAGGGTCTTCTTGGGAGGGTGAGCTGCATTCAGGCAGTTCTCTTTCCAGGCACCAAAATAAGGGAACACAAGGAGCCTTCCTGCTGCATGAGGCATTTATTTTGCAAGGTTTCTCAGCCTGCCTGGGGTTCCTGGAGTGAGGAGAAAAAAAGGAACTTTTTCACTTGGTCTGAATCCAAGGCCAGGTTCGCTCCTCACCTTGAAGTCAGATATCCTCCTTAAGAGCAATTACTCAGAGTTGCTCATGAGTTCTAGGACCCTTCAGTTCTGCCCACAGCCATTCTATTTGACCTCAGAGAAAACCACAGGCAGCTCCAAGCGCCCACAGAGAGAGAGATGAGACGTGCAAGCTATGGGGGCCTCTCAAGCTCCTCCTACAACATGAACAGCACGGCCAGATCTGAGACTGCAGAATAATAGTTTAACCTTTCCCCTAGCCTTTGATGGGCTTTACCTCACTTTGAGACATTATCATCTCTGAAGAGTTCTGCAACTCAGTGGCCATCACCCTCTGGGGGCATTCACTGGACTTCCTCATCTTCCCCAACCTTCTCACTGACAAAAATGTTCCTGCATAGCCAGCAGTGTATCATGACCTTCATGGCCTCGGGTCCTTCAGACCCTGCAGCCTTTAGTCCTGCTAACAAGAAAACTTGGGTGGTAAAATGCCCTCTGAATCAGGTCAAAAAAGAAAAAAAATAAAATCTTCAAGTGATGAAACTTCAGAAAAGAAAAGAAACCACAAAACCGCTTCCCTTCCAATTCTTGATACAGAACATAAGAGCGTCAAATAAGACATTCTAAGCAGAGTTCAGAGAAGAGCGTTCACACCTTCTTCAGAAGAGCCAGCTGAGGCACCAGGACCCAAATGCTCTCAAGAAAAAAAATGCTGATGTTCAAGACATGTGGCCTGTGCAGCTCTAAACCTCCCTTCCTGCCAGGTGCCACCTCAGAGCATCCTAGAGCCTGATGTTTTGAAGTCTGTGAAACCTTAGCAACATCAGGAAATGGACTATGCATGTGGGGGAAAGAAAAAAAGGCTAGCGTGATGTCTGAGCCTGTCTGTCTTCGCTGTGGACTTTGGGTTCACATGATTCATTTAGAAAAGGGTCTTAGTGGTTTGTGCTTTACATAGCTATCACGGAGCCTCTGCCTTCTGTGCTCTGTCTATTTCCCAATAGCCTAGCTCCACAGATGGTTGCTGTGTGAAACAGTGAGCTGGTTTTGACAGCTTGCTGTGAGTGACACACCATACCAGTCACAAAGGGAATCATGCCCTGCCATCAGATGGACTCAAGGACAGAAGACGTGGGGCAGGAGACAAATAACTTAGGAGGTAAGAAAGGAGTAAATCAAGTACAAATATACACTGAGAGAAGGCATATCCGTTTTGTGCCTCACCATAGATTCATACTGTTCACTGAGAAGGATGCTTCTCTGGGTTTGCACAAAAAAAAAAATGCCACCTAAATAAATACCTACTTCTTGATACCAGAAACCCATGGCAAAGGGTTGAATCCAGGGTTGTAGTTAATTATTAAGTCATGGTCTAAGACTCACAAAACCAAAATGCTCTGGAAGATGGACTGAGATAGCTCAGTTTTTAAGGTGTTTGCTGAGCAAGCATGATGACCTGAGGTCAATATGCCAAGTCCACACAAAAAGCCAGGCACAGCATGCACATATAATCCCAATGCTGGGGAAGAAGAGACAGGTGGATCCCTGTAGCCAGCCAGCCTAGCCTAACTGGCAAGTTCTAGGCTAATAATAGACCCTGTTTTCAAAAACAAGGTAGACATAAAATAAGGATCAGCTAGGCAAGGTGGCACATGCCTGAAATACCAGTAGAGGTAGGCAGATCTCTGTGAGTTTGAGACCAGCCTGGTCTACAAAGCCTGCCCCCAACAGCCAAAGCTACACAGAGAAACCCTGTCTCAAATAAATAAATAAATAAATAAATAAATAAATAAATAAATAAATAAATAAATAAATAAATAGTCAACACCCAAGGTTGACTCTGACCCTTATAGCAATGAGCACATGGTTATATGGGCGTCCTCATAAACACCTGCCCCCACACCTGTTCTGGTGTGTACCAGAACCTACACTTCTTAGCAATCCTTTGTGAATGCAGCCAGGACATGTCCGACACACATCAATTCATAGCAATTATGATTACCTGCACAAGATCAAGCCAGTTAAAATTCCAGCATGGATAGGAACCCTGACCTAGCAAAGAAGGAGCGAAAGACAGTTAATGGTTGTCATTGTACTTGTCCCTCGGGAGAGTCACTTTTTTGGGGGAAATGTGATTGCTGGTAGGTTGCTCATGCCCTGTTGGATGAACCCGCACACATGCTCATAAGGTCAGTAGTAACTGGACTGGAGAATGATGATAATGAGAGGAGATGAGGAGGAGAAGGAAAGGACATGAAGCCAGGAAGGAGACAAGTTAGGAGATCCCAGTGGAGTCGGGGGCAAGGAGTAGGAGGGCATAAAATCAAAATAAACTGTATGCGCGAATGACTTTTTCAATGAATAAATAAAATATTTTAATACTAAAAAGATGATTGCTTCAAATTCAAAGATAAGCTGGGCTCCATAAAGAGACCCTATCTCAAAAACTAAAACAATAATGACCCCCCCAAATCCCTCGAATATCAATATGAGATTACCCTTGTGTGTAACTCTTCCATAATATTTACTCTTGTTTGTACATTCCTACTATCAGTGCCTGAGACATTACTATTGTCTTAAAGGGAGGTGCTGGATCTATTTTAGTCATTTTCTAGAATCCACGAAAGGCTAGACTTAAAACATGTGTGTCCCTGTGTGTGTTGTCCAGGAAGAAGGAATAGACTTTAGTAGGGGCTTTAAGCATGTTCCCATGAAAGAATTACATTTTAAAGCCATACCTTAGTTTTCCATACTTAAAATTTTGTATTTGAGCAATTGCTACAATATTAAGGAAAGTGGTAAATGGTTTTGAACCTCTAAAATCCTTTATTGTGGAAATTCAGGCTTCAGATCTAAAAGAAAGGCATCACCTCCTACACACACACACACACACACACACACACACACAGCAGTTTTCTTGGAAGTTACAAGATATTTCAAGCAGAAGGAAATAAAAGGGAAGGCATGCACCCTGATGTGCCTTTCAGAAAAAACAGCTGCTACAAGGCACATCCTTCATTCCACTTCCTGGAGGAGGCTGGGTTCCTGTGAGTAGGAAGCCTTGTTGAACATCATTAAACAGCTCCTCTCTCACTGTCCTGCAAGGGGACACTCTCCCTTCCCTTGTGGTTAAGATGTGTGAAAGCTTGACTTGATTTGGTAGAACTGTGTGAGCGCAGGGATTGCTCATGTCTGTGACTGAGCAAATGGGATGGGAACCGTCCACACTGAAATCCTTGCATTTTTGCATAATCTGGCATGGCCTGGAGGTTCTGGAAGGAACATACCCTGCTTCGTCGGAGTGTGGAAGTTTACAAGATTCGGGTCATTAAGATAATCTCAAAAAATTCTCTTGACCCTGCGGCTTTCCCAGAAGAAAATGACTGGTTCTTAACATGACCATCAGTATGAGAACCCCTAGCCCAGCAGGCTCATTTTATTTTCCCTAAGGAAGGCTTTTTTGGTGAAGATATAGGAGAAAAGAAAAGAGGAAGAGAGAGCTGTGTTCCTGGCAATTTTGTCTATGCATACTTTATATTGGAATTTTTATACCTATGTGCATATGGTCCACAGTAATTGGTCGAGGGGTTATCACTAATGATAATAATAATGATAAAATAGGACAGAAAGTCAGGAATGGAGGCAGGTTAGGAAATTCCAGGGAAGTTGGACAATACATGTTTCTTAGTTTGGTTTTACCCTAGAACAAATTTACTCATGAAATAGCTTTATATTTAAAACATGGGCCTTCTTTATTCTTATTTTCTGAGACATTGCTTTCTTCAGTTCATCATTTCCAAACGCTTTTCTCAAGCCAGTAGTGATGGCAACAAGCATGGCTCCCTCCTCATAGCTTTTTTTCTGATCGCTACACTGCTTCTTTGACCATGAAGTCGGGTAAATCCAGAAGGCATGGGAAAAGGTCAACTCTAAATGTCCGGGTCTTTAACGCCCATTTGCAGTGATTCATGTTTTAGTGCCTATCGGTGAAGGGGGCGGGGGTGCTATGTGTGCTAGAAATTTATATTCCTCTTTAAAGAGGGAAGGGACCACCCAGACCCGCCGAAGGTTGTGGATGCAGATTGTGGAAAGGCACTCAATGTAAGCAGAAATCATAAATGAGTTGGTGTGAAATGAGGACAGAAACACTGGCTCGGATGGTTCCATGGGTACATGCTCTCCTTTGCTTGATTGGCAATGCGCTTTAGAGCTGCCAAAGCCCTTTTGGAATATGTGTCTATCTGTTTTCTCAGCTGCCAGTGAACTGAAAATTTTCTGACATGCTCAGGCTGGGAGAAAATGAGAATATCTCTCATCTCTGGCCCAGCCTCATGGACACAGCAGAGTCCTGGGACAAGACTAGTGAGCAGTGGGTAAGGGTGCTTGCTACCACTGAGGACCTAACTTTGATCTCCAGGACCCGCATGGAGGAAAAAGAGAATTGCCACCTGTGAATAGACACGAACTTGGGAGAAATCCAAAGTGGAAAGAACTGCAGTGTTCAGGCTAGGCATACTCCAAACAGCACGGAAAGAACAAAATACAATCTGTGTTTGACAGGAGTCGAATAACACACAGGATTAGACCCTGGGGAAGGCACAGAAGCACACATCTATACTCCTACATTTAATGTGAAGAGCAAGCAGGGCCAGAGGGGACCATAGACCCAGGCCAAGGCATAAATCAGTACAAAGTCCCCAGTGTCAAGCCATCAAGGGCAAATAGAGTTCACAGGGTCTTCTTCTTCTAGAAACCAAGGGGAAAGGTCAGCATCTATCGGCTCAGCTTTGCCTGTGCTCCAGTTTGCCTCATCGGATTGTTTCTATGCCCTGAGAGTCAGCGCCTGGGGTCAGCAGACAGGAGCCTAGTGGGTTGAAGGGAATGAGATTTGATTGGGGAATGTTGCAGTCTGGTCCAAACTGTCTTCCTTTCCCTTTCACTGCCCAAATAGAATTCTATCCTGGGCCTTGCTCTCCTTCAAGGGAGACAGAGGAAAAAAAAAAGAAGAAGAAGAAGAAAGAAAGAAAACAGACATGTAAACCATGTAAAACAAAGATGCTTCAGGAGAGAATGGTTGCATGGGAAGTGTGTGATTTTTCCTCTGTGGTGGGATTGGCTATGTTGGAACTACGAATTCAACTCCCCCTGGATTCCAAAGTCCCTTCCCCATTAAAACTCAGCACTTGGCCCCCAGCATAGGTATCCCATTATCCTTGAAGGCCAAAGGACAAGATAAAGGTGAGTTAAATGAATGGTAAGGGTCACCATAACAAACTCATTTTTATGTTCCCCCCAAAACCACCATCTTTCCTGAAAGGTCAGTGTGGGGCTGACTATTATATAGATTTAAATCAGTCTGACAGTCTGACAGTTGAAAAGAATCAGGATCAAGAGAATATAATAAAAGCCGCCACTCTTTGTGTGACTTTGTTTTATAGGATTGGACTTACTCTTTCCATTGTAGGTTCTGTATTTTTTTAAAAAAAACCCAGATTAAACAGCTGTTTACTCCACACCTCAGTGTTTCCTTAAGATGACTTGCAGGAGCTATTTTCACACATGGAAAGTCCAGCCCCCTACCTAGAGAAATTAAATTGTCACACATGACTCAAAGCTCAAAATTAGAGGTGAAGGCATGAAAATAAATTTACAGGTGTATTGTATTTTTTTTCAACTCTAATAAGAAGGTCCATTTTAGGGGCCTCACTAAACTGACAAATAAGAACTGAAACGTTCTGGGATGATGAGGGTAAAGAAACAGACACTGGGGTCTGGAGAGCCAGGCCTCCTTCTGGAATCTCAGAGCAGAAGTCAGGATCCATTCCCAGTGTTTATCCTGTCATGATAAAGCTGAAAAATGGTAGTTTGACTTAGAGGACAGATTTCTGCCGGAGAACTACGGAGAAGCCATCTCACTGAATGGTATGTGAGGGAGAGGACACCAGAAACCTCCCCGGTGTTGCATCAGCAGCAGAATTCCTCCAGGGCTGGTACAGAGTGAGATCCTTGTCAGTCAGCAACTCTGCCCTTCCTGCTACACTGTACAGACCTGGATCTTTCCTTTGAGTACATATGACACTGATGGAAAGAAGAGATGTTGGAAGCCATCCTGGGAAAGGAGACTAATGGAGGATGGCACATGGTGACCCCGGCAACGCCAGCGTCTCTTTTCCGTGGTGTGTCAAATTAGATTAGGCTTTGGCTACTGCGCTTTTTCTAACTCTTCTCTGAGCCAGAAACTCACAACATTAACCTCACAGAGACCATGACTTGCAGGGACGACAGACAGACAGACAACAGACAGACAGAACATACACAACCAGGGCTCTTTCTTTTCTTCAGGTGTGCCCTCCTCTCCTCCCTTCTATATGACTTCTAATCCTAGGTGCCTGTTTGATTCTGCCTTCAGCCGCACCTTTCTACTTGGATATCTACCCATGTAGACTCTTAAAAAACTAGGACCATTTCACTGTAACACAAAGTTTACTTGAGAGAGGAAAAAGCCCTAGAGCCTGGCAGTACTACAGAGCGAAGAACATTTACCAGCTCCTTTCGCAGCCTGATGCTACAACCCGCGGCCTCGTCTGTCTTTCAGGAACCATTTGGCATCTCAGACTTTTAGAACATGAGAATAGAATTCACTTCCAGTGAAGAACACAGGGCTGCAGAGGTCATACATAGGCTAGCAGATCAACCCCCTCTCCCTAGCCCCGCCCCCTCGTGCTGTTTAGCCTGCTCTGCTAAAGCACAATACCTGTTGCTATTTTTCTAGTGACAATCTGTAGAATAACAATTTCCTTATTGGACTATTTTTCTTAACCAGTGTGAAGATTTCTGCCATATATATGAGGTTCTGGCTTTGATCCCCAACATTACACCACACACACACACACCTGTCTGATCATCCACAGAGTTCAAAGCGATGCCGAATTATTGAGCATGGAACTCCATGCCAGGCTAGCCTCAGTGGAGTCCTTGCCATGTGTTCTTGGTTTAGGCCGTCACCTCCTTCGGCATTTGTGATGTAGAGTAATTAACTCCTATCTGATGAGTCATCATGGAAGTTGGGTAACCACCTAGCTCCATCTGGTTCAGGGGCCTCTCCTTGGTGAATACAAAGAAATCATCAGCTTGTCTCTGTGGAACCTCATTCCTCTTTCTTTCTGAAAGCCCATACTGCCCACAAAGTTTGCTTTCCTTCTCTGTATTTTGTTGGCATGGTAGAGCTGTTTCACTTCATTTTCTTTGTCAAGTGTTAGATGGATACATGTATTCATGCATCTGAAGCATATTTTTAAGCATGCAGAAAAAAAAATTAACAGCCAATCTCATGTTTGTGTTTGGCTTTAAAACTGGGTTGAATGCAAAATTGCAGCTGCCTCTACACAGAAATTAGATGAGTTGCCAAGGGATTGCAGTACAGATGGGTAATGGCCCAGACCAGTAAGCAGTCTCATTGTGAAGTAAAGAAAGGGTTCTGAAATTCTTTGATCCACCTCTATGGATCCTGCAAGAATAACTGAAGCATACACTATTCATAGTCTGTGCATATGGATCCTATCTCAATAAAAACAATTTGCTATTGTCTGCATCAAACAGGGAACTGGCTACTTTTTTTTTTTTGGTCAACTATATTGTACAAAGAACTTGCTGGCAAAAAGGCACAGATGAGGTTTACAATGAGACAGCATGGCTGTGCCCTGGTACTGCAGTAGGTGGGATTGAGGGTGGACATAGCACTCATCACCAGGGGCTGTTTGAAATTTCAAGGGGGTAGAACTGGAACTGAGGACTCAGGGGTCAGATGGACCTGAATGGCTGATACAAAAGACAAGCATCCCCAAGAAGAATCCAGAAAGAACAGGTCACGGTGATCTCTTTTGTTTATTGTTTTAAATATTCATGTCTTGTTACACTGTTTCCAGGGAAAGATGAAAAGAACAATATCTTGATCTGTTCTATATTGCTATAGCTGAATGTCTGAGACTTAATGATAATATATATATATATATTTGTGAATATATACATATATATATATGTGTGTGTGTGTGTGTGTGTGTGATAGGTTGAGTTGGGCTCATGGTTCTGAAAACCCAAAAGCAGATGGCTTTCCCTGCTCAGCTTCTGGAAGAAAAACAGACAGGAGGCAGGTGTGAGCAGGGAGAAATGGAAGCGGAAGTCCTTCAAGGGCTAGACCATTCCAGTGAGGGCAAAGGGAGCGGAACCTTGTGACGCTATCACTTTTGTCACTGTTGCAGTGGGGACCGAGGCTCAACATGAGTTTTGATGAGAAACATTCTAGCTTAGCACAGGGCTCCCTGGCAGCAGGTACAGGCCTCCCTGCAGAGGGAGCTTAAGGTCCTACAGCCTGAGTCCCAGCACCAAGGCAGACAGAGGGACTCTTGGGAAGACAGCTTCCTGACTCACCGTGCCTTTGGAGCTTGTCACTGCAAAAGCTGTCTAAAGCCCCTTAAGAGAAATGAAACCTCTTTGTTTTAAAGAACTAGAATGAGCCAGGCAGAGGGGGAGTTTCCTGGGCAGACATGTTGTTTTATGTGGGTGTGAAGTGAAAACCATCACTTCCTGCAGAGAACAGAAACAGAAAGAGCACCCTGAGCCAATGGGCTGATGTGAACTTTGAGAATAACTTCCTTAGCCGGATCACTGCAGGTCTGGAAGGCTTGGGCCAAAATGTGGCTAAAAGTCCCTGATTGTCTTGTACAGTGTCACAAAATAGATAAAGATATTTCATTCCTAGAGCCTGAGTGGGTCTGCCTTTACCTCTCCCTGGAGCCATGGGTCATTTTATGTCAAGTAGTGTGGACATGCAAATGGCCTTGAGGCCCCATCAGCCTCAGCCGTGGTCTGCTCTGACCTTCCCTGCCAGGTGAGTGGTCCCGAGCCACAGACACCACAGAACTCATAAGATCTGATGTTCATTCCATTTGCCTGGGTTGCCTGGGATGTTCTGAGAGCTCCCTCTGTGGTGTGCAGGAAGTCTGGGTGGGTGTATGTCTTTATCCTTTGGTATTGACGCCATTATTTGGCCAGCAGCAGTTGTAGCTTGGCGTGACCCCTGTCTAAACATCCACCCTGCCCCACTCCCCCCCCAAAAAAGAAGAAATACTGTCTGCCCTAAAAAAGGGGGGGTTGGCATAGTGAGAGTCTTTAAGCATCCATTTTCCAGACGGATCACTTTGTTAAATAAAAAAATAAAAAATAAAATAAAATAAAGTTAAACCATGTGGAATGGTCTCTGACTAGTGCTGCTTACTAGACTTTTTTATTCCATCTTATGGAATTTTATGATAAAATATCAGTAAGCTCATAAAAAGGCTGTTTTAGGGTTTGTAATCTTTCTAACCATAACAAAAGGGGTGGTAAATATATTGTACAAGAGTGCGATGGAAAAATGTGCTAAAGTATTTCCATAAATCAAATGTAGCGCTTTGGCATTAGCTAGAAAGCATTAACTTTAGCAAATTAGAACCAGATGATTTTAAAATAGAAACTTACATAACTTGATGGTGTGATTTTTTTTCCTCCAGCACAAGTTTATCTTCATGAAGTTACCTTTGCTGCTCCTGTAATAGGTATTTAAGAAGTAAGGGCAGTGTCTGGGTGCTATTCATCTCCGTGGCTCCCACGGAGCCTACTGTTGTGTCGAGCAATTCGGGATTGGTGGAGGGGAGAATGAAATCGAAGCAGCTATTAACAAGGACAAAATAATCAGCAAGGAAATGTGATACTGATGTCAAAACGGATATGCAGGTGCGCAAACTCCAGCTCTCCAGAACCTAATTGAACCGGTGTCTTGCTTTTCCTTTCATTGTTAAATCTGTGTCCCAGTCAACTAATGATTTTGTATTACCGTGCTCTGAAGTGCTGTCACCCAGCACTTTCCTAATGCCTGACTCTCCTTTCTGTTTCTGCTACCTCGGTGGCCTCTGCTTCCTCTCCCCTTTACAGGGTGTTTGGATGTATCTGGCACTTCAAGGCCAACCTAGGGGTTCAGTGCAATAAACTGACTGGGTGTCTTTGACCTTAAGTCTTATATGGAGAGAACACACAAAGTGTACATGAATGGGGAGATGCCTATGCTCTGGTAGAGACACTTTAGTGCAATGGAAAGAAGTCAGATTCAGATTGGATTAGGGGAAAATATTTTTGTTACCTATCTTAGTTAGGTTTCTATTGCTATGATAAAATAGCATGAACAAAAGCAACTTGGGGGTTGGGGTAGTGTTTATTTCATCTTAAAGTTCCATAGCAAAGTCCATCATTGAAGGAAGTCAAAGCAAGAACTCAAGGCAGGAACCTGGAGGCAGGAATTGGAGCAGAAGCACTACAGGAGTGTGGCTTCCTCGCTTGCTCCTCTTGGCTTGCTCAGCCTGCTTTCTTATACAGCTCAGGACATCCTGGCCAGGGGTGGCACCCTACTACCATGAGCTGGATCCTCCCACATCAATCATTAATCAAGAAAATGCCCCAGAGATGTGCCCTTGGGTAAATCTTGCAGAGTTAAATCTTGCAGAGAAATTTTCTCAAGATTCCCTCTTCCCAGAGATGTCTAGCTTTCTAGAATGTTGACAAAACCCGACCAGCATGTCACCTTATAAGTTAGAAGTCTTAGAGCAGACTTCAGGCATGGCTAATTCAGGAGACACAGACAAGGTCAGGGCTCATTCCATTCTTTTGATGTTAATGTCTCCTTTATTATTTTGCTTGTAAATCCCATTCTTTCTCTTTATAAACACGTGTAACAAAAAGAAAAGGTATTTATTGTTAAGCATAGTTTATAGCCTATGATGCAAAGATGGAGAGGCCATCATTTCATGGTGATTATACAAAATCTCAAAGATCTCAGGCTGACTCACAAGTTCTCCGAGAAATCTCTGTGAATGATGGGTACAGTCTCTGATTGGCCAGGCCTGTGTGGTGATTAGGAACATACACTAGTGGGTGGAGGAGAGAGAGCAGCTCACGCTGTAACTACTGGGGGTACAGAACTGACAGGCCTTGGACACAGACTGTATATGGGAAGTGCAATCAGGGTGAGGGTTTGTCTTTAGGTGACTGGGACAATAGCAGTGTCAAAACAAAACTAGCTAAACAGCGTTTATTTGAGAGAATTTCTTCTCTGTGTTATTCTAAGGAACAGAATTTGTGTTGTTCTGGTGGTAGTGGTGCTGGTGTGTTTGTTGGTCAGCTCTCCATTATAACAAAACACCTGATATAATTAACTTAAAAACAAATGTTTGTTTGCGCCAGAGTTTTGAAGTTTCCCATCTATAGTCAGTTAGCCTCATTGCTTTAAGGCCTGTGGCAAGGAAGTGTATTATGGTGGGAGTATGTAGCCTAGGCAATTACTCACGTCAGCGCTGGGTACCAAACATAGAAGGAAAAGACCAGTATCCCACAATCCCTTTCCAGTGATCCAACTCCTTCCTGATGTGTTCCACTTCCTAAAGATCCCTCTGTTCTCCAGTAGACCAACGGTTCTCGACCTTCTTAATGCTGCAGCCCTTTAATACAATTCCTTATGTTGTGATGACCCCAACCACAAAATGACTTTGTTGCTATCTCATAACTATAATTTTGCTTCTGTTACGAATTGTCATGCAAATATCTAATATGTAGGATATCTGATATGTGACCCCAAGGGAGTTGTGACCCACAGGCTGGGAACTTCTTGTCTAATGCATAACTATGTGGATGAGGGGAAGATGGATAGAGACAGAGACAGGCAGAAAGAGACAGATGAGGGATTATAACTGTGTTTTAAGGAATGGCTCACAGTTCAAAGTGTGCAGTGTAGACCGGCAGAGTCAAAAAAGACCTGTCAGTCTTATGAAACAGCTGATCCTGAAGCCATTGTAGGCAGAATTTTACCTTCCTCAACCTGTTTTCTGCTAAGGCCTTCAACTGCTTAGATGAGGCCCACCTGGGTGATAAAGAATCAACTGCCTTATTCATTGTCCACTGATGTTAATCTCCTCTAGAAAATTATCTTCATATTAGCATCTAATATACTAATTTTCTTAAATATCTGGAGACATGGCCTCGCCAGGTTGACGTATAGAGCTAATCACAACATGGGAACACAGAGATCTAATGAGATGTCCCTGGAATATTTGGGCATAGTAGGAAATGAGTTTGTGAAGTTGCATCATGAAACATGGACCGATCTTGGTGTAGAAGCAGGAGTATATATCATAGTAGAGGATGTGCTAGAGAAGAGAGCAGATGCAGAAGGCAAAAATGCTGAGGCTGGAGCCTTGGGGAATACTGGCTGGAAAGAGGACGAGAAAGGATTGGGCAGAAGTGGGAGAACATGAGAGGGTCAGCTGTATGTTTGGAAATCGTTAAGTGCATCTAGCTCAGGCCAGAGGAAGTAGGTGCTTGTCGAGTTCAGGAGGGTGGGGGAGGCAGAGGTTTTAGCAAATGGAGAAGAGCCTCCAGCTCTAGCAGCAGAGAAGCTGGTGGTCCTCAGTGGGGCATGGCCCCTCAAAATGGACCACCCGGGACTCACATTAGGCTACATGCTAGACAGAACTTTAGTGAGGAGAAGCTAAGAACATGCTCATTCTTAATTCTCCAAAAACTCTGACAGCAGTTCTGCAGGAGCCATTTTGTATTGGCTGAAATAATTCATCCTCACTGTCGTTATAAACTGGAGATTTACGAACCCTTCTCATCTCTTTAGTTTAGTGATGTAGACATGAGCTCTGCACCGAGTGCTCCTGCTTAGGATGATCATTGATTCATCAGGGCAGAGGCTACAGTCAGGAGGCTAGTATGTGAGACCCTTTGCCCTCTGGCTACAGAGATTGGTGGGCACTTGGGAAGGGTTGGTTACAATTGGAAGACTCCAAAGACTGGAGGAGGTATTCAGACTGCCACAAACATAACACACAAAATTCTAGAACTTTTACAGAGCCCACTTGGCCACAAAACACCATTGGATTGGTCCAAGGTTGTGTCTTCTCTATTTCCTGTACAAATCCTCTCAAAGGTAAGTGAATCTACTCGTGGGATTGGCCATTCACCCCATAGGAGCCAACTGTAATCCGGAATAACAAGGAGCTGTGAGTATACAGGGAGCGAAGACCTGAATTTATCTAGGGCATGAAAGGGTAGGGAACTGAGGGCAGAGAGAATGACTGGGGAGCTGAGTCCTTCAGTGGGCTTTAGCGGAAAGAAGTAAAGAGTTGTCTGTAGGAAGGAACTTTTATTCTGACCACTGGAGATACATAGAGGGATGGCTTTTGAGCCATCCCTCCATATGGCTCCACAGTCTCCATGAAGTCATCTGTGGACCTGAAAATGCTTGGTGGGAGGGGGATGGAATTGCAAGTCTGTTGAACATACACAGATGTTTTTACTTGTTTATATCACCTATTACGTTTACATTGCATAGGGTAGGATGCATGAGCAGTCTAAAGAAGATTTAGAGCATACAGGAACATGTGCAGGGGTCCTTTTGCAAACACTACTATATCTTTATACAAGAGATTTGAGCATCCATGTATTCTGGTAATCACATGAGGTCCTATAACCAGTCCCCCCACAGATACCGAAGAAGGGACGACTATGTAGGGTGATTTGGGGGTAAGCAAATTAAGAGTTGTGGCTTCTGCCACCAAAGGTCAGCAGAGGCCCAGGTCCCTTCTAGTCACTACTTTCTGCCCTTCCTAAGACCAGAAGCTCAAGTTTAGAACGTGAGTCACAGGAACCGCCAGGCCACGAAAAGTTCGAGGAAGCCCTTGTAATGCCCACTTGTCTACATCTTCAAGGCTGAAACCACAGAGTGCCAAGACTTCAGCAAATTAAGGGATCCCATACTCCATAAACCTCAGCGGCGCACATGAATAAGACTGAGCAGCTAGTGCCTGCTCATTAGCACAGCCTCCCTTCAGTTTTCCGTATGAAGGAGGGAGCTGCCCCTTGTTTCATAGCTTCTGTGGGCAGGGAGGAATGTGCCATCTGTAACTCCACTAGGCAAATGGTGGGTACCTCTGCCACCGCCTAAGCCTTGGGCCCACGCCGGACCAGCATCTTTCTAGCAGACAAAGTTAAAAGTTGCTGATAGCTGGGACACTTTGTTTTGTTTTCTTCTCTCTCTCTCTTTTTTAAAGAATTAAACTCTTCAAATGTTAGGCTGGAACTGGGCACACAGCATGCTGTACCTCGGCCCCACCAGGCCCCCGCGTGGCTGGGATTCCTTCTCCTGGCTCAGCAGCAGCAGCAGCTGGAAATGAACTGGGCTGGACAGGCAGGCCTAAAGGCTGGTGGGGCTGTGAATGTTTGCTGTTGATGTGAGGACATGGGCAGGCTTCCTCTGAGGACTGGGACAGCTGGGTTTCTTTAGGGCTGCTGGAAATAGCTGATTCCAGCAAAGTGGTCATTTGGGATCTCTCTGTCTCGTCTCTGTCTCTCTCTCTCATGCACACATCATTGTCCTACCACCACTAGCACCTGGAGTTACTCTAGATGCTGGATGCTGAAAGTGACTGTCAACAGCCACTGTGCCCTGGAAATGGCAAAGCTCTTGAGTACATCAAAAACAGAATATTCAGCCCCACCCCAGAGCCAGGGCCCAGGGTGCATAGTTTGTTTAGGTTACTTCACTAACACAGGTATTAGGCAGGTGAAACGGGATGATTCCTGGGCCTCTCTGGCCAGCCAGCCTCATCTAAAACATAGAGACCCACGTCCTATTAAGAAAATCTGTCTCAAATAATAAGGTGGATGGAGGCTGAAGAGATAGCTCATCAGTTATTATGCATGTTGCTCTTTAAGAGAATAGTTCCTGGTACCATTTCGGATGGCTCACAACTGCCGGTAACTCCAGCTTCCAGATGTGGCAGGTGGGAGGGATCCAGTGCTCACTCTGTGAGCATTCACAAATGTGGCATGTAGCTATACACAGAAATAGAAAATAAATCTTGAAACTAAGGTGAGACACACAGGATTGTCCTCTGACCTCTGCATCTATCCACATGCACGGACATGCACAAAGTACCCACTCACATGCACAGCTAAATACATTAAAAATGGAAGGAAGGGTGTTTACAGGAAGTACTTTGCAAGCGTGACACTGTATGAAGGATTAGCAAAAAATCCTTCATACCCTTCAAAAAAGGGTAGGAAAAAAATGTCTTCGTCTTTATCATTTAAAAGATGTTCTGCAGAACGTTATGTTGGGCGGTGCCATATTAGAAAACGGTGCTCCATCCAGTCATAAGCTTCCTGTTTACTTGGTATTGGCAGATGCCCTTAACCTTTGTAAAAATCCACAATCTAAAATTTCTACCTACCCTCAGAAGGGATATCCATGGCAGTTTTATACAACAAGTTGAACAAAATAACGTCTGCAAGAACAGAATGCCTGGACTCAGAAAACAGGCATGCGTCCTTGCCAGGCAGCCTTTCAGTCCCTTCTGTACGATGAACACTATGCCTCGGTCCAGCTAGATACATATAAACTATAGAAATGTGAACCTTTGCCTGTTTATGGAAACCGATAGATGTAAATCTTTATTGTGTGCTTCTGTGTTTTTCTTACAGTGCCACCCCCCCAGTTAATCCTCCCACTGTTTCAAAGAAAGAAAATACTGAGTGCTGAGCAGAGCTCCGCAATTGCTTGTCATATTTCACTAGAGTTGAGTGAATTCACTTAGTGTGTAATTTAAGCTGTCAACCCTCCTTAGTTCTTTGGGAAGAGAAAGGACGGTAATTAAGTATTCCCAAGTTAACAGCATTAAACATAGAAACTTCACAGTTGCACAGGTTTTCTAAGTAAGTCCAGATACTGCCGGCAATCACTCCACTTATGATGGTGTGTCCAGGTTTATGGACGATTAGCTGAGACTGAGTCATTCAAGTCTACCACGGCATTCTCGGAACAGAAGCTAGAAGTGGGAGAGGTGACAGATTTTTTTTTTTAGAAGACTGTGCAGCATGATATGGTGAAAGGTCTGCTGAATATAAGACCTCATGAGCTACTTATTCCACTGGGCGGTTTGTTCTACCATGCCATGCAGTAAGAGGTATCGTTTTCAATCCATGTAATTCAGAGCCCGACCTGGCCCCAGGTGACTTGACATTGAGTTAGGGAGAAACCAAGTCTAAAGGAACCCAGGGATCATGAACCAACAAGCCTTTTTAATATAGGCAACCCTCATCTGCAGAGACAAATGTTAAAGAAATATCTCCTTTCCAACCCCTTCAGGAAATGTATTCCTAGTTCACTGTTGCTAGTAGACTGTGTTCATGTTCTAAGCTATGATACATTAAAGGGGTTGGAAGGGGTGCCAGGGAGCTATTGAATCCAACATGCAGAGAGAAGAAGGTCAAACAGTCATGGTTGTTTCTTAAGGGAAGTAGGATTTGGGAAGCCAAGATCTTGACCATAGATAATGGGAGACACAGAAAAGGATAGGAGCCTGGAATGGGAACATGTAGGCAGCAATAAATTCTCTAGGAAAAACATCCTAACAGAGATAGGCTGCAAGCTGGGGCAAGATAAGAGCTAGGTAAGCAGAGGGTGAAAAGGACAATGAATAATGAAACGGACTGTGTACGTGCGTGCGTGCGTGCGTGTGTGTGTGTGTGTGTGTGTGCCGTGTGCACACTATTTGACAGTATTACCATCTGCTTCACAAATATGCCTAGTCTTCCACTAAGCTGTAGACCTGCCCTCAAAGAAACATCAACAGGGCTCAGATACTGGTGGGCACTGTAACTCTGTGGCCACCCCAACTCCAGAAGGAGAATGCCTGGATTTCTACTGTAAACCTGTCACTCATCTGCCCTGTAACTGTGTGAACTGTGAAACCTTTCAAAGTTTCCATGTTGTAATATGTGAACTAAGACCACTCTGCCTTCTGGATACGGTACACAAGACACATACTAAGTGAGGTGATGTCTGCAAACATCTACCTCAGAGCCCAGCATCTGAGAGAGCTCTGGTCAAAAGCTCGTTGGGCTAGAAGAGAAAACTCTTCAGTGGCGTGTCTTTGGCAGGTTCTGTAGACTTGGCATAGAATGGAATAGTGGTTCGAACAATATTTTTTGAGATGGTTTATTATGTACAGGTTTTCAAAAGATGATATCAAACTAGAAAGGGCAACACATAACCCTCACGCGCCTCTGTTTAGGACTTAGTCTGCTTTCCCTGGTCTGTTCTTCGTTCAGCCTCTAGGTTGTTTCCCATGTAGGGGGATCTGAACTCAAAGCCAGAAAGATCTTGTACTATTTGAGAACATAAGTAGCACATTTTCTGTGGAGAGTCAGATAATAGTACTTTATTTGTTGCATCTACTTTATTTTTTACTTTTGTGGGATTTTGGTGTCGTTTTGACGGGGTTGTGGGGGTCGTCTCAGCTCACCAATGCTGATCCCTAAGTCACTCTAAGTGCTCCTGAGTGAGCTTGTTGTATTATTTTATAACAAACACGTTCTTTAGCTTTGTGGCATTTACCAACTCAAGGGCAACTACGCAGCCCTACCTTTGCAGCTCAACAGAGAGTATGTAAATGAACAGGGATGGCTGTATGCCAAAAAAAAAAAAAAAAAAAAAAACTTTGGGTATAGACATAGAAATCTGAAATACACGTAATTTTCACATCTCTCAAAATGTTATTCTTTAGCCTCCTCCCAAGCCACTTAGAAATGTAAATGCTATTCTTAGCTCACACAGACAGAGTTGACAGCAGCCTGGCGATGGTTCTGAAAAGGTGCATCCTGTGTCTCTTCTAATAAATGTGAACTGGAAGCTGTTCTCAGACATAACTCTTATTTTTTTCTGTTCCTTTCCCGGGCGCTATGCCGAACTTGGAGGTAAACATGCGTTCTCTGAATTACTCCCTTGTCCATATGGCAATGACTGAAGCACCTACAAGGTATAAAGAGATAGAGAGATCAACCAGTCATCTCCCTGTTCTTCCTGAAGCCCCCCCCCAAAGCTAGATAAATAGACCCTCAAGACGCCACCACCATCCAAACATGGAAAAGCACTTTCAAAGATATGTGTTCCAAGTACAATGGGGGCACAGTCAGGGGAAGAAGGGATTTGTTCTGAAAGGATGAGGTGGGCAGGACGGGGGCCGTGACCAGCACACACAAAGACATTAGTGTGTTAAGCTAGGCCTGACAGCAGACAACTAGCTAGAGCATTCTCTGCAGAGAGACCCCTCTGTGCAAAGCCAGGAAGGTATAAGCCTATCCTGTGGAGGGGGAAACTGAAATGGGAAGGGGCGAAGTTGTCAGTGTGGCCTACACCAGTGTCCTGATACTGTTTCCTAAGGCATTAATTAGCATATCCCTGAGATTGTCAAACACAATCTGACTGTCATCCGCTCAGCCCTCTAGGAAGTAAATAGGTAGTAAATGCTGAAGATGGAGACATAGGAGGATTTCGAGGAAGGAAATGAAAAAGAAATCAGTATGGAGACTCAGGAGGGTGGCTTGACATACATACATATGACTGCAGCTGGTGGGCCCACACGCAGAGGTCCTGACCTCTCTGAGTATCAGCTTTGTCTTCTCTAGGAGGGTTTTGACTAGATGGTTTCCCAGGCGGCTCTCTTCCCTGCTCCCAGGCTCTAGTTGTGAGACATTGGCTCCTACAGAATGGCCACTAGGTTCTGCCTGAGCTGTGGACAGTCCCAGCATTCGCTTCATTTTCATCTATGTCCCAACCCATGTCCAATGGCTGCTAACAAAGTCTCTCAGATGCCACTGGGTGCCATTTCCCTGACTCCTAAATGCACTAGGGTCTAACCAGGCATGTTTTCTGTTTTTTGTTTTTGTTTTTGTTTTTGTTTTTTTTTCCGAAGAGGCGGCTACCAAAAAGAATGCTGCTGGATGCAAGGTGGGGTCTGAGCCCCAGGCTCCTTGTCCGTTCTGGGATGGTACCAGCCCACCAGTTTCCTGTATAATTCAAACATAGAGTCCAGTTTTAACATTCTTTTCACCTCTACTGTCTCAGGCAATAGATACCGAAAGGGCTGTTTCTTTAATCACTGATAGAATTTTGTGTTTCTCCACATTGTTTGAAGGGAGTGTGACCAGTGAAGCACAATTACCTGTGTTACTTCAGCTATGCTGGGAGC
This sequence comes from Pachyuromys duprasi, assembly GCA_028658305.1. NCBI lineage: Eukaryota > Metazoa > Chordata > Mammalia > Rodentia > Muridae > Pachyuromys > Pachyuromys duprasi. The sequence continues at coordinate 61,862,979 of CM053760.1, forward strand.
ATGCTATAATAGTTTAAGGGTGAGAACAAGGAAACAGATTGTTCTCTGCCCAAACTGCACCAATGGCTTCTTATCACACTCAAGGAAAACCCCTAGCTCTCTCCCAGCCACCTCTTCTCATGGTTTCCCTCTGTCCTGTGCACTCTGCCCCAACCACTGATTACAGTCCCGAACACATGGAGCTCAGGCCTCCTGAAGGCCTATTCATGTGTCCCTTCTGTCTGGAATGTTCTCTCCTCAGATCTGGGAATGGTTCCATCCCACGTGTTATTCAGATTTTGTTTAACTATCACCTCCTTCAAGAAGCTTCCCTTTGGCTCTATTGAAAAAAATAAAAAAGTAAGACACCCACTCACCCTCCACACAGACAGTGGTCTGTTTTCCTCTAGAAACTTCCACTCCTTAATATTCTCCTCACAGCATTTGCCACATCGGTTCATACTATATTCCCTCAATTACTTCCCTCCATAAGGGACAGGAACTTTGTCTAGAATGCTTCCACCTCCACCTGGCCCATGATAGACACTGAAATGAGACTTGTTAAATAGGAAACTGCTCCCTCTAAAGAGATACGAAGACAGGGGGAGACTGGAGAGATGCCTCCGTGCTAAAGAGCACTGCCTGCTCCTCCAGAGGAGCAGGTTTGATTCCTAGCAACCACGTGGCAGGTCGAAACCATCTTTAATCCCTCACCCAGGGGATCCATTGCCCTCTTCTGGCTTCCATAGGAACCAGGCATAAACTTGGTGCACAAACATACATGCAGGCAAAATACTCATATACATTAAGTAAAATGTAGAAATAAGACACACATAGGGGATGTCTCTGCTTATGTGTGAGTCCCCCCAACACTCATAATCAAGAGCAACTTAACATCAATGAATAGCTGTCATTAACATAACAGCTAAGTGTTTAATTCACAGCACTAGCAATATATAATAAAATAAATAAGAGCAAAGTAATCTATACTAAAACTTACATTGATGTTAAGATAACAACATGAGGAACAAGCAACCATACTTAGGATCATTGATTCTTATAGAGATTATTTCATTTAATCCTTATTGTAACCCCAGCAGGTGTGTATGATTTTGTTCTCTATTTTATACTCTAGGAGACTAAAATTGCAATGTTAAGAAATCTGCAGAGATTCCAAAATGAGAGAATCACCTAATAGGAATCAAGCCTTCTAGCTGAGAATGCAGTTTCACAAGTACCCAGCTCAGGGCAAGCTTCGGCAAAATTGTTTTGCAATATTCACATGGGGTGGGTTAGCCTTGCTTGCATTCATCAAAGGGCAATTCAGCCTGGCTGCTGAAGAAGCCAAAGGAATGCTATCTCCATCTCCTAGGGCCCAGAACACCTCCGCCGGAGAGAAAGGCCTTTGACTCATAGTCTTCCCATGCCTCCATAGACGCAAGACACACTACAAACGTATCTCACTACTTTGAGTCTGCAGGGCTGCCAGGACAATCCTTCTACCACACTGTATTTCATGCCTGATCTGTGTCCAAAAGACCCCGCAAATAGCATTCGTTTAATTCTAGCTTGAGGCCAAGAAGCAAAAGCCATGACCTGGAAGAGGTCTGAATAGGGGTACCAACTTTGCCAAGGCTGCTGAGGCATCCTGTAAAGGAATCAGGGCTGCAGGCAAACATGGACTTAACTATAAAAGTAAACCCTACACCCAGAAACCACTTTTGTGGGGCATCTGCTCTCCTGTGCTTTTTGCTTAAATCTTTTTTTTTTTCCCCTCCGAGAGTTTTAATCCACTGGGAATTTAGAGAGGGAAGTTGGAGGCAAAACTTATTCTGGTCCAGCATAGTCAGGAAAAGAAGTAAGAGTTGATTTTTTTTTCTGCCCAAGACATGCAGTCTGCCTGGAATGCATCCCGACTAGGGGATAGTCATTGAACGCTCCAAGTCCTGGGGCCCAAGGAAAAGGAACTTCGTCTCCTAAGAGATTCTCTTTCTCGATATAAACCTCGAGATGGAACTGCTGTGCAAATCATGTTCCATGCTTTGCCAGAGAGATTCTCCTCCTTTTAACCAGGCTTATCAAACAGTAGGGTTCTCCCTGGATAATAAGTGTGAATGGGTTAATGGGTCATTTGAGGGAGAGAGGTCAGAACGAAAAGGCCTCAGTGTTCAAAGCTGGATCTGGCAATGCCAAGCAATCAAAGAGCAGAGTGCTGGACAGACAGGGATGATGTATAGGGTGTGTTCTATAGGAACTGCATGGATTCCCATCTAACCTTTATCCCCATCAAAGACTGCCAGGGTCTCTTAATGTGTCTGACACTCCTCTCTGAGGTCCCAGTGAGACAGTCCCGGAAAGCCTGGCGCTTGTGAGTTCCTTTTCGCTGAAGGAGAAACGTTTTCCAGCTCCTAGCAGGCTGATTTTGCAAAGTACTTTAAACATTGAAAAGAGAGAGGGAGGGAGAGAAAGCAAACAGCCACAGAAAAGGGACGAGAAAGAGAAAGGACAGAGAGTTATCAGCAGGGGTGGTTAGTAAAAAGAGGGGGGGGAGGCTGGAAACAGAAAACCTTTTGTTTCCCCAGCTCGTTTCATGTAGAGATTGTAAGGTGAATGGCTTTGAAATGAAATGGGTTTATGAACTAGTTGCTAGGTCACAGGAGGCGCGGTTGTCAGGCTGCTTTGTGAATTCGGATTCTTTAAAATTTAGGTTAATTTCTAAAGGAACGTATCTCCTTTGTCTGGTTCCCATTTCTTTCCTCTTTAAATTTTTATTTCGCGGGGTGGTTTTGGGGGGGGGCCGCCTCCCCACTTTCTGTTTTTCTCCTCCGCCTTTTTTTATATATATAAAGCGAAAAGAAATAATCGTATTACACACACTCTAGTGTGGGAGAGACTCAGAAGTTAGAAGAGGGCGGGGCGGAGGCGGCACCTCCCTCCCGCCAGCCAATGGCGGCGAAGGATGCAAATGAGGCCCGCGATCGGCGGGTCTCCCGGCACGCCGTGAGCTCAGAGACGCCGCAGTGCGCGGGGAGGCGAGCTTCTCGGTCCAGTCCAGCGCTCCATGGAGGGGCGGACGCTGCGGTGCCTCACTGTGTGACCAGCTAGGACCAGGGCTCATCTGACCGCCGCCGAGATGAAGTATAAGGTAAGGGCGTCCAGGGAAGCCGGAGACAGCTGTGCCTTCGGGTTTCTCACCCTGATCCCTTGTGCGTCTCCGGTCCCGCTGAGCTGCGTCTGGTCTGGTTTCCAGGGTTCCCTGGGGTTTACCCGTAAGCCGACCGTGCGCTCTCAGACCCACCCGGTTCTCAGAACCCAGCTCTGAAAGTTGCCGTGGGCAGCCTGGGAGGCAGCGGAGGAGAGTTCGCCGGAGACCAGAGGGTGTCCAACTCCGCGGCAGGCAGGTCGCCCACCCGGGGAGCCTTAGCGGAGGAAAGAACCAGAACTGCTGAGCTTCTGGCGGGCTCTAAAAGCACCTTTTCAGAGTTTGGCCTCAGCCCTTGATCTGGGAAGCTGTCTGCTCCAGGCACTTCTCGGTAGAAGCAAATTAAAAACCCAGACACCATCACAGCGGCGATGATGGAGAATTCCCACATCCTTAGATAGTTTGGCTTTATGAATAAACGAGTGTTAGTCATTTCTGGATAACACTTTATTGAGGTTTGAATGGGTCTGAAAGAATGAAGGCTCCGGCTGGCTTATTTTCCCTGACGCTTACAGAATGTCGTGCTCATATTTTGGCAGCATTATTTTCCATTGCATTTTGCACCACGGTTTCTGGGCTTACTCTTGGCAAAATGATTATGACTTGCTCAGCACATCCCGCCTAAGGAGGCAGTTTCCAAGGGGCTTACTTAGCCCAGTAGAAATTCGCAATGACTTGGCCGTGCTTATTTATTATGTTCTTTTTAATTTTAATGGTGAATAGACATTTAAAGGACAGTGTTATTATAAAAATTCATTTTGGTTAAGGTAGCTTAACAGATCCTGTTAACTGACCTATGGAGGAGCTAACTTCGCTTCCCTCTAAGGTTTGTAGCCTCTGGCCCTTCCTTTTGGACAGAGGGCTGTAAACACTTGCTGTAGCTAACAGCCACGGGTGAATATCAATCTTTTGTTCAGTGCCTGTAAATCTTGTTCAAAAGCTGTGAACCAAAGCCTGGGTGCTGGGTCTTGACAAAGTTCCAGCACTCTGAAGACCCAGGTATCTTTTATCACCCCACTATCAGCTGTCGGTGGTTTTGAATATCAGTGGGTAGGAGCAGACGAAAGGATGGCTCCAGGATTCAGTCAGAAAAACAGTTCTACCTGGCAGGAACAGAATCTTTTTAGAAGGGTTTCTCTCCATGGCTAAGTCTCCTTGTTCACAGTTGATGGGGCAACATGGTATTCAGCCTAGGATGTTTTTTTTTTCTTCCTCCCTTTCTCCCTGTTGTTGAATCAAGACTGTATTATAGAGGAAAGGGAAAGGATGCCATCTATCATTAGAACATTAAATGGCTGGTGTGAACTTTGAGTGCTACAGTCTAGAGAGCGATAAAGTCTAAAGTCACTTTGATTCAGTGACCTCATCATGGTTAGCTTTACTCTTTATGGAAAGAAAGTATCTCGGGGACTGATGATGTACACTGTAGGTGAGACACTGCAACCGGGGAAAGCCTCCCACTTGGAAGGGTCTGCCCAGGGTTGAGCACATTGCCAAGCAATAGAAATAAGCGGCTACTATTATTACTAATTATTATTATTGTATGGCAACTTCACCTGCAGAAATGCTGAGCTCCCCAAGTAAACAAATGGCAAACAGACACGCTGTGTTGATCATAGGAGAAGCGAGTCACTTTCCTCCTGCCATGAAGTCTGTTAGTGAAAGATAACTGTCTTTCAGGAGAGAATTAGTCATGTTGTGTGGGAGATGCTGAAGTAGAGGCATGATGAATAGAGAGTTACAAGACTGTCATACTTAACTCCCCCCACAGCTTTCAGGAACACTCATTTTCAGAGCAATTGTAGCATACATGGGCTTAGTGATTCTTCCAATACATCAGCTGAGGATCACGGGATTAGAAATTATCTCGATCTAATACTCATGATTTAAAACACTACAAATAGAAAAAAAAAACCTGGACAAGATATCATCTGTAAAACACCCCTCTGACCGGTATGTTCTGGTCCCAGAAAGTTGAGAACTATTTCATTCCAAGTGTTCCTTCAGGATGTCTTTTGTTTTGTTTCAGTGGTAACTCTACAAAGTGAAATACAAAGTTGGCATTTATTTGTTTAATCTGAGCTACCTAAGTAGCAAGAAACAGATAATTATTAGATTGTAAAACCCAGGAGTCTGGAATTATCTCTTAAACGCTATGTTGCGCCATACGCTATAAATTTAGCACAGGCTCAAAAATGGATCGTTGTGAAATGTGTAAGTCAGACTTGAAAGGTTTCTTCTTTCTTTCCTCTCTCTCTTGTTAACCAGGTAATTGTGTCTAGCGACTTCAGGAGCTCGTAACTAGTGAGCAGTAAGTTTCTGCCCATTCGGGCCTCAAGATGCACAGCCCCAGGTGGCTAGCAATTGTTGACAGTTATGAGAACGATGCAACGCACGCCATTGCTTTAGGTAAATCTGTTTGGCACACATCTAGCCTGCTTTTTATTTTTACTTATATTTTTCTTTGTCCAAGGGAAGACTGTCATAGGTGTTTAATGTTTGGTTTCTCTTAGAAGAGTCTGTCTGCAGGATTGTGAATTGGGGAGGCTTCCTTTGTTAATTTACGTAAAGAAGGCAGGCACTGTGGAGCACGCCTTTAATTGCAGCACTTCAGAAGGCAGAGGCAAGTGAATCCCTATGAGTTTCCCCGCCAGGACTACATAATGAGACCTTGTCTCAAAGTCAATGACACAACAAAACGGACTATGCAAAATCCCTTTAATGTATAGTATATGGTCCGTGCCTCTGTGGCCCTGGCTTGCTTGTCCAGTTGAAGATCCAAGGGTCTAGAGGTGGCTGGTGGGGATTACCCTTTGTTCTGAAGCTGAGGGACTAGCTCCAGTCCCTTGTCTTTATCAGAAGCCCTAAGGGCCCTGCCCACATAGTGTGGGCTGGGAATGGGGCCCGGTGCACTTTCATGCCCAGCCTGGAAGGTGTTCAGCAAATGCAACCTGTGAGTGAGTTCTTGTGCCTGAGACAAGCTTTGTGGTTTTGCCAAATTTCAGAACCCTTACATGTCTATAGTCTATTTTCTAGTCAATATTAAGAAAAAAAAATCACTCTTAGAGTTTTGACTTTAAAAGTGAAGCATGGTTGAATACAGCAATACAGTCAAAACAAACAAACAAAAACCCTATAGTCTGGAATTCAGATTCTTGTAGTACAGTTGCATGGGGCCAAGTAATTCAAGAAAAAGGGAAACATACCACAAAAAGCTTCTGGGGAGGAAACTTTGAAAATACTTTTTATTCTCTAAAGCTGTCTTAAGGGAGATGTTATAGTAGGCCGTTGGTTTATTTAATATGGCCATTTGTAACATACAAAAATGTCAATCCCCTCTTTGTGTCAATGTTTTGGTCTTAAAACCTTTCTTGATAAATTGTTTGTTGTATTCAATTCAAATTTAAGACCCCTTCCATCCCCACCTGCTTTTCCAATGCTGTCTGTTGTCTGTTGTCTGTGAATTTAAAAGCACCAGAAGATGTTTTGAAAAACATAGCTTCATTATCTATGGTTTTATATTTACTTAGAAAACCCAGTTCAGAGCTAAAGGACTTACCTGCCCAGAAGAGGCTTTGTCAAGATGCAGGTGTCCTGATAATAGCAAGTTCAGCACTTCATTCAATACATGCTGGGTCCTTCAGCGTCCCCTCTTGTTGGACCACACACCATCTCTATGCTCAGTCCCTCACAAGTGCCTTTCTGTGTCCTCTGCCACCAGTCTCTGACAAGGTAAAACAAAAATAAAAATTAAAAAAAAAAGGGGGGATAGACCAAATCTTGCCTTGACATACCTTTCAAAAAGCCTTGGCAGATTCGGTCTGTCCTTGGTGTCTTGGTGGCAGTATCACATCTTAACCTTTTCAGGTGAACACTCCTATGTGTCTCTCATACCAGATGGTTGTGGGACTCACTCCCACCCAACTACACACATGGATGACACCCTAGTACACATCCTTTACCCCTTGCCTTGGCTGCTCCTTGAACTCTCCTGTGCCATCCTGTGCCTTTCATGGGCATGTGACTCCAAGCCTGTGTGACTTGAGTGGCCTACCACATCCCACTAGTAAAGTCTCTGCATCTATCTGCTCCATAAAGCAATCAAAGCCTAAACCTTTGTCTCCTCTAATCCCTGAAACAGACCTTTTTTTTTTTTTTTTACCTCTGCCCTCCTCTGTTAGCACTGCCTTACTTATTAACCCCTTTCAAACAAACCACTATCTAAATGATACCTACAGTGGACTCGGTTTTAAGGAAGCCACATTGAATACCAGAGGCCCATCCTTTACTGATATGAAGGGGCAGATCGACAGACAAGCCTTTGTTGAAAGTATAACGGAGGCTCTGTTAGCCTTGAACAGGAGGGGACTTGGCTGTATATACTCTTATCATAGAAACAGAAACAAGAGGGAGTGTGGAGAAAGACGCTTGCATTTCTTGGGACTTAAGGCCCCATGATCTTGGACAAACTAAACTCCCAGAAGCTCAGGTTTATCTGCAAATTTGAGAAAGCATTGACTGCTTTATACTACTATTCTAAAGTCTAGGCTAATGTATAAAGTTCTTATCCTGGATCCTAGCACACAGAAAGCAGGCAATGAATGCTAGCTGGCCCCAGCTGTCCTTGTAGAATATGTACTCAGTAGCTATTGAAAGGTTAGGGTTGGTTTTATGGCAGAATTCTGTCCAAACACCAGTTACTAAATGAAGCTGGTTGAGTATTAGCGAGTATTTCACAGGTAGGAGTACATGGGGAATGTTCATCCCAGGTAGAAGGACCCAGTAGCGTGCTTATAGCACACAGCCCCCACATGCCAATATCATCTACATAGGTTGGTTACAACAAACCTTGTAATTCCTGGAGTTACAGGACCTTCCTCCCAGTGAGCATTCAGCACATACATCAATGCTGAAATACAGAAAACACCTATGCCAACAGCTTTTTCCAGTGGTTCCAATGTTCCACGACACATTCAAAAGAGTGTGTTTATGTCAAATCCCACTTTTGTTTATGTCTGACAGTATCATTTTCGGCTACTACTTTAGACCTTTGTCTTATTGGATGGCTGGAAGAAAATAATATATGAAAGTCATCAGTTCCTAGCGCATAGTAGGCATTTGATAACTGACAGCTGTTTGTGTCATTATATGATATACAATTTTAGATAGATAGATAGATAGATAGATAGATAGATAGATAGATAGATAGATAGATAGATAGATAGATAGATGATAGGTAGATAGGTGCGCACACAAATCCATAAATAGTGATGGAATAGCATAGTAGTTTGTCACAGTTAAGATGTTATCAGGGCAACTGGCCATGGAGAAATCCGCACCCCTAAACAGATATGTAGATACGTTGAGATATTAACATCACACAGTAAAAGATGTAAGAGTATACAATTTCATCCTCTTGGGAGGGGAGATGGCTCAGTGGTTAAACGCACTCTGTTTGCAAGCAGGAGGACCTGAGTTCGGATTCCCCAGCACTATAGAAAAAGCCCTATCACTGCTCACACTATAACCCCAGTTCTATGGGGCTACAAAGAGGGTTGCTCATGCTTGCTAGCTTTAAAAATCGTGAGCCCCAAGTGAAAAGTATCTCTTTGT
>CM053760.1:61871872-61941499 GCA_028658305.1 Pachyuromys duprasi
AATGTGAGCTTCCTGACGTGGGTGCTAAAAAGTGAACTGGGTCCTCTGAAAGAACACGGCATTGCTCTTAAGCACTGAGCCCTCTCTCTAAGCCTGTCATTGTGATTACGACCTACATAATTATATATTATACCTTATGAATATGTGTTATATAACTACAATCATGGTTTTAGGTGACTTAGTTCTATTTGATTTTCACTGCGATTGTATGACTAACATGTTTATGCATAAACTTTCATACACTGTGTTTTCTCGTATAGATATTTGGAAATAGAATCACTAGGTTAAAATAAATAATACATGAGATAAAGAAAAAAAAATCGTGAGCCCCAAGTTCAGTGAGAGACCCTCTTTCAGGGAATGAGACAGAGAATGACAAAACAGGACACCCAATATCTACTTTCAGCCACACATCATGGATTTACACCACACATGCACACATACATACCACATATATACCACACAGGGTTTGGGGTGGAGGGGAGACTGTTTACCCTAAAGAAAAGGCGGGTGAGGAAAGGAAAAGGCTGTTTATTTAAAGAGGTGCAGTCCATGGACAGTGAGTTGGGGGTTGTGAGAAGTCCATGATTAACTCTTTCTTAACCTGCTGCAGACCCAGAGATGTCAATTTCATATCAGAGGTATCTATTTTTAGATGATTTTCGGGTTACAAAGCAGTAGACAAATTGATTTGGAATGCTAGCCCCTAGGACCTCAGAAACGTATAGACTTAATTACCAGGCCTCTCTGCCAAAGACAAATGTAACAGGGCCCTTGGGAATAAATACAATCTTTCCAACTTCAAATGCCAGAGCTGCTGGTTTCCTAGGCAATAGCTGATTGCAAAGAGCATGGGCATGGAAAGAAGACGAAAATCCCCAAAGCCCTGTTTAGACTTCGTCAACAACACCCCCTCCATGTTATTTACTTTGAGCGTTCCAGTCATCTCCCTGCGGTAGTTCTTGCTGGCTAATGAGGACTGTGCATGCCAGGGAAGCTGCAGTCTGCTGCCAAGATTCTTCCTGAAGGATTTTTCACTGTAACATAAGGGGTCTTGTTGGATACCTTTTCCACCCCTAACGGGGAAGGCTGGATCTTCTGGAGGGTGCTTTTAATAGACAGTGTGATCTGGACAACTTGAGGGAGGGACATCATGACGATGCAATTGGTGCTCCAGAGAGCATGGTTATTGATGGTGTGTGACAGCAGTTTGTTGTGGGTGAGGTGGAGCCTTGGGGCAGCTGATCATGATGATATTAAAATTGTCCGTAGAAGGGCTAGGGAGATGGCTTGGTTAGTAAAGTGCTTGCTATGCAAACATGAAGATCTGAGCATGATCGCTAGCGCCCATGTAAAAAGCCTATGAATGCTTTGCTGGAGAGACAGACACAAGGGGATCCTTTCAGCTTCGATGGCCAAGCAAGCTAGACCAATAGGTGAGCTCCAAGTTCAGTGAGAGACCCTGCCTCAAAAACTAACATGGGGACTGATTGAGGAAGACACCTACTGTTACTCTCTATGCACACACACATGAGTACAAACACATATAAACACATACACACAAAATTGCCACTGGAATGTTTTCCTCCTTTGCCTGGGCTTTATCATATCTACTGAATTCTATATATGCTTCAAGGCTGAGGGCAAGAGGTAGGTTGGAAGGTGCTATGTTTCTTAGCAGACCTTGGTGTTGCAAATTTTAATTCCTCCTGGGTATTTCTAATATATCAAAGTGATAGAGATAAGATTTAAAGGGGGAGGGGAGGACGCTCCTTGTGTGAAATGCTGATGTTTGTGCTCGCCAGAAATAAGGATTGAACAACCATGGATATATAAAAGTGCAAGCCCTGCCAACCACAAAAATGCTTGACGGCTCCTTTTTGAGATCAGTTTTAATTCTTTATTTATTCATATGGGGAACAGTGAAGGGACAAGGTTCACTTGCAAAGCTCAGTGGAAAGTTGCAGTAATCAAAATGCATGAGCCACTCAGATGGGGACCATGTCTCCCCCTCCTCTGTGGAGGTGCTGTGTGTTTCAGCAGTGTGATGTGCCCTCCATACTTGTCCTCATTTCTTTTTGTTAGGCAGAAGTCCTCTGCTGACTCCTCTATTTTAACGGTAAGCTCATTGGTAGTAGTTGCTGGTTTGTTGTGCCTAGTTTAGCTTAGCAACCCTAGGCAATTTGGCTGAAGCTCATCTCAGCTTCTCTGTCCTCATGGCTCTACTCATTACCCATAAAGACAGGTCTGGGCTTCTCTATTCGCCAAGGACCCCCAGCAGTAGAATGCAACATCATCACACTACAAAGGGCAGACATATACATCTGTGCACACTTGGCCTTCTTGAAAATCATTGACTTTACTGGTGATCATCTGCTGATTGGATTGGAACACGGCTTAGAGCTTAGCAGGAAAGTGGTCCAGGGGCTAACACAGATGGTAGAATCCTAAGGCCCCAGCTCCCTGGGCAAGAGCACCAATGTTGGGCTATGATTCTCGGTCCCATTTCATGCCAAGCTCTGTGTGATATGTGAATGGGACACAGGGACAGGAACAACAGAAAGACCAAGAGCTCTTTCTTCCTGGGCCCATTCAATGTGAAGCAGATTTCCATCGAATATCCCAGAGGCTCAGAAGCCCCAAGGTCATATCCTATTCCCTTATTAAAGGTCATCTTGTCACTTGAGAACATTTGTTTTCACAGACTCTTACCTGGACCCATTTTTCTCTTGAATCCTTAATTTAATTACAGTAGAGATCCCTTAGCAAGAAATGTATTTTCAGATTATCCTTTGTGTGTGTGTGTGTGTGTGTGTGTGTGTGTATATATATATATATATATATATATATATATATATACACACATATATATATTCCCCCCAAAGCTTTATCCATGTTTTACAAACCAAAGAATGGGACATATGGTCTGACAATGGCAAGGATATTTGAAACTGAGGACTGTCTTGGGAAGTTCAGAAACACATGGCCACTGTACAGACAGCCAACATGAGCTGCCCCAGAGATCAATCAACTGTCCAAGCTCTATCCCTTTTCCCATATGGCAGCATTTTGCGGGAACATATATAAGAGCATTTCCTAAAAAGGGGGACATGGCTGGGTTCTTCATAAAGAGTCACGGGTAACATCTAGCCGTAAATAATAAGGCACTATTCTTTATGTCTCCGTGCAGGAATAGGCATCTTTGGAAATGAAAACAAGCTCATTTTGAAATGTGGGCTTGTTTGGCACACCTGAGTGGGGGATTGTGTTGGAATTGTTCTCCCTTTAAACCTGGTCAGGTAGCTCCTTGCCTCATAGCCTGCAGCAGCTCTAACCATCCTCCCACCTTCTTATTAAGATCTTAATTACAGATGCAGCAACTTAGTTCATAGCTGAAGGGAAAGAATTTTCCTTCTCTGAACTGTGCCTGCTTTTGGTGTGGCAGGTATAATCACGATGAGATCATTCCTGGTTTGTGTTCTTTTCCTGGAGGAGTTTTTCTTGTGTGGGGAGGAGGAATGTGGTGAAGACACGATCCTCTGAGCTCATCACAGAGCTCCCACCTCATAGAGCATCTTTCTTCTGAAGGAATCAGAGTGTAAGTCCGTGAGCTCTCAAAATACCTCCAAGAAGAACTTCCTTATTATGCTGACTTTGAAACAGAGGCAGTTGTCATTAATCTTGTCCAAGGATTGAGGCTAGACTTTCCTAATGAAGTTTAGCAGTCCTTTCTCCACCAGCCAGTAGAGAGCTGGTCCATCCATTCAGCAGCCTCATAGGTCTAGATTCCAGTGACACAGACATGTATACACACGCTGTAACAACCAAGAAATATCTTCAAACATTGAATGTACCCTGGCTGGACAAGATCTCATACTCTGAGCTACCATTCTTTCTCTTCTGCTTCCTTCTGCTTAAACATAATGGCCATGGCTTTATGTGATGAAAGCCCAGAATTTCACTCCCAGAACTGTTTGCCATAATTTAATCATGGCTGGGGTTGAACTTAACATAACAGGCCTTCCCCCAAACTAACTTCCTCCTATAGGATTAGCCCTCATTTGTCCATGGGAACACGACAAAATACTTAGAAGCATAAGATCTCCCGAAGGCCAAGTGTGAAACCTCCAAGTCATCTCCATGATAACCACTTCTCCCAAGTCTGTATCCTTCTCTGAGCATCTGCTGAGCTTTGGAGCATACGTCCAGACTCCAGCTTTACAGAGAGCCGTTTGTTCTCAGTAACAAACTGATAGGCTGTAGCTTTGAAAAGCTTTGTGACCACTGCTCAGTGGCAATGCTGATGGCATATGAGTGTACAGACCTCTTAGCCAAGGGTGGGGATCCAAGCTTTAAAACCCTTTGAAGAACTCACAGGATAAGCAGATAATAGCAGCAAGGCAACAAACCTGTGTCAAGTGACGTTGGGGGAAGGCTTTCCCATTCATGTGGATATGTGTATGTGTATGGAGGCTGGGGACCACTGTCAGTTGTCCTGTTCCTTTAGGCATTGTCAACCTTGCTTTTTTAAGTGAGGGCCTCTCGTAGCCTATCGCTCACTAATTAGGCAGGACTGACTGGCCAGCAAGCTCCAAGGATCTACCTGTCTTTACTTCTTCAGTATCAGAATCACAAGTAGGTACCGCCACGCCTAGCCTTTCTTCATATGAGTTCCGGGGCTTGAACTCAGGCTCTGACAAGGAGGGTGGTGGTTGGTGGTGTATTTGAATTAATATATTTAAGTATAACCTTAGGTTCATAATTTGGTATAGATAAAGACATAAGGATGTAAAAACAAGAGGATCTTTTCATACTCTCAAACACTTTATAGATGTTACAAGATGTGTATCTTGGGTTTTGAGGAGTGATATAATTTTTGGAAATATACTATAATCAAGTAGGTTGGGATCTCCTGCTCCTGTTTAACTTGATTCTTATTTCTCTTCCCCTAATACCTGAATGTTAGAGGACTTGTCTAGACAGGCAGTCGGGTCTGAGCCAGTGACAGCATTGTAATGCTGGCTGAAATCCAAAAGGTTGTTTTATTGTTAATAAAAACCTATCTTTTAGGTGAGTGGGTGTCAAGACTTCAGCATTATATGGCGCCTGTCAGATTTATCTAGAACAGAACCCTAAAAGAGTTCATGCTTGCCCCTTGTTTTTGATCCTTTGCCAATATACTATATTGAAAGCCATCAAAACCAGGCAACCTGGGACACATGTTTCACAGCAGTGTCACTACATTCTTAAATGGAGCAGTCTCGGGAGGGGCATCTGGTGTGTATGTGGGGAGCTCTAGCGGGGGAAGATAGCCAGCTGGGATCTCTGCCCTTGCTGTTAACATAATCTATGACCCCCTGGCCTCTAAAACAAAGACACCTACTGTAGTTAGTTCTGGTCAAGCTATGGGCAACTAGGTTGGAAAATGTAGAGAGGAACCTATATGCATTCATCTTCTGTAAAATCTTTAGAGTCACGTAAGTATAGTTCAAAGGCTATGGTCAAGTGGAAAATTGAACTCTTAAGAATGATTGCTTAGTAGGTAGCTATGATGTGATATCATAGGATAGATATAACAGTATTATCATCCTTATGAAAAAACAAAACTAAGTCCCTTTTCTTGAATGTTGTCAGCAGTCAAATTCATCTTCCATCATGAAAATAGTAAGATAGGGAGAGGACAGGAGCTCCACAAGGAAAGCAACAGAACCAAAAAATCTGAGCACAGGGGTCTTTCCTAAGACTGATACTCCAATCAAGTACCATACAAGGAGAAAACCTAGAACCCCTGCACAGATGTAGCCCATGGCAGTTCAGTGTCCAAGTGGGTTCCATAGTAATGGGAACAGGGACTGCCTCTGACATGAACTGATTGGCCTGCTCTTTGATCACCTCACCCTGACGGGGGAGCAGCCTTACCAGGCCACAGAGGAAGACAATGCAACCACTCCTGATGAGAGCTGATAGACTAGGATCAGAAAGAAGGAGAAGAACACCTCCCCTATCTGTGGACTTGGGGAGGGGCATGTGTAGAGAAAGGGGAGGGAAGGTGGGATTGGGAAGGGAGGAGGAAGGGCTTTGTGGGGGGATACAAAGTGAATAAAGTGTTAATTTATATAAAAAAAGACATTCTGAAGTCACACACAGACTAGCATGTCTACCATCTATCCATCTGCGGTGTTTTTTTCTGCAGAGTGAAGGCTTCTGCTTTCTGTTCTAGTTTTGCATGGGAAACAGGTCTCAGCCTATGACTATTTCCGTCTTCTGATTCTGTTTATTAATTTTTTCTTCTAGTTTTCTTTAGTGTGGATATGTACACAGAGCATGTTTGTGGAGGTCGGAGGAGAGCTTTCAGGAGTTGGGTCTCCACTTCCAGTACGGCTTCAAAGGATGGAACTCATGCTGTCAGTCTTGCTTGTCGAGTGCTTTTACTCCCCTAAGCTATTTGCCAGCACCTCCATCAATCTCACATCATAAGAGAATTTTCGTAGCCATTCAGATACAGAGGAAGTGGGGCCAGCCTTATAGGAAACATTCCAGTATCCTAGGTATGCTGCCCAGGCACGCGGCACAAACCTAATGAGACTGAAATTTCTTTCTGGGATCTAAATATTGAATTTTAAAAATCTTAGGCATCCTCACCTTCTTCAGGGAGAATCATCACTTTGGCGTATAAATCATCAAAAAGCACTGGGTTACAGACCACTCAGCAAACAGAAATAAGCCAGTATATAGATTCATACGCCTGGGAGCTTTGTGGGAACCCATACACACAGCGTGACACACAGGGAATATTAATGTTGGCTCCTGCCTTGTCAAAGAATCCCTGTTGGAACCTAATGTTAATATTGTATCTACTGAAGCATCTCTCAGTAAAAAACTCACAAAACTGAATCTGATAATCATTCTAGATCACAACACTTGAGTCAAATTGAATGGTGTGGAGTGTCACAGAAGATCTAAGTTATTTGCAGAAGCTTTCGAATTTAATAAAAGCACTTTCCAGGAAACAAAAATCATTGGTGGAAAGGTGGTCCACTGGCCAAGAGTAGTCTTCAGTGGGGAATGTTGAACAGTTCCCCCCCAACCCCCGTGGTCAGAAGCTTGACCAGCATGCCAAGGTATAGGAGCCTGGCCCTACCTTTCTGTGGGCTGTTTCCAGTCACCTAGTGGAAGTGAGCAGAATGCAGTGAACAGTGATTACTCAGAAAACATCCATATCACAATATATTGTATCTTCTACTTTCTATGCCCAATGATATCACATCTGCCACTTAATAATAGCTAGAGGTTTCAAATAAAAAAATATTAGTATTCCGTGTCTTCATTTGCAAGAACAGAAGTGTGAGCCAAGTATCAAGCTCTGGATACTTGTAAATATCCATGCTTTCAGACACTATGACTGCTTTCCTTAGGGAAAGTATACCCTCCCAACACACACACACACCACATCAAAAATGCTGATGAGAGACAGGAGGGGAAATGTAACCAAATGGTAGGACTAGTCTCTGATCAAAGCTGATTTGGTCAGCAGAAGCAAAAGCACAGGAGCCTTTCTTTCTCTTCATCAAATGTGCCCCAAGGCTGACCTTGGCCATGTTCATCTCTCAGCAGCTTCCTCTAAGCACGGATTTCCTTGATGATGGCCATTTCCCGTAGCAGGCCTGTTTCTCAGGATCTGGTCTCTGAGGGCCTGTGTGTGCATGCGTGCATGTGCTGGAGTGCATGTGTGTGCTGGAGTCCGCCAGAGACCTGTGCTAACATTTGGGGGGCTTGCGCACAGGAAAGTCTTGTCATCGAGAATGAGGCAGCCCTGAGGCTTTGGCAGGTTCCCCTGCATAAATATAGAATGAAGTAAAAATAATAAGAGGAAGCCAATCCATTAATGATGCTGTCGGTCACAGGGAGTGACACACCAGCCATTGTGTCTCAGTTCTCTTCAAAGAGCAGCTCGAATGGTCATGGAAATTCCACGTCACACCTCTCTATATTGGGAGACACAGATAATTTCCCTGGCAGTAGAAGCAATAAGCTTTCTTGACATTTTGATAGGGCTGAGGAAAATAGGGCGGGGGGGGGGGGGGAAGAGGGTAGACACTGTCGCGCAACCGTGGCAGGTTACAGCCAGGTTTGTTCTGTTTTCATGATCTGCTCCTGGGCCATAGCTTGGGCCCTCAAAACAGCAGAAGCAAACTTTCTGGTAAAGTATGGCAGTGGCACTCTGTCACCTACCAGACGCAGAAGGCAGGGGAGGCTCTTTAAAGAGACCATTGTATTCCATGTTGCTGGGTTGGTCAGTTCCTCTTGGCCTTCCTGTTTGCTCAGTAGTTGTGAACACACCAGACTGGGGAGGGGGGAAGGCTTCCCCCATCTGCGTCATTATTCTGTTTAAGTAGGGAGTGGCTGGCACTTTCCTGCTGGCCGTCTCCCTTATTCCCAGGCTGTCAGGACTGAACAAACCAGACGTACCATTTGTCCTTCTCTTTGGATCTTCTTCCTGCACCTCCTTCCGATGTTTTTTAAAACTAAGTCTCTTGCTAAGTCCCCAAAGAAAACAATTCCATTCTCCTCACAGAGGCCAGAACCTACTTGAAGTTAGTAGAAGCTAAGTGTGCCCTGGGCTCATGTTCTGGAAGAGGAGTCAGGGAGCATCTCTGAATTTAAGTTCACGGCCTGGAATGGGGTGATGCAAACCTTGTTATAAAGAATCAGCTAACTGGAGAGATGGCTCAGCAGGTAAAGCCTACCATCCTAGGTTTGATCCCGAGATCCACATGGTGGACAGAGAGAACTACCTCCTGAAAATTATCCTCTGGCCTTCACATGCGTGTGCACATATGTGCCTCACAATGCAGTCTCAGAGAAACAGTATGATGGATAACTTGGTGAGGAGTGATCAGATGGATTTTGTAAAGTCGGTTATTCTATTTATATGGAAGATGGGTTCCAAGCTGGGAAGATGTCTAATGAGTTAAAGTCCAGGAAAATGAAATAAACAAAAACCAGTTGTTGCTAAGATCCACACCAGGGGTGGCAGGGTATGGAGTCTGACAGTTCAGGTCAGGTAGTGAAGAGCGTGCCAACCTCAGGTTCCCAACTTGGGCAGGTAACTGCACACTGTGTTGAGCAAGAGAGCTAAAACAACAAGAAAAGGGTTCTCTCATTTGTTGGGCTTGAGATCAAGAGGCCCATTCAGTCAGAGAAGTGGCTAAGAACTAGAGTGCAGAAGTATCTGTTCTGCACTGTAGGTCTGGGTAGCGCGTGAATGCATGACATCACTTAGGTGACATTTCACTTAGAGAGCAATGGGGCTAGAGGAGAAGGCAAGTGCAAAAGAGAGGTCCCTGGTACCATGGCTATTTAAGAGATGGGGGGAGGGGGAACAGTCTGTTGATGGAGAAAGAGAATGAGTGGTCTAGAGAAGAGGAAGAACCAAGAAGCAAGGTCTTGGAAGCATGGAGGCCAAATGAAGTGAATTCCTAGAGAATGTGAGGTGGGAATGATGGGATTTATAAACACCGACTCAAATAGTGACTCAGTTGCTACTAGAGTCACTAGTACTGGAGTTCTTAGGATATAAGTCTGAGCACTGGCAGCCTTAACAAGCTAGTCTTGGCTACCTGTCTTCCTTCCACCAATTAAAGACCTAAGTAACTGCTAAATTCTCAAGAAAAACAATTCCACTCTCACCGGAGAGAATCAGGGATACAGAGGTCAGACGCCCATTCAGTTTAGTAGACATTGGGTCTGAGTTTTATTTCAGACATTGGGCTCATGTTCTGGAAATAAAAAAGGAGTCAGGCAGAGTAGTGAAGAGTAGATAAAGGGGAAAGGAGATTTATTCAAAATGGCCACATTGGAGAAAAGAACAAATAAGAGGGTTCAGTGAGTCCCCAGCTCATCTTCAAGGGCACTGGCATGGGATTTACACCCCTACAGAGGGCAAGAGGTCTGCAGAACTAACTAGCCTTGGTCAAATTGTGGTCCTGTTGGTTGATGGTGGTCTACTTCCAGTGGCTCCCGCAAGATGGTTTGACAACCTGGCAGAACTGTGTGAAATCTTTATGGAAGGTGGGGAGGGGGCAAGTTCCTTTTCTGACTGGTAGGTATTAGGCTTTTCCCTTCCCCCAGCATGAGATTCCTGGGGAAATTCCAGCTTCTTAGGGTCCACTATCTCAATAGTCTGGTAGTCAAAAGGAAGGGCACAGTGTGGCCTTAGAATCTTTCCTCCTCCCTGGAGCCTGGAAACATGAGCCCTGGTTTCTTACCAAGTCCTAAGGTCTTCTCCCCAGGTGACTTTGAAAATCATTAACTTTTCAAACCTCCTTTTTCTTAGTTGTCAAGTGGAAGAGTTGGACTCTTAACTCCTTGAAGATCCTTCTGGCTTTCAGGTTCTGCACCCTGCCCCAACAGCACTCTTTCTGCTTTTATAACTGCCAGTCTCTGGATGCTTGGCATCCAACTGGGTATAGAATTGCCCAGCTCTCTTATCTCTCCTTGATTTGTTTCTATGTTGACCTTCCCTCCCCCACAGATAAATATCCAAGGGGCTAGGGATTGAGAAAGAGAAGATCTTGAATAGACAGCTTCTGGCCTCTCTGGTGTTTTCTTAAGATGTTCAGATAAGAGCTTCTGACTTTGGGGCCTCAGGGAATCACACCTTTTCTATAAAGGAGAGAATCCCCTCCCAACACACACTTTTGCAGCAGGAATTAACTGTTGCTTGGCCCTCTCATGAGTGAGTGTTCTTTAGAGCTGGGGCCCTATGTTCTTGGCTTTTATCTTTTTACTGGACTATTGCCCTCTCAACAAGTAAACACCAGAAGCCCTGCCTCTTACCCAAGACTTTCTAAATGTACTTTTGTACATGTGTAATGGGAGCGTTGTCTACATGTGTATTTGTGTACCGCTTGCGTGCCTAGTGCCATCAGAAGCCAGAAGAGGGCATTGTATCCCCTGAAACTGGAGTTTTACAGATGGTTGGGAGCTGGGAATCAAACCCAGGTGTTCTGGAAGAGGAGCGAGTGCTCTTAGCCACGGCACCATTTCTCTAGCCCTAGGATTATTTCTTGATTGAAAATCAAGAAGAAGGAGGTCAGTTGGAAGCCAGAAGTCAAGTGCCACACAGCAAATGAAATTAAAAGCCCATAATGGCTTGCCAAGTGTTCAGCAGTGCGGAAACATTTCCTCAAAATTCATTTATTTCATTCTTGCAGAAAACTCACAAGGCTTTGTACCCAGCCACAGCCTTGGTCTTACCCTCGGGATGAGGAGGATAGGGTGTGCAAGGAGAAAGCCTAGGTAACACATTTGGGACTGCAAACCCCAAAGAGTATGTTTTTTTCCATAAAAATGGGGTGAAGAAAAGGTCACCTTCAGAACCTTCTTGTGTAACAGAAGGGAGCCCAGCCAGGGCATTGATGGGCAGGCTAAGGTAGCATCCAGAGAGGGGAGTCGAGCCAAGAAATCCAAGTTCTACATCCAGCTCTGCTAACCAAGTGGGTCCCTAGGGGAAATGATGAGTTGACCTCATCTTCAAAATGGAGCTACTGGTTCACAAGCTCATGGCTCTCTCCAGAGTTGTGTAGCTATAATGAGCCATTTAGGAGAGTGACTATCTACAACAGCTGTCTTTAGTCAAGGCTGATATCTACCAGGTATGAATGGGTATCAGCCTGGGGTTGGGGGCCAGTGAGAGGTCCTTGCCCGCCAACATCTGGGTCAAGTTCTTTCTAAATCCCATTCTCTGTATGCAGTGAGAAGACTGGGCAGATGTTGCGGGCCATGGGACAGGAGAATTCACCAGCAGTGCCCACTTCCACATGGCTGAGGAGGCCCTGGAGTGACCCTAGGCACATCCCTTAGGCTCATGTGCAGGCATGAGCGAGCTGCCTGCCAGATGGTGGGAAGGTCATCGGGAAGGAACACAAAGCATACGCAGTAGACTCGCACGGGGATTTGTATCTGCCTCTAATCAAGTGTGGCCCGGCACTCCACTCAGCACCTCACAGAGCTCCAGGACTTGGAAATGGCCCAACCTCGAATGCCTCCAGCTGATTGTGGTTGATTGAGCTGCAGCCCTTTGCCTGTCTACTGTTTTCTCTTGCTCTTCTTTTTCTTCTTTGAAGTCAATATGATTGCACACAGCTATCAATCTTCAGCTCCCGTGGGGGCTGCCCCAACTCCATCACTTCTGATTTCATCTAGGCGCTTCCTTCTCAACCCTTCCTTTTGAAGGGGCCCACGAGAACAGGACAGACCAGAGGCAGCTGCTCTTTCAGAGTTCAAAAGTTATAATCCTGATGGAGTCCTTTCCCTGAAATCATTTGGTGCAAAGGACCATAATCTTGTCCTCAGTAAACCTATAGCCCTTTTTTTATGGTGATAAAACACAAAAGATGGAAAAAGTGAAACAGAGCTTAGCATCCTGGCACATTCTTTAATGGCCCTGAAAACTAAACAAGGGTGTGGCCTGATTTTATCATTTTATAGGTGAGTTTTCCACTGTTAGAAGGAACCCAGTGCTTCCTAAAATACAGCTGCTAAGTAAAACCTGAAACAGAAGCCCCCAGTTCCCTTCTACCTGCCCTCAATCAAACAATTCTTATCTCTTAGTGATTTCAGCTCTATCCTAACTTCCCTGAGGGCAGATATTTGTGGCTCTATCTCTCTTCCTTAAATTATGTACTCACAATAAAAGAAGACTGGCTAGCTATCTCTAGAGCTATGTACCTGCAGTCTCAACACTTAAGAGGCTGAGGCAGAATTTCTTAAGTCCAGCCTGCCTGGGCGGTATAGCAAATACACACACACATTTAAAGTATATATGTTTAAAGAAAAAGAAGACTCAGGAGCCAAGATAAAATGAAAACACACTCCATTTGGTTTTTTGTTTTGTTTTGTTTTGAGTTGTGTGTGTGTGTGTATGTGTGTGTGTGCATTTTTTTGTTACTGCTGCTATGGCTTAGTGGGGTTTTTTTTGTTTGTTTTTAGAGAGAGAGAATATGAAGTTAATTGAGTAAAGATATGGGAGGGATCTGAGAAAACTTAGGGCATGGCAAAAATATGATCAAAACGTATTGCATGAAAAAAATCACAAATAATTTAAAATGTAATGAAAACAAAATAAAATTTATATCACTTCAAAAATGAAGAGTAGCGGAACTGGACTTCTTCCAGACTCCTGACTGGAGACAGAGCCCTCCCGTCCACAGCCACCCCCCTGAAGAGAGCGACACACAATGCGAGTGCTGTGGTTTCAGGCAGAGCCCCGGAGAGATGATTAATACATGTCCATCTTAAAGAAATGAAAAGCATGAGACTGAAAGATCAAGTCCACATTTCTGGAGAGGAAAACAGGGGCAAGAGTCCAGAGAAAAACAGCCCCAACGTCCGCAAATATGTTATGGTGAGAAATAAAGTCACAAGCATGCTCCAACCCACGAACAATCCTTCGCTCCTGGAAGATTCCCCACCACGGTGGAACGACATGCATCCAGACGCTTATGGGATATATGGCAGGGGTCACATCTAGTTTTTCTGATGCCTTCGATGGCTTCCCTTTGCTCCCCAACTTCTCTGTGCTCCGGGAAGCGGCAGGCATGCAGGACTGGCTGCCAGTGTGCTGGGAATCTTCAGAGCCTTTGAAAGCCTTCCAGGAAT
Source organism: Pachyuromys duprasi (assembly GCA_028658305.1). NCBI lineage: Eukaryota > Metazoa > Chordata > Mammalia > Rodentia > Muridae > Pachyuromys > Pachyuromys duprasi. Next base: position 61,885,535 of record CM053760.1, read on the forward strand.
GTCAGCACAGACTGCCTGCCCACTCTCTGCTCAATGCCCACTTTAGCTGTCTGCTGAGGACTGAATGTGCCAGACAGGCCTGCTTACAAAGACGGAGAGTGTTCTGAGCCCATGAAAGGAAGGCACAGCCTTTCAGATGTGAATGGGAGATTTAAGAAGTAGGTGACTACGTGGCAGGGAAAGGAAGGGCCCTCGGAGAGGTATGAGAGAGACCAGACCTCTATATGAATGCATTCCTGGTGCCTCTGCACTGTCAGGTCTGGTGGGACAGACTACTCTCACAGTGCATCCCTGCTTGATTACCATAGTATGTCCCTGTGCTTTCTTTTGCTTGTAGATTCTTCCTGCATCCAAGGGCCTCCTTAATCATAAAAGATATGGTGAGCTCTGCCAAGGCACAATTATGTGTACTTCTATTTACATTTCAATGCTGAGTAAAATTTCTGTTTGTAGTATGTGTCATTTAGAATTTTCTTTGACTGATTTTTTTATGTATTTATTTACTTTTTTTTTACCTAGACTATATGAAAACAGTTGTGAGAACAGTTGTTCACAGTGGTGCATGAACAGCTTGGAACATTCTTCCCCTTCAGCTCACTTTGCAAAGTTAGAAAAACGCTTTGCCTGGTGACCCCTTCCTAACCCATTAGCAATGCTAGCCCAGTTCCTTGGCAAAGCACCCACCGCTGGAGGGAAGATCTCTTCTGGGGTCTTGAGCTTTCCTGAGGCGTCTGTCTGATGTCACTGGTGGCAGACACAGTGTGGCTATGCCTGCCTTTTGTCTGAACCATCTGCGCTCCTTCTTACAGGCTATTGTTCATATTTCTTGTCTTTTTCCAGGAACTGTGCCTGTCCCTAAAAGCATGAGCCATGTAAGTGCTAAAGACGCACACTTAATGTTCTAACTCTGTTTCTTCTCTTCTCCCCTTCCTAGAATCTTATGGCCAGGGCCTTATATGACAATGTTCCCGAGTGTGCTGAGGAGCTGGCCTTTCGCAAGGGAGACATCTTGACTGTCATAGAGCAGAACACAGGAGGACTAGAGGGATGGTGGCTGTGTTCCCTACATGGTCGCCAAGGCATCGTTCCAGGCAACCGGGTGAAACTTCTGATTGGTCCAGTGCAAGAGACCTCCAGCCATGAACAGCCTACTCCTGGTCCCGTGCATCAGACCTTTGGCCAACAGAAACTCTATCAAGTGCCAAATTCACAGGCAGCATCTCGTGATACCATCTACCAGGTGCCACCCTCCTACCAGAATCAGGGAATTTACCAAGTACCCACCAGCCATGGTACCCCAGAACAAGATGTCTATCAAGTGCCACCATCAGTTCAGAGAAACGCTGGAGTCACTAATGGACCCCATCTAGGCAAAAAGGTAAGTGGTTAGTTAGAATTGTGTTCCTTCTTTTATGTCATTCATTGTATTTATAATAAAAGAGGCAAGCTCAAATAATAATTAGAAAATGCCCAAAGGCAAACATACTGATGGCTTACCTCAGACATCATTATTGCATCAAACTTTCATTAATCAGTCAACAGCATTTTTTTTTGAGGCAGAACCTCACTATGTACATCCTAGGTTGTTTTTTACTCCTGAGCACTGGGATTACAGACATGTGATGTCACATCCAACAACAAAACTTTCTTGAACTACCATGTGCCAAGTACTATAGACTGACATGAATAAATGGGTGAATAAGTGGCATTTCACCCTGGGTCAGACTTGAGCATACAATTGCATCTCTTCCATTGTGTGATGATTCTGTGTGTAAATTATTTGCAGTCTTATCTACCTCTTCCTTGACTAGGGTAGCCCTAGTTGCTACTCAAGAACACTGGCTTAATGTGGAGCCCTCTCCATGGGCCAAATGCTAAATCATGAATTAGTCTGGCTGGACAAAGAATGAAACAAAAGTAGAGAGAGTAAAGAGGCCGAAAGTACATCCTCTCTACTAAGTCATTCCTTAAAAGTGTTGAGTTTAAAGATTTGACTTACTGAAAATACTTAGAAATTAGTGGGTTTAGAATTAATCCTTGCTTCCATGAAATAGTCCTTATAATAATGTTCAAGTAGAAGCTGAACACAGTAGAACTTGGATATTTAGGAAAATGTCAAGTTTAAAAAAAAATACAAGAAACGTGTGATGTATTCATCAGGTTTTCATCACTATAACTAAATCCTTGAGACAGCTACCTCCATAGAAAGAGAACATTTATTTATTAATCTCAGAGTTTTGGTGGTCCTGGGGCCTGCCACTGGGAGTAGCTCAGTTGAGGCAAAGGCCAGCTGTCATCACATCTTTCCTTGGGGCACTGCCATCAGCACCCATCTCTCAGAGGCACAGCTCTCTCCCACCCTGCAGACCAAGCCTTTAATAACAACAGATTCTTGTGGGGATATTCAGACTATCCCCCAACCATGTGCCTAGGGGAGCACCACGTGTTAGAGCCTCAACCCAGAACAATCTTAGATGACTAGAAATGCATTCACTAAATGATGAATATCGAGCATCTCGTGTGGTTTTGATCCCTGTGATACAGTGGTGAGTTAGAGACTAAACAATGCTTACAATGCAATGAGGGCAACAACAAAATACATGGGTATATGTATTGGGAAGAAAATACTGATATTGGCATATAGGGCAACAGCCAAACCTACAATGATGTTTTTGTGCCCATTAAATGAGAAGGATTTCCTCTTCCATTTGTCAGAAAGTTCCAGTGGCTCCTTCAAGATTCACTAGTAAGAATAGAATAATTTCATACAACAAGAAAACATCTCCAGATTACAGGAGGAAGGATAAGGTTAGGAACCAGAAAGAGCTTGTGACTCTATGGACACAAAATATAGATGGATTTGCAAACCTACGTAAGATAATATTAGCTTACATGATACTAGCATCTTTTTTTCTAAGTAAGGATGAGTTTATTGCCTATATATATATGTATGTGCACTACATGCATGCCTGGTACCCAAGGAAACCAGAAGAGAGAGAGTTGGATCCCCTGGAACTGGAGTTAAGGACAGTTGTAAGCCACCATGTGGGTACTAGGAACAAAACCTCCAGTCCTCTGTGAGAACAAGTACTCTTAACTGATGAGCCATCTCTCTAGACCCTAGGACTGCTTTCTTTCTTTCTTTTTGTCTTTCTGTCTGTCTTTCTTTCTTTCTTTCTTTCTTTCTTTCTTTCTTTCTTTCTTTCTTTCTTTCTTTCTTTCTCTTTTTTTAAGGACCAGGGGAAGAAAGATTTACTTTTGGATTCCTTAACAGTGAATTCATTTCCTAATCACCTATCATACAAAATGTGTGCTTTAACAAAACACATGTCCCGGGCACATGACGTGAGTTTCCTCTAAGAGGAGGAATTCTCTACAAAGTGGTGAACAGCTTCCCTACTTACATTCCTTCCCTGGGACAGGGATCCTGGCTAGAGGCCACGGACAGTGCCACGTGACCTTCCAAAGCCCTTCTCGCCCCAGTGATTTCTGCTCCAAAGGGAGCGCCAAGCCTGGCCTCCGTCCCCAGAAGGGAAAAGAACAGTTGAAAGGTGTAACTATAAATAAGTAACTCTCTCATTCTTAGTCTCGGTTGCTTGCACCTTAAAAATAGCCCTCTCTCTTCTGAGCTGGTTCGAGGCAGACAGAGGAGGCCAGAACAGGAAATGCTTGGCTGAAAGGTAGAGGGACCAAACTTTCATCATAGTTTATTTTGGCAGGAAGATGACATGTTTTCCTTCTCAGTCTCAACCTTTTCAGTTCTATGTTTGGGAAGCCTGACGCTTTAGACCTCTTCCCATTGCTTGTGTTGTAGCTAATGGTGCCCTTCTCCTCGGCTCTCTCCTGCTCTCCATTGATGTCAGGGGCTGATGCCCTCGGATGGCTCAGGTCCCTCCACGTATTGTTTTGTTTTTGTGACTTCCACACCCAAGAGCCTGTGGTGTTTAGCAAGGGGCAGCACTGAGCCGGCCTCTGAGAACCCCTGCCCGCCCTGATGCAGTGTAGTCTAAGCAAGGTACTCAGGCACCTGAGCCTGCTCAGGGTAGGCTCTGACAGGTATGGCCTAAGGATGGAAAGGACAGGAAAGGTGACCCCAGCCCTTCCCTGCCGTGTACCAGGGTCCTCTGCAACACACCCTGTGAGAGTGTCTTGGAGAGTGCAGGTTCCCTGCATCTGTTCCCCTGAACCCTTGCCTCACATACACAAGGGAGTAATTTTGCCTCTTCCTTCCTTTTCTTTCCATTCTTCATTCGATGCTTTTCTTCCTCCTCCTTGCCTTTCCTTCCATCCCTCCCTCTCCTTTCCTCCTCCCCATCTGTTCTTCCTTTCATCCCCCTCTCCCGTTCCCACACTCTCCTCTCTGTCTTGTTGACTTGCCTTCTTCTTCCCTTCCTTTCCCATTTTCCTCCTCTCTTCCTCCCCATTCCCCTTCTCCCCCCTTGTCTACCTTCCTTATTGTTCCTTTCTTCCTTGTTAAGTGGTCTTTCTTGATGGAGAGGGCAATGATCACCTCTTGGGTAACTGCAGCCTTCCAGGCAATGGTAACTGCCATCTCACTGTAATGGCTCCCAATGCATAGGAATCCTAATGACTTGTCAGACCCCGATCTCAGGGGGCAGAAGAGCAGATGTGAGTTTTGTTGTTAGTTATTGTTTCTAGAAGTGTTCCTGACCTTGCTAAATAACTCACTCATTTTCACTTCTAACTTCCTGTCTGTAAGTGTTGACAACTAAGGCCTAGCTGTCCCCAGTAGTTCTAGCTACTCTTTTTAAAAGCTGTTTAAGAAAAATGAGGAAACAGTGGAAACTTGTTCTGAGCTTGAAGACTTTAATGAGCATTATAGTGTCAGGCTGAGAGTGAAGATGCAGATGCAGATGCAGATTCCCAGGCCCTCCTCATAGCCTTTCCTTCATGGGCTCCAGGAGAGGAGGCTCAGGCACCTGCTTTTTTTTTTTTTTTTCAAACTCTTTGCATAGTCTAGCCAGAATTGGCCCAGGACCGCACTTACAGAAACAGAAAAGAGCACTAAAATGGCAGGCTTGAATGTGTTCCAGTCTGACTGTGATCGGGACTTTCCATAGTTTAGAACCCTCCTGTATTGTTTCATCGTGGGCTTTGGAAGTTTCATCCACCACTATGTCCTAATGAATCACTAAATAAATAAATAAATAAATCGCACCGTGAATTCTGCCTTCTGCCTTGCCTTGCTTCTGGAAACTCCAGCCCTCACCCCCGCCGTCCTGTACCCATGGAACATTACAGAGAAAGCTCGCATGTGCACGGTGCTTACGATTGTGGAAACTTCGAAAGGAGGCCCCTCCCTTCCCTTTCCTTCCTTTCTTCTTTCTCAGAGTTTTGTTTCTTTTAGACAAAGTCTCAAGTGACCCCAGGCTGGCCTCAAACTCCCTAAGTAGCTGAGGAGGACCTGGAACTTATGATCCTCCCCAGGGCTGGGATAAGGTGTCTGAGCCCACACCTCGTTTCCCAAGTTCATGTTGAGTGGATGGACCTGTGTGTGGTCTCAGTATACGCTGAGTATGTCCGTACTTTTGTCTCATCAAATGTACTGAGCCTTTGAGCATGCAGGCCCCTTCCAGAATTCCGTAACAATTCTGGAAAGGATGGGAAAGAATCAAAGTTATCTGGGAACCTCACACACTGACACCTTTGCTTAGTTTCCCTGGCCTTCGCTCTAGGTTTTTGTGTGCAGGGATGTTTTATTCATCAGGCATTATGGGCAGAGTGCCCAGGGCCTGTGCAAAAGTTTGAAAGCTGAATAAAAAAAAAAAAAAAAAAAAAAAAAAAAGAAAGAAAGAAAACTTTGAACTGCAGAATATTAAGTATAAGTGCAAAGTAGAAATTAATCAACGAACAGACACGTGCTAAGGAAAGAACATCATGCAAGGCTCGTTAATTACAGGTGAGACTCCTAAAAATCCCATTACATTTGGAAAACAATATTTGTAAGTCAGAGCTTTCTCACTCTGCAAAGACTTGTAAATATGTGCTGAGATTGCCAAGAACTCACAGACAATTCTAAAGTAAAAGAGTTACTCATAGTCAAATCATTTGAAAAGCCAATTAAAAAAAAAGTTTACAGTCTTTAAAAAGGAAAAATTCTACTTAAAATATGGGAGTTGGACTTGAGTTGGAGAGCCCAAATGCCCTGAAGACAATGGCCTTCAAAGGTCTGAAAACAGACTTACTCTTCTGCTTCAGTGATCAACAATTTGCCAGAGAACACACCTGGTTCACACTCAAGCCACACGATGAACAATGTTGATTATTCTTTTCTTAAAACAACTACTTAACTTAGTTTTTTTAACATTTGTGTATTTTCTGTGTATGTGTGTGTGCAGTGTATATGTGGAAGTCAGTGAGCGGATCGAAGGAGTCAGTTCCCTCTTTCCACCATGTGGGTCCTTAGGTTTGAACTAAGCTCTTTTGCCTTGCGTGCAAGCGCCTTTACCCATGGAGCCATCTCGGCCCTCCCCACTGATGGTTCTTTAGACTTACTGCTCTTCCACAAACAGAAAAATGTTTGTGCTCTGCCTCCTTCTGAAGATTAATTTGGAGCTACCTTCTGACTCCAGGAAGCCAGGAGGCATGCTACCTGCCTTCTGCTGTGGCTAAATCATGCAGCTAGGTGTCAGCTCACAGGTCAACATGAGTGGGTGAATAAAGTGGGAGTGAGGATCAAACTGTTAGGGTTCAGTGAACCTCAAAGCTAAAGGTGATTCCAAGCTTCTCACTAGCTTAGTCTCCTACTGTTCATACCTTTCCAGCTCGTGACCACGTGGTGTGACAGACAACAGAACAGAGTTTCCCCATGAGAAGGGCATTGGAGGATGTCCCACTCATTTTCTATGATTGTAGCTTTCATTAGATAATAAATGTGATGCCAAAGCAAATGCTGATTGACACAAACATGGGCTTTTAGGGATGTAGCTTCTTAAACGAGCACTTGCCCAGCATGCATGAGGCCCTAGGGTTCATTTACACCAGGTGTGGTTGCATGTGCTTGTAATTCCAGCACTCGGGAGACAGGGGCAACCAAATCAGGCGTTCAAGGCAGTCGTTGGCTACATTTTAAATTAAAGATCAGCCTGGAGTCCATGAGACCTTGTCTCTAAATAAATAAATAAATAAATAAATAAAATTAAAATAGAAAAATGTTGTGTTGGGCTTATCTGAGGCCTGACTTGTTTGCCTAGTGTAGACAGCAAAACTGGCCAATTCTTTCATAGTCTCCTAGAGGGAAAACTCATACTCTGTGTACTGAATCTGAGAGCAGCCTTTGTGGGTGCCATGATGTCTGGAGTGCTTTCCCTCCTATATTGTGGTTTCAAACTGTTCATTCCTTAAAACTTGTCTCCAGTCTGAAGCTTTCTCTTGGAAACCTGGTATCCTCTTTCTGTTTTCTGATTGCATGATATGTGCACACCTCACTGATATAATGGAGCTCTTGGGTCCATTGGAAATGAGATGAGCTGCCAACACTGTCTAGGCTGGGGCAAGCACTGTTTGGTTCTGGCTACTTAGAGAATTCAAGTATTATTGAGATTTACCAAGCCCCATGGCATCATCTCTAAGATGGGTAATTCTAAAATAGGGCACAGACAGCTGCTGGCAGGAAGTGACTCAAAGGCTTTAGGCAGGTCTTTCAGGCTGGTTCCTGAAAGGTAATATAAGATCCTGAAATGCATTAGTTATGGTGTCCATGCCTTCTTAGACACTGAATCATCACAACATATACACAGACACCCATGACTGTTGGCTTAAGAACAAAAGACTTCCCTTGTTGGCATGTGAGGCATTTTGAAATCCAGTTGCCCATAGTAACCTCAGATACCAGCCAACTAACACATATATATGTATGTGTATGTATGTGTGTATTAAACAATATTATTTGTCTGCTAACAAGTAAAAATAGATTTAGAGGAAATTAAAATTTCCAAGATGACAAATTTTGACTTTTCACCTCCCTTTCTTTTGTTACTTCTTGTCTGTCTGTCTCAGCCTCTCTGCTCCTCTTTCTCTCATACACACAGCTAAAACATTAATTGCAGGGCAGAGGACACCCCCAGTTTTTTCTTAATAAACCCAATAAAGTAAATTATGTCCCAGAATTGTACATTTCTATAATAAACCTAATAAATATTTATAAATGTCTGGTTTGTGAAAACTGCCCAAAGAACTGAAATGTCACCTACAATGCCTCCCCTGAAAAATCAAGGTGCATTTTACATCTTGCACAGACTTAAGCAGAGGTCCTCAAACAGAAGAAGGGAGGGGCTTGTTGAGCTCACCCTGAACTGAAAGGCAGTGTTCCCAGACAGTCACCCACGCCAAGGGAATGAGCAAACCCTAACACCTCCTTAGCTGAACAAAGGTTCTTTTTGTTTGGTCAGTGCCAAAGTCTTCATAGTTGGCAGCACTCTGTCATAAAGCTCATAGATAATACGCATTTCTGAGGGTGTGTTCGTAACTTCTTATACACCCACACGAAGACATCGGAGGTTAGCCTTCCCTTCCCACTGATTGCGTGGTAAGTGACTGCTTATCAGAGTGAGTAAGATGTTGCCTGCCTCACTGGATGGATAATGCTTTCTGAGGGAGGGAGAGAGGGAGGAAAGGAGGGAGGGAGAGAGTTCAGGGGAGGAGGCAGAAAGGGAGGGAGGGGAAACTGCTTATTGTATTTGATGATAAAACTTGAATGATCTTGTTTGAATACATCTTTAAGACACAAAAGAAAGGAAGAGTACTTTGCATAAAATGTGGGGCTAGAAAATGTCAGAGGTCAAAAGTGTTCCATTCTAAATAGTCAGATCTTAACCATTGAGTCAGTAACAGCCAGCAGGCACGCCAATCTTTTGACATTGCAAAATGTCAGTGCCATCTACGAATGTCTTGGGCAACACTCAAATCGATCCGGGAATGCATGCAGCTCACAGATTGCAATTTGCACATGGCTGCTACTAGAGGTGTGCCCACCTGTGTGAGAGGTACCGGTGGTTCACACTTCGGACAATGGTCTCCTCAGAAGTCTCTCTTAACTTCTGGGGAGACCTAAGGTGTCCACTCTTCTAAAGAACCACAGAATGTCTGAGCCTAAGACATGGTGGTGTTAAGTTACTCTGTCTTCTTCTGCAACGTGGCTTTGAATCTGAAGTACAGAAATGACCTTAACGTGCCTCCCAGCCTTTGCTCCATTTTGAGGGCTTTCTATCTTCTTCTTTCACCTGACCCTCCTGGCACCTTTCGACACGCACACTATAGCTTTTCGTACCCCTAGAAAGGAAAGGGCTTATGTTTGAGAAGTTAATCTACTGCTATTTGAGCTCGTGTCTGTATGACTTCAACGCTAATAGCTTCTACATCCCAGCTCATGGGTGGCATTGCCAAGCCTAAATTAAGAGGGCACATTTACTTCATTAGCAGTCCCAGTTCACCAGAACCCTGGGCGTTAAGAAGTATTGTGTGAGCCAGGAAGAACTAATGTGGCTGCAGGAAGCTCCTACCTCACATCCACAAAGTAGCCAAAGAGCTGAGAGAGCCTAGCCACAGATGGTCCACCCACCCGGCTGTACTTCCAAAGCGCTCATCTGGGAGATGTCAGAGCTGCAAGTACCACTGAGGATATGGCCATGTGAATGTTTACCCAAGTGACATCACAGCTCCAAAACTTCATGTAAACAAACAGGGTTCAGTCTCCCTGATTGGACTAGCTATAGGAGGGGAAACCCCTAAAGCATAAGATCCCTAATATTCTTTTTGTTTGTTTGTTTTGTGTTTTGTTTTTGTTTTCAAGACAGGGTTTCTCTGTGTAGTCTTGGCTGTCTTGGACTGGCTTTGTAAACCAGGCTGGCCTCAAACTCACAGCTATCCACCTGCCTCTGCCTCCCTGAGTGCTAGGACTAAAGGCGTGTGCTGCCACACCTGGCTAAGATACCTAATTTTTAAGCTGTGTCTTTGTTTTATGTATATGAAAGTCACTTTCTTTGAATTTCCTTCTAAATTTCTAGGAAGTGTGTCACTAATATAGTCAACAGGACACAGAGGAAAGGATTGCAGGCACTCACTCCTTTGTTGACTGGCTGACTGAACTGCCCACACTCTAGTTCCCTCAACTGTGAAATGGCCACTGAAACTGGATTCTCTGTAGTGGTCTTTGCCAAAATTTTATGATCCAGATATCCTTATCAAATTCTTTCCCAGAATCACTTGAAAGATTTCAATTGATGACATATTCTCAAAACTCATTTTTTAAAAATTCAACTTGACCCCTAAACATTGGGGTCAAGCAGTTTGCCTCTACCCTTCTTTTGGGCCCATCTCACCTTCCCGTTCACAGCCAGTGTGGACAGTAGAAGAACCTCTTCTTCTAGAAGCTGGCAAGGGCAGGTGGAGGCATACATATTGTACCTGCAGACACTTCCAGCGAGTTCCTCATTTCCAGAATTCCCCTCTGTGCTTTATCATCCAGACAGGAGAGTGCTTCCTCCTTGCACCTGCTGTTTTCTGCCATCTTTCCCTGTATAAGCCTCCAGGTCTGGACAGAGGGATGGGCCTGCCGCGTCTCAGCACGGCAGCCACCTTCACAACCAGCACTACATCTGTGATATGTGCCATTGGTCCCATCAGCCATTATATCCATCCTCGCACTGGGCTGTGAGAGGTCACCAATTCATAGAGAAACAATACCCACAGGCATTTGGGTCCCAGACTTCTCTGTCACCTCCCATCCACGGTTCACCAGGGCAATCTAGGGCATCTTTTACTAAATCTAGATGTAACCCGTATGGTCCTGTTGAATTTATTTAGATATCAAAAGAGCCCAAATGCCTGTTCCTTTATGTTCTCATTCAACGGAGCATTTCAGTCCACTGAAAGGGATATAAAAATTGGCTTTCAATACCTAATTGTCACGGACTACATTCAGCTTTGTCCCATGAAAGACCTTGGTCACTTGGGGAAGCCAGACGTCATTTCCCACCATGGTTTGATGTTTAGTGCTTCTCGCTGCTCTTTGGTGCTTGGTCTGTCCATAACTAAATATTGCTTTAGTGCTCACTATACAAAGAGCTTCCTGAAAGCAGCAGGGAGACATGTTAGGGGCTTAACAATTGGGGTACTGTTTCCAGTGAGGGTTTGCCACACAAAGCTGTGGCGAATGGAAGTGGCCCAAGAGCGCTGTTGCAGTTCTGAGCCTTCCCCTTTGCCTTTTCCTCCAGTGGAGGGAGAGACTAGCTGGGATGTAGACAGCTTGCAAAACGTTTAGTTCCAGCATAAAACCAAGTGTCAAATGTCCTGGAAGGAAAGTCACATCCACAATGTAGACTGAAAAAGGGCTCCAGGAACGCCAGAGAAACATCAGGATGAGTTAAGCCTGGCTACCGCTTGGGAGGGAATGTTTTTAAGGCCAGACTGCGTTTTCATTACATTGTTGCTATGCAAGTAAACAAATGAACTCACTGCTGTGCCTTTGCTGGGCAGAGAGAATTTGAGGGGAATTAATAAATCCAAAGGAGACAACATGTGGCTTTTCCTCTCCTCACAGAAGTGCAAAGCATCATCTTGGGTTTCAAACAGGTAGCCCACTGTAGTTCTCAGTTGCTGAAAACTGAGCCCCGTCCAAGTGGGCAGGCGATGGTGCGATGTCTCTTTTCCTGGGGTTTTCTTGAAAAAGGCAGAGAGTAAATTGCTCATTTAACACAAAGGGTTATTATAAAACCCAACAAAGGCAGTGGTGTATCAGTGCTTTTTCTTTTTTCTTTTAATTTCATTTGGGTAAAATAGTTCCTATTTAATAAGCAGTTTTAAAAATCAAAAAATAGTCTTGTTAATGGGTGAAACTCAAAGAGGGGTAGTATAAATAAATCAAGAGGGGACTAGCGAGGCGGGGAACAGCCTAATTATATTCCCATCCGTGCCAAGACAAAGCAATAGGGGTTAGTCAGGTGAGACGCTTGTTCATTAGACCATCTAAGGGCTTGTTAACGGCAAGGCGCTTGTGTGTGTGTGTGTGTGTGTATATTGTAGCTGCACTTCTAATCTCTCATTAGCGCCTGTTGTGCTTTCTGGTGAAGGCATTAGGGCAGAACACCAGGGCCTGGTTATTCACTTCCTGCTGTATCTTGATTAATAGTTTAGGCAATATCTAATAAGTGTGAGTGTCTGTGTGCATGTGTATGCACACATGTGGTAAGTGTGTGGACATCAGAGTACAACTCGCAGGGGACAGTTTTCTCCTTCTAGCATGTGGGGCCCAGGGATTGAAGTCAAGTTGTCAGGGTTAGCAGCAGGCACCATTACTTTCTGAGAAACCTCACTGGCCTACAGCTAAATAGCGGGGACGAAGGGTTCCACAGTGTGTGCCATTTCTAACCCTGCTCTGTAGCGATTCAGGCAGAGGATGAAGGGATACAAAAGTAGTCTCAAAATCAAAAGTTATGGCTGTAAGAATTGTGATTTCCTGTGCTCTGATACCCTTAGAAGGAAATGCTTCCAGGTGGAATTCTTTACTGTTTTTTAAATTTGTCTTAAAATTGCATTTTGTGATCTCGTAAAGTTTTTTTTTTTTGACAGTGCTAAGAACAGAGCACAGGGCCTTGCACAAGCTGTACAGGTGGCCCATCACTGAGATATATCCCCATCTCCAGCTTTTTGTTATATCCCAGAGTTGGTAGATAGGGCAGTAAGCATATAGATAAATGATAGAGTCGAGAACAACTAGATATGAGCAACATTTTTGAAGTTTCCTACACTCTTCCCGGCCCATCTCTATATCTCTCCTCCACGCTACTCAATTCTTTCGTACTCAAATACTTTTCTGCCCTGTGTGTGTGTATGTATATATGTATATATTTATATCATTGTGTATGTTTTATATCACATTTGCCTTATTTATAATTAGTACATGGTGATTGTACGTATTTACAGAATATTTCTGTGCTTGATCAGCTAAGGGTAGGTTCATCAGCTCAAACATTTACTGTTTTCTGATGTTAGAGACATTTGAAATCCTCTCAATTAGCTATTTTGAAATGCACAATTAATGCTTGCCAACTACAGCTTCATTTCTGTGACATAGAACTGTAGAATTTGATTTTTTTTTCTATCCATCTGGATACCTGGATATATCTGCCATGCTCTCTGCACCCTACCCCCTCCCATTTCCCAGTCCTTGTTAATCATCATTCTGTTCATTCTACTCTCAGCTTCAACAGGATCAACATTTTAGCTTCCACTATTTTGTTCCTCGTGGCTGCTGCAGCATGAGGAAGTAGTGAAATGCTGCATTGAAGGGAAGGTAGAGAGAAACTGGAGAGCTGAGGATTCGGGTTGGGGAGAAAGGGAACTTGCCTTCCTGAATACGGCTTCACTTTGTGCTCCCTCGAGCTAGCAGCAGGCAGCTAAGAGGCTGAAGTTTTCCTATCCCCACCCTGCATTAGGGAGGTGAGGCAGATACCCAAGGGAAGACAGAGCCCAAATAGACTTGCCAAGGCCTTGGCCCTGGTAACATCATGTTAGAAGTTAGCTCTGGGGCAATGCTCTGCTTACTGTTGCATTGCTGAGAGCAGGCTCGATGCCCTACTTCTTGTGAGATGCTCTTGACAAGCTTTAGCTTGTGGTCTCCCACTGATGAGAATTTCAGTCGTATGTCCTGAGTACGAGACCTCTTCACCCTTCTGTTCAGAAAAGGCCTTCATCTCTAAACCCTACGAAAGCACGCCTTCCCCGGGGGCTTTCCACTGGAGCATCTTGATCTATGTTGATGACAGTCATGATACTGGCAATACTGATAAAATAATAACCTGAGTAAATCTGCTGGTGGCCGTTAAAAAGCAAAGTCCCCTGTCATTTGTGGCTTTGCTTTGAAGAACCTGATGCCTCTTGGGCCTCCCTTTCAATGCGTTACACATGTGTAAAAATGACTTTCTTTTCGTCTAACTTAAACATAGAAATTAGGGATTTTTGTTTCATCTTCATGTTTAATCGTGAAACACTCGGAAGGCAAACAACCTTGAAATCTCTACCAGCAAGCAAGCAACAACCGGCTCTCCTCCACCTGTTGCTATTGTCTTATCTCCTGCAATGCTGGTTCCCTGGGTGTTTTGGACACTGTCATTTAATTTGGGGTCTATGACATGCTCTCTACCTCCAGAGAGGATTTCATCTCTATCTGCCAGCCTCACAGGCCCGGGGAAATCTAAACTCAGGTTTTTCCACGTCCCACACCTGATGGCTTACAGCCCACTCACAACCTTGCTCGCCTTCTCGTGACTCCTAAGTGTGGAACCACAGACAGCTCTAGCTCTCTCACCCCAGCTTGGGCCATCCACTGTTTCCCTCTTGGGAGCCACTGAGCTTTTAGCCTTTGGCACACAGTTTTTAGGAAAGGGCATTCTATGCCGCAGGAACGTCAGCACATTGTTCACTCTTGTGGGTCACCTTTCCCTCTGAGGCCAAAGAATGTAGCAGAGAACTCCGCCTTCTTTTCTCCCAGCTGACACTTGGTCAGTGTTTGCCGACCCTAATCCACACCAAACACTTCCTTTTTCTTGGCTCTCCCGCTTGCTCACCATCACCGTAGCTGATACAAGTCCTGTCTTTCAGCCTTGGGGTGACACTCAATCCAGAGCTGGCCTACCTGGAAATTCAGCTTGTTCTATGTAGGCAGATGTCATTTACCATCCTTCTAGCACCATGCTTCTTAAAATCTGCTTTATCCAGAGCACAGTGATAGGCCCTGCTGCTTATATATTAATGGATAAGAAATGGTGCCAACATACGAAGAAAAGAGGTGTACCGACAGGGTCATCATAAGTCACGAACACCGTCAGAGGTGTAGATAAAGTGCTCTGGGTGTGACAAGGATGGCGGTGATCTGTCTGTCTAGGAAAGGTATCTGAAGGCATAATAAAGTCTGAAGAAAAGGAAAGGGAAAATTTGAATAGACAAAGCAGGTGCAGATGTGTGGGTGTTTGGGGCACTTAAGGAAACCAGTCTTTCATTCTTGATAGAGAGGGTATTGGTCAGAACTTGGGGCTTTCAAGGTCCCAAAGAAGGAAGGAGAAAAAACACAGACAAGGAAAAAAAATACAGGTGAAAGCAAGCTGGGCAGCCTAGGGTCCAGAGATGTGGTTTATTCAGCCAACACACTGCTTTAAATTTTTGAGCCAAGTTTGAAAACAAGAATTCTATACTTCTGGCTTCTGAAAGCATGGGAGATCTGATGGCACTGAGTTGACTGAAACACAAGCATGGCTGCCTACTTTTCTATAGCATGTACACTGTCTCCCAAGTACAGGGCCTGGCTGTTTCTCCTCTGCATCTATTTGCTGGGCCTGCAAGCAACTGAATGCAGGGTCCTCATTCTGCTCTGGAACAAACCCAGGTGACCTCAGCAAAGGGCCCCAACGTTCTCTCCCCCTATCCACAGACCTCTAGCCCTCTGCTGTCCAAAGGGACTTTCCTTTAACTTCAATGCGCATGGCTCTCTAAATTATGAATCACACACACACACACACACACACACACGAGTTTGGCTAAATCTGTGGGTTCAGAGCCTGTAGCTACAAAGGACAGGCAGTGTCAAAAGCAGTCCCTGCAGTCAGAATCTAAGGCTTAATGCAGGGAGAATCAAAGGCTGCTGAAGTGCAGGGCAGAGCAGCTGAGGCTGTTCCCTTGTTTGTATGTAAACACATTAATTAGAGGACTATCATACCCTAGGTCTTTGGTCCTTTCATTCTACCTGCCAGGGCCCAGCTCTAGAGATTGATTCAACAGACTCTTGGCTTGCAAGTGCTTGCAGTCAGCGAATATTACGTGTGTGCATGAGGCTGCCACAGTGAACCCCGTTAATAGGCGCAGTGAATAACGGCTGAGATGGCTGACACAGCAAAGCGCCTGCCACGAAAGCGTGAGGAATTGAATTAGGAACCCTAGCGCCCGGGGAAAAGCCAGACCTGAATAAGTCTGTCTATGAGCCCAACACCGGGAAGATGGAAACGGGCTGGCCAGCATACCCGAGCTGATGAGCTCCAGGTTCAGTGAGAGGGCCGTATCTCAAAGAGCAAGACCTGAAGGCTGGAAAGATGACTCAGATCACAGGCTGCCCTGGCAGAGGAGCCGGGTCCAGTTCCCACCCTTTACATGGTGGCTCACAACTGTCCACCGCTCCAGTTCCTGGAGATCTGACCCCTTCTTCTGGCCTCTGGGGAGACTGAATGCCCATGGTACAGGTACATAAACAACATGAAAATGTTTTCAAATCCTTTTTTTCCATAGAGAATTTTAATGCAAAACATTATCTTACAGCAGAGATTTGGCCTTCATAGCTAAAAGTTTAACATGTTCTCCAAACCCCTTAAACAAAACTATGAGGTACTTGAAGGTGGGAGGAGGCTTTAGTTGGGGAAAGGGTGTATCTTTTTGTTTTTGTCCTTGTCTTTGTCTTTAAGACAGTGTTGCTTTGTACTTGAGGCTGGCTCCAAGCTCACAATCCTCCTGCCTCAGACTCTTGACTGCTAGGGTCACAGGTGTATAGTACCACACCCAGTAATAGCAATACCTTGACATGTAATGAAAACAGATTATGGACCTCTTTTCTTAAATTTAAAAAAAAAAAGAAAGTTGAAAGAGGTTGAGAAGTCACCTAATATCAGTCTTTATCTACACACACATTCACACACTCCTGAGCACACACAAACACATATGTTCACACACCACACACACATGCACACACATCATACACATGTGCACACACACCCATGCGCATATGTACATGCACACATACTCACAGACATACACACATACACACCACACATACACAACAAGTAATCAGAGTTGATTTTTTTAATGTTTAAAGGAAAGGAGGGAAAAAGCCAAATGATTGCAGTCTGCTCTCTGCTTCACAGTTCTTCTTCCGGGGCTTTCTGGCTAGTTGGCACAAACAGGATTCCTCCTCAGGACAAAAACAGATCAAATGTGACCCCGAAGATCCTTTGCAGGGTCATCATAATCAGGGAAGCAGCTGCTGGAGCGCTGGACCTTCAGGGCTCCAGCCCACCCCACAGCTCAGCTCCCTGGAAAGCAGTAATGAATTAACAGGTCATCTTGGTAATTCCTAGGACTAGGCCTTTGCAACTACAAATATGTAGAGTAAAAGGAATGCAGAAAAAAAAAAAAACAAGAAAGGAAAGGGACATGAGGAACCTGACTTGGTGTCATTGAGAAACAATTAGTTTGAAAATGCCCTTGTGTGGCGATTTCATTAAGACTCAGGAGAATTCAAACTCATGGTCTTAATCAGCTTCTTGGCCTGAAGGCCAGTGGTTCTGGGAGGCAGAGTGGGGAGATAGAGTGCTTTTTGTGTGCTCCTGTCAAGCAGGAACAGAGAGCCTGAAGGCCAGGCTGGCCAAGCACTCTTCCTTGAGGAGGGAAGACACAGTTGGCGTGGAACAGGTCTTAGCCAGGGCAGAGGTGAAGCTAGCTCTGAAGAAAGCTTCAGCCATCTTTCCTAAATTACCACATTGATCACTAGATGCTCTGGACACGTCCCACCAGATGCAAAGCTCTGGTCCTACTTAAATGTCATTGGTGGATCCATGTGAGTTAGATGGTACTATCGGGAATGCTGGGATGGGGAGGTTGTATTTTATTGGCTTTTTCCTCCCGTGGTTTTCACCATCTGTTTCTTTAACTGCATAAACAAGGAAAAATGACTGGTTTGGAATGCAAAGTTTTAAACACCAGATGACCACAGGCATCCTCTAAATGAGAAAGAGAGAGCAAGTTGGGGTTCTGTGACATTTGTCAGGAAGTGGAATGGTAAATACCAAGAAGCCTGTATGTATCGTGCCAGGGAAGGGCCACAAAGGCAAGGGGTGGCTTCGTCCCCATCCCTGTTTAAGGGTCATGCCCTGCCTACTTTCCCCAACACCTCACTCAGATGCCAGCACTGCCCCTTCTTCCCTCTGCCCTCCAAGATGCAGAGGGATGCAGGACTTCAGCTTAATGGGCGTTAGTTCACAAGCATCCCTAAGTTGGCAGCTTTGCACAGTACTCATAGAAGCTTCCTCACTCCACAAAATCTGGCTTGTGGGCAGCTTCTCTGACAAAGCTAAGTGGAGAGCTATAAACAGAATGTCTCAAGATCTTCATATCTCTCCTGCACAATGGTAAGTGGGGGAAAAAACATGCATTAAAGGACTTCAGCACACAGCCTCCTGCTTCATGAAGGAATATTTGCTGTGCACAATACAATGGCCGCTTCATAAAATGGTTCCGTCACTCCATGCCAACAAACTTAAAGCTCCAGAGTTCTTTTTCTAAACCCAAAACAATGGAGAAACTGGATGGGAATGTTCCCTGCATACTAATCCCTTTTACCTTCAGTGTAAGAAGTAATCAGTTGTAAGCATCAGGCATTCTAAACAAAATTGAACAAGGAAGTTTTGGAGCCCCTGGGGGTACAAACACTGGCGAACTTGGCTGTGTTCCACTCGGTTCAGCTTGAGACGGACGTGGAACATTTTTCACATAGTTTTGTAGGCAGCCTGACGCCGGAGTTTTCACGTTAAAGGGTGAAAGATGAGGGCCTCCCGGGAACAGAGAGCTCCTCCTAATTTTTGGTGTCGCTTCTCATAGACACGGTGGACAGTTTTTGACATGGACACTATTAATGGTTTGGGACTCGGGGGTGGGGGGGCATCAGGCAAAAATAAGACTGGGGCAGTTTTCAGGCCCTAAGAAGATGGAATGAATTAGGTTGAAACAGTGTCTCTACCGTGCTGAGAAGCATCAGTCAGTACACAGCTGTGAACAGTGGGTAGTGTGCTTGCTGTCGAATGTGAGGGCCTGAATCCAGTTCCCCAGCACACATGGAAAAGCACATGCCTGTAACCCAGTGCTGCTATGGGCCAGGAGACAGGCAAAGCCCAGCACTTAACGGGTCAGCTAGTCTGACCAAGTGGTGCGCGCTAGGTCAGTGAGAGGACCAGGTCCCAATAAAGTAAATAGAGAAAGATACATGATGTTGGTTGACTGCTGCCCTCTACATGTGCACAGGCCAGAGAGTGCATCCACATAGATAGACACAGAGGAAAGAAAGGAAAGAAGAGGGAGGGATGAAGGGAGGGGGGTGGAGGGAAGAAGCAGGCTACCCCACTCAAAGATTCAGTCTGCTAACTTTGGCTCCAGATGCCACAGTCCACGGCGACTGTATTTGACGTCTGACTCCCACTGGACATGGGTGCCATTGGGGGTCTTTGCTTCACTGGTGGAAATGGGGAAATGATAAGAGATTAACAGGATACCTCAAGGTTGAGAGTCCTGAGGGCTTCCCCACAGGCACACTGTTCATCCTCTTTGGCACTGGTTCCACATCAGAAAAGACAACTAGCTGCAAGTCAAAATTTTCTAGAAAATAATTGTATCCACAGTGAACATGTATAGACTTGTGACATGGTTCCCTAAACAATACTGGGTGCTGTCTGTTGACTTGGTGTTTGTAAAACACTGTAGACCATACCGTAATTTGGAGAGAGTTTTTTAAGTGTGCCAGATAATGTATGGAGGTACATGTGAAACTCTGCACCCCGTGGGCTTGAGCATCCAAGGATGTTGGAACATCTCCTGTAGACCCAGAGGGGAACTGTGTTTCTCTTGTTTCATACATTAGAGAGAACACCCCCAGGCAATTAGAAGAACTGGACTGCTGCAGTGGATTGTGAAAGGACTAGGGTGACCCATGGAATTTCAGCTATAATCACAATAATAATTTCAAATGAAGAGGCATACTGTGGAAGGTATGAGAGGAATTTTAAGTGGCCAAACTATTTGTATTCACCAAAGCTTTGGAGCCTTGTAAAAACTGTAGTGTTATGCTTCGGCCACTCCAAAAGGATTGGCTAACACTTTCATAATTTATTTTTATTTTATATGTATGTGTATGAGTGTTTTGCTTACCACACATGTGCCTTGTGACATTAGAGGCCAGAAAAGGGAATAGGTGACCTTGGGGCCAGAGATACAGATGGTTGTGAACCACCATGTGGATGCTAGTAACCAATCCTAGGACCTCTGTAATAGCAGCAAGTGCCTTTAACTGCTGAGCCCTCTCTCTAGCCTGACTTTCTTAATTTAAACAACTCTCCTTGGAGATAGGGACTTGAGACTCTACTGATGAACTTTGATAGGATTTTTTTTTTTGGAAAATCCTTAGAAAAGTAAAGATATTTCAGACAGTTCCTTCATATTCTGACCTTGTATCTTAATGTGTCTTCATCTCTCTCTCTCCCTCTTATCCTTTTTTTCTTCCCTTCCTTTTCTCTCCCTTCCTTCCTTTCCCTGGGGTATTGATTAGGTCTGTGTGCCTGATTACAGGCTAATAGGTATGCTGAGGACTTGGGGCTGTCATTTGACATCTCTGTGTATTCTCACCCACAGGTGATCACACCCGTGAGGACAGGACATGGGTATGTGTACGAGTACCCATCCCGACACCAAAAGGATGTCTACGATGTTCCTCCTTCCCACACCACTCAAGGGGTAGGTAATGGGCACATCACCAGGGGAGCTGGCTTTGGGGGCAGCATCTCTTCAGGACCATGTAGGAGAAGAGGGATACCAGCCACAACCTCACAATATGGAGCTCTAAGCTGCCTGTCCAGGGACGATTTTAGTCAGTGTTACTTAAATTGGGTCTTCTAGGTTTGCTTTATCAGAAAGTTTAGTCTTTTATCTGAGAAATCTCTTGTCTGCTTTATCAGTTTGTCATTTTACTTATGAAACTGAGCAATTTTAATGACCTAGATTTTGGAGTTAATAGTTCACGTAAGATCATTTTCATATTTAACCTAAATCAAAGAATGCAAAATTTATAAAGAAAAATTCCATAAACCCCTGATGGCATAGAATGCTGCTAAAGTCCAAGTCTGTATGTGACTTAATAAATAAATTCATGAGGAAACAATAGCAAGAGAAGTGAGTAGGGAATGACATTTCCATTCTGGGTAACTCAAGCATTTCTCTTCAGGTATATGACATCCCTCCTTCATCAGTGAAAGGCCCTATGTTTTCAGTTCCAGTGGGAGAGATCAAACCTCAAGGGGTGTACGACATTCCCCCTACCCAAGGGGTAAGTGAACTGGAAAAGCACAGTGTCTGGATGTGTATCTCTGTGTGTGGTGGGGGTGGAACGTACATTTGTTCATTGGGATAAAAGAATGACACACTGTCTCCATGAGGGAAGAAGAGAAAGAGCGTAGGAAGTAAGCGACACAAGAAAGCAATTAAAATTACAAATTTAGAGGGATCCCTAAAATACAGAGGCATCAGTAATGACACTCAAGTGAAAGGGGTGATAATGAGTTCAGTTTGGAAGTATCTAACACATCACATATTCTAGACGGTTCTACAGCTTTCTTGGTCCATGCATAAGAGGTAGCTCATTTGATGTTCTGTTATTCCTGGGCACATCTGCACTTCAGGTAGAGTTAGCTTTGCTATAGGGAACTGTGCCTGTGAATACGAAGGAGACTCAGGCAGTTTCACACATGTGGTCTGATGACCAAGAACAGAACTCAGGTCCCTCTACCCGGAGCATCATGTCTTGTGTCTCTCTGCATGGATCAACATGGGTAGGATAGTCAGTGAACGGTTAGAAACATGAGACTGCAGCCCAGTGGTAAACAACTTAGCTAGGAGAGTGCTAGACCCAAGCCAGCACTGAGAATGGCAAAGGATGCTCATGTGTAAGGATGAGAGCGCACATCCTCTACTGAGCATGCTGCAGCCTGGGAAACATCTGAGGTTAGTAAATGATAGGAGAAACAAGTCTGTGAACTCTGGACCACACTTCATGGACTATTCATTCTCTGCCTCCATCCAAGATCCAACTGAACAAGTAAGTGGGCTTTTTTTTTTCTTCCTCTTTAGGTCTATTCCATTCCACCATCAGCTTGCCGAGATGAGGCAGGGCTTAGGGAAAAGGAATATGATTTCCCTCCTCCGATGAAGCAGGATGGAAGGCCAGATGCCAGACCCGAGGGGGTATACGACATCCCTCCAACCAGCACCAAGACGGCAGGGAAGGACCTTCACATCAAGTTCACCTGCGACGCTCCAGGAGCTGCAGAACCAATGACACGAAGACACCAGAGCCTTTCCCTGCCCCACCCACCCTCTCAGCTAGGACAGTCTGAGGGCACTCAGAGTGACGCGTACGACGTGCCCCGGGGAGTCCAGTTCCTGGAGGCACCGACAGAAACCAGTGAAAAAGCGAATCTGGAGGAAAGAGACGGTGTTTATGATGTCCCTTTGCACAACCCAGCAGATGCCAAAGGAGCTCGGGATGTGGTGGACGGGATCAACCGGCTCTCTTTCTCCAGTACTGGCAGTACCAGGAGTAACATGTCCACATCTTCCACCTCCTCCAAGGAGTCCTCCTTGTCAGCCTCTCCATCTCAGGACAAAAGGCTCCTGCTGGACCCAGACACGGCCATTGAGAAGCTCTATCGGCTCCAGCAGACCCTGGAGATGGGTGTCTGTGGCCTCATGTCACTGGCTACCACAGACTGGCGGTGTTACGGATACATGGAAAGACACATCAATGAGATCCGCACAGCAGTGGAAAAGGTGGAGCTGTTTTTGCGGGAATACCTCCATTTTGCCAAGGGAGCTTTAGCCAACGCCTCCTGCCTCCCAGAACTGGTCCTCCACAACAAAATGAAGCGCGAATTCCAAAGGGTAGAGGATTCCCACCAGATTCTAAGCCAGACCAGCCACGACTTGAATGAATGCAGCTGGTCCCTGAATATCCTAGCTATCAATAAGCCCCAAAATAAGTGTGATGATCTGGACCGATTTGTGATGGTAGCTAAGACAGTGCCAGATGATGCCAAGCAACTGACCACCACCATCAGCACCTACGCAGAGACCCTCTTCAGAGCAGGTCCTGGCAATTCTCATCTGAAGAATGGGCCCGACAGCATCATGAACTCAAGCGAGTATACGCATACGGGCTCTCCAATACAGCCGCTGCGCCCTGCTGACTACAAGGCCCAGGTCCACAGTAAGCCATTGCCTCCCACTCTAGGCAAGGACCAGCCGCCAGACTGTAGTAGCAGTGATGGTTCCGAGAGGAGTTGGATGGATGATTATGATTATGTTCATCTGCAGGTAAGGGTACCTATAAGGGTCCCCACATTCATATTTCAGGGGTCCTAGGACTGATGTCCACAGGGCCGTTAGGCTGGACAGCCAAGGGACTGAGCACGATGTTATGAAAACTGACGGTGAGATTGTACAAAAATTGTACAGCCACTTTATTTAACCTCCGTGGGCCTTAATTTTATTTTAGTAAGCATTAGCTCAAAGGGTTGTATTCAGCCTTATTAATACACTCCAGGAAAGCTGGAGGGCACTCATCAATGTGGATAGTGGGGTCGGTGAGTCATGGTATCAATTCTTCCTCTATTTGTGTTTTGTGGCACAGTTCCATTGAATGGCCCATTGTAACAGAAATAAATTTAAAAAGATATCACTGCTAAGGAAGAAAACCTATTGAAAGTATCTGTACATAGTTTTCTAAGGTACCCCCTAGGCCAGCGACTATCAACTTGTGGGGGCATGACCCCCTGGAGTGGTCAAATGACCCTTTCACAGGGGTCACCTAAGAACATCAGAAAACACAGATATTTGTACATTATGATTCATAACAGTAGAATAAAATGCAGTTATGAAGTAGTAATTTTGTGGTTGAGGGTCACCACAACATGAGGAACTGTTCTAAAGAGCTGCATCATTAGGAAGATTAGGAACCACTTCTCTAGGCTGAGAGAGAAAGAGAGAGGGAGGGAGAGAGAGAGATAGACACATAGTTCCATCAGATCTGGAGGCCCTATGGTCATTGCCCATTGGCCAACAGCTTGACCTGCATATGTTAAACTCTGCAAGCTGTTTTCTCTGAGTATGAATTGTGCTAGTTCCCAAGTTCAGCTGAGCTCCTGAAAGCCCCCCTGCCTGTTTTGAAGAATTCCAACACCTACCATAATCTGTGACTTAGCATTTGGCTTAGTGTCTTATTCTGCCAATCTTTTCCATTTGCCTGGGAGCCATGGCTTGTACTGGAAACTGTTAAAATACTGAAAGCCCCCAGATGCAAGAGAGGAGAAAGGACCAAGTGAGCCACAGTTTATGCCGAGGAGTGGCCTGGGTTAGATGGAGACATTTAACCTTCCTCTCACTGGTCCCCTCGTGCTGTAAACTGGAAAACACTAAGGAGAGGTATTCAAAGAAATTGGAAGTGGAATATGCACCCATTTTTTTACCCTTTGTTTGAAAGCTCATATATACTCCATTAAAAAAACAAACAAACAAAAAAAAAAACATGAAAAATCACGCTTCCTAAGAGGGCGTGAGGAAGGTCTTGGGAAGCTCTCCGGCTAGAAAGAGTAGCAACCATGTCAGCCCTCATGAAAACAGGCTTTACTTTTCAGCCTGTCTCCACAGTGGTTCCGGAAGTCCCTCTCTTCACAGTGTCTAATGGGACATGAGGGAAGTGGATGAGTTGCTGAGTGCACTTGTCAATGAAGCTGTTCACATCAGTGACTCACTGCAATGAGGTAATAGGTCTTTGTGTTGAAAACAACAGGGCAAGGAGGAGTTTGAGAAACAGCAGAAGGAGCTCCTGGAAAAAGAAAATATCATCAAGCAGGACAAGACACAGCTGGAACATCATCAGGTAAGTTCAGACAGGACAAAGGCTCGTCGGTGGTAGAAGGGGCTCCGCTTGGTAGGGAATGGAAAACTTCAGAAGGTCGGGGTCCTTCCAGCACATTGGCAGGAAGAAGACCCAGGCATATAACAGGACATAAGACCCAAGTGAAGGTGTGTGGCCTGTGACCACGGCTTAGTATACCAGGCTGCGCTGTGTCACACATTAGGACTGTTTGAGTTAAAGCCTTTGGTCTCAAGACACAAGCCCTGTCAGGCTGGCCCAAGCTAATTGGTTTTCCACTGAGGCCATAGTGAGAGAATTCCAGGGAATGAAGAAGCAGCCCAAGACTGACAGCAATAGGCCCATCTTCTCTCCTTTATTCCCAATATCTGCTTCACTCGCCTCTACTTCCCAATCATCTCTCTAGTCACCTCCTCCCTCCGTTCCCATCTAACTTCATAAGACTCATAAATGGCCACTCAAAGCAGTGTGTAATGCTTTGAAATAGGTTCTCAGTATGTAGCCTAGGCTGTTTTCAAATTTGGTATTCCCTGCCTCAACCTCTTGAGTGCTGGGGCTACAGGTGTGTGCCATTATGCCCAGCTCCAAAGCTTTCTCTGTATATGGCATTTCATCTGGGATTCCTTAGATAATGCTTACATAATTCCTTAGATTCCCCTCTGTGGTTATCAAATTCCCAAGAGTTTGATTGAAACTCTCTCCTCAACCCCATCCCCTTCTACCTGTCTTTTGCATGGTCCAATCTACGGGCCAAAGGGAAAGATCCAATGTTTGTGAGCTCCATCCAAGTCTATTTACCAAGGGCTCTGAGGGGACGGTCATTTAAAGGTTTATAGATATTGCTAAGGCAAGGACATGAAAACAAAGAGAAATGAACTAAATATTTAAGATGAAATAGCACACCACAACAAAAGATCTCTAGGAAACCTGAGTTCACACCCTTCCTTTCTAGCCAACAGGTTATGGGCTGAAACTTCAGTTCCTTCTCTATAAAATGGGAAAGTATTGCCCTCTATAAACACATGAATTGAAATCAAATTCATTATTATCAAATCATATTGGAATTGGAGCACCACTGTATATCCACTATACTTATATTGGCAGTTGGCCCAGTAAAACAGCAGAGTTTGAGGGAACTAGCAGATGCTAAAGTAATTCCTAAGAAGCAAGTAGTTATATAGCAGGAAAGCAGGATGAGGTTGTCCCTGGACCAACGCAGCTCTGAACCAGGGTGAGAGATTAACTGAGTCCCAAACTCGGGGTTCTTAGTAAAATAGCTAAAAGTCATCATTTCAATTTGAAATAACAGTCCAGTTAGGCATGCTAACGAGGGAATCAAGAAAGCTGGTTCTCAGGCCATTGAGATGATACAGTGTAAGGGCACTTGCTGCCAAGCCCGTGACCTGAGTTTGATCCATAGAAACTGCACAGTAGAAGAGAACTGACCTGTATCAATTGTCCTCTTACTACACGTTAAAATAAAACAAACAATTAATGCCCAGGTTTCTTTGTTGTGTCCTCTTCTAAGACGTCCCTATAGTAAAGGATAATAACATGTACATCTTGACAGAAAGAATAGGAGAGAGATGTAGCTGACGTTTGCTACTTTGTGGGTTCTTCTTTCTTCCACCCTTCTCCACCCTAACACTAAATAGAAGAGAAAAAAGGATAGAGGGGAAAGGGGGTGTCATTATCATTAGACTACTTCCTGCTGATTAGGGGCCGTGAGCTCCTTGGGGCAAGTTTGACCTTCACTGTCAGAATATCTCATTTCTTCTTCTTCTTTGGGCATTACTGCTTAACACCTCAACCAACAGCAACCAATAGCATCAACCACCAACTAGCAATACCTATTAGGGCTCTAACATTTATATATCCTCTGAAAAGTCCCCAGGATCCAAACATAATACATTCGAAGAAACTATCTGCAGCTGGCAAAACCACACCCTTATCAAAGCACGAGGCAAATCATAGTCAGCTGCTGAGAAGCAGCCCCATATTTCCACACCTGGGATTAAAACTGAACCATATTCATATAATGTTGCTGTATTTTTTCAGAAACCAAAATTATAAAATTCTCACTATAAAGAGAGTCTTCTTGAAATTTCCATCTTGAAGAGAGAGGCGAGGCCTTGCCCAGGAAGTAGCAAATTCTGGGTGATCTATTTGACAGATATGTCACTATATCTGGTTTTTTCCCTTGTTGCCTCTCAACATTTCAAAACCTTTACATAGAGCTTGCAAGTCACCAAACAGTATTTCAAGCACTTTGGGAATAATACTAATATTCACTTTGTGAACAACACTATTTTATTGCACCATCATAATGGCGAGGCTGTTACCTTTCAGTCAATGCAAAAAAGACAAACGGTGTGATAGCAGGTCTAGGCTGGAGGATCCTCTGGGAATCATCTTCCCAGTGTCCATGTTGTACGTTTTAGGAAGCAAGGCAACTTGGCCAAGTTCTTACAGTTCCTAAGTACCTAGCACAAAGGATGAAATTGCTGTATTTTGACTCCATACCCACATTTCTTTCCCTTTACAGTGTATGTCTTGCCCTTAATGAAAGCTCTTATCTTCCTTCCAGCTGAGTCAGTTCCAACTGTTGGAACAAGAAATCACCAAGCCCGTGGAGAACGACATCTCTAAATGGAAGCCCTCTCAGAGCCTCCCAACCACAAACAACAGTGTTGGCGCTCAGGATAGGCAGTTGCTTTGCTTCTACTATGACCAATGTGAGACCCATTTCATATCCCTCCTCAACGCCATTGATGCCCTCTTCAGCTGTGTCAGCTCAGCTCAGCCCCCGCGGATCTTTGTGGCACACAGCAAGTTTGTCATTCTCAGTGCACACAAACTGGTATTCATTGGAGACACTCTGACAAGGCAGGTGGCTGCCCAGGACATTCGAAATAAAGTCAGGAACTCCAGCAACCAACTCTGCGAACAGCTCAAGACCATAGTGATGGCAACCAAGATGGCCGCCCTCCACTACCCCAGCACTACTGCCTTGCAGGAGATGGTGCATCAGGTAACAGACCTGTCCAGAAATGCTCAGCTCTTCAAGCGTTCCCTGCTGGAGATGGCCACCTTCTGAGAAGAAAAGGAGGCGGAAGGGACTGAGTGCATAATTACTAAGGAAAACTGGAAATACTATCTGGTTTTTGTAAATGTTATCTATTTTTGTAGATGTTTTATATGACAATGAAATATTTTAATGTTTTGTGAGTTAGTTGATTTTCATCAATTCAGGGAGCTGAAGTGGGAAATCTTCTTTTTCCCCTGTGTGGTTCTTTTATAAACATTTAAGTATCTAAAACCTAAGTTGTAAAGAAATGTGTCCGTGTTGGTGTATGTCTGTGCAGCCGTATTTGTTTGTAGATGTGTGTCTGATACATTCCATTAAAAACATGAATTAAGAAGCACCTTAGTAAGCACTTCTAATGCTGCATTGTCTGGGTTTTGTGAAAAATTATGCCGCTTGGTTGTAATAGTGCTCTGCATGTACTAGTAGTGATCTGATCTCGGCAGACCCAAATCTGGAACTCATGATGTATTCGCCAAGCTTTTACCTTCCACATAGCAAGTCACCATATGGCTTATTCTTGCTGGAAGCTTCTTCCAAACCTGACTGTCCTTAACACAGTGGTAAATAGACCCCACTTCTGTTTGAAAAGAGAGAGAGAGTTTTGAAACTTATGCCTTAACCTAAGGTCCAGTGTTTCAGGTGATAGAGAGGTGAGGTTCATGTGCTGTACTAAGAGGCCATGTCTATGGCAGTAACTGCGCTGCTTCAGCTCTGAAAGGAAACAGCAACAAGGAGAGAACACAGTTTTCCCAGGGCTGTACTTGTGAGTGATTCAGCCGTGAGGTTTTTCCAAAGGATATTTTTAAAGTTGAATTATTTGCAACAAGAATTCATGAAGATACATCAAAAGTTTGATTGTGAACAAAAAGAAGGAATGTTTCCAACTGTCAGTGGTTAAAGAAAAGTCCTCTGTGCCCTGATCATCTAAAGGAAGTGGCCAGCTCCCCAGTCACTGAGCTGTGGAGCCACCAGGCCCTGTCCTGCTCCCTCACTGCTTGTATCCTACACCCTTCCAAAAGCTTACATATGCAGATACCCTCACAGCAGCTGCAGGGATCTGAGCTTCACATTTCCCTGTAGCCATGGACCTTGTGGATAAGCCACATCACCCTGTGCGATAGCTACTCACAGCATCGATCCCATGGTCTGTCCCTTCACACCCACTGTGTGGATTCAGCAGTGGCGAGGGAGCCACCAGATTCATCATGGGCAGACAAACTGCTTCCCTGTTCCTTTATGACCAAGTCGAGAAGTATGTTTCTTGTAGTCTGCATCCGTGGAAATTATTTCATTACAGCCTATTTGCAAATGTGTTTTTATTTGTGGTGGATGTCTTGACTGAGTTAATGTTGTTTGTTTTAAACAACCAAATTACAAGAGCAGGGAGGGGCTTGAGAAGAACATGTGCTCTCAATGTGACTTTTTTTGGAAGTTATCAAAGAGAGGGTGCTTTTCAAAACAAACTACAACTGTAGTTCTCAAAGATGAACAGTTGAGCTGTTGGATGGCAGTCCTGTGTGTCAGGATGGGGGCCCTGCAGCGTCAGTATCACTGGAAGAAGTCACTAAGAGTGTACTCGTAGATCTTCCTATACAATGTGTATCTGCTGGGTGATGGCTGCTTTGTCCTAACCTGATTGATGACATTCCACATTGTCAAAACCAAACTGTTCAATTTGTATTGCTCATTGCCATCTTGTATATACAAGCCATTAAATTTTTAGATCTTTCTCTTCATAACCACTGGGTTTCTTTTCCTTGTGTCTGTCTTTATCACAGATTTAAATCTTGGCTTATCTGAGTATAGAAAGTCAAATTATTATTTATTTATGTATGCTATCGATTAGATTGTTTTTAAGAAAACCTGTGTGTGTGTTACTCCAGTATCTTTGAATTGAAGAAAATTCTAGAATATGTGGATATCATCAAATTAAATATCAGAAACTGTTTTTTTAGTATCAAATGCCTACACATTTAGTATATATGTCTGTCTGTATGTATGTATATGGAGAGAGAGAGAAAGAAATTCACTGTGTAGTCATAGCTGGCCAGGAGCTCTCTATGTAAACCAGGCTGGCTTTGAAGTCATTGAGATTGGCCTGTCTCTGCCTCCAGAGTGCTTGTATTAAAGGTGTGCACCACCACATCTGGTTTCAGCACCCACACATTTAATGTGGGTAGGATGATTTCTGTTTCTACTCCATGGCTATGACTACTCAAGTAGTTTTTGAATCAATAGACATTGTTTTATTCATTCTGGAATAGGCATAAAGAAATTATTCAAAGCAAATTACATTAAAAGACAAACAGAGGTCCCTAACCACGTGAATTACTACTTTTAATGTCCCACCCTTTTATTCAGATAATGCACTGAGATGTAGAAAGTATTTGAATACACCTGTGTATTAATTACTTGTCTTGTGATTGCCATAAAACATAATACAAAAACCATGGAGGAGAGATTTCCTTTGACTTTTGGTTTAGAGGGTGCAGTCAGTGTGTCCATCCTGGAAGGTCTGGATGGTGGCTTGGTTCCTCGCAGTAGGAGCTTGCAGCCTGCCTTGCTAACATCTTGTTGGATTGAGAAGCAAGTTGAGGGCTGCAGGTGAGGCTAGTTTAACACTCAAAAGGCCTGAATCCTCTCTAGTACCTGTCTAGAGTTTCCACACCCTACCAAAATAGTGCACCTGTGGGTGAAATTTCAAAATCAAACCATCACCAGGTTTAATACATCAAACCTGTATCATTTTGTCTCCCCATAAGAGCAGTAAATGATTTTTTTGACAAAAATAAGATATTCATTAGGGGGAGGTTGAATGTCTCTTTTGGGGAAAATAGTACTAAATTGACAAAAATCTCTCTATGGAGAAGAAAACAACCCTTACCTTACATCCTGAACAAAAATCAACTTACATGGAACAGAGACTTAAAACTCTCCAACTCCTAGGTAAGATGTAAGCAAAAAAAAAAAAAATCTTATGACCTTAAGCAAGTTAGTTTCCTAAATAGTTAAAAACAATTCACAAACATAATTGCCCATCATCAAACATAAAGATGTTTATGCCTCAGACTGGAGCATGACTTGGAAGAGCACTGACTCCTTTTCCAGAGGACCAGGGTTCAGTTCCCAGCATCTGCATGGTGGCTCACAGCTGTCTGTAACTCTAGTTCTTCTTTTGGCCTCTGCATAGTGTGTATTGTACTGTCATGATGCTCAGGCATACATGCAGGAAAAACAGCCATACACATAAAACAAAGATAAACAAATCTTTTTTTTAATGTTCACTCTTCTAAAGAGACTGTTAAGAAGGCAAAATTATGAACATGGTTGAGCAAATGTCCTTCTT
The DNA here is from genome assembly GCA_028658305.1 of Pachyuromys duprasi. Lineage (NCBI taxonomy): Eukaryota > Metazoa > Chordata > Mammalia > Rodentia > Muridae > Pachyuromys > Pachyuromys duprasi. The sequence goes on from CM053760.1 coordinate 61,916,717, forward strand.
GTATACTTGAGCATATTTTGGATATATGCCTAGGAGTGGTATAGCTGGATCTTGAGGTAGCACTATTCCTAATTGTCTGAGAAAGAGCCAGATTGATTTCCAAAGTGGTTGTACAAGTTTACATCCCCACCAGCAATGGAGTAGGGTTCCTCTTTCTCCACATCCTCTCCAGCATGCTTTGTCACTTGAGTTTTTGATCTTAGCCATTCTGATGGGTGTCAGGTGAAATCTCAGGGTCGTTTTGATTTGCATTTCCCTGATGACTAAGGATGTTAAGCATGTCTTTAAGTGTTTCTCTGCCATTCGATGTTCCTCTACAGAGAATTCTCTTTTTAACTCTGTACCCCATTTTTAATTGGATTACTTGATTTGTTGCTTTTTATATTGTTGAGTTCTTTATATATTCTGGATATTAGCCCTCTGTCAGATATAGGGTTGGTGAAGATCCTTTCCCAATCTGTAGGCTGTCATTTTGTTCTGACGACAGTGTCCTTTGCTTTACCAAAGCTTTTCAGTTTCATGAGGTACCATTTATTGATTGTTGATCTTAGAGCCTGTGCTGTTGGTGTTCTGTTCAGGAAGTTGTCTCCTGTTCCAATGAGAGGGCCTCTGAAAGACTCTACCCAGCAGCATATCAAAACATATGCTGAGACTCATAACCAAACTTTGGGCAGAGTGCAAGGAATCTTATAAAAGAAGGGGGAGATAGAAAGACCTGGAGGGGACAGGAGCTCCACAAGGAGAGCAACAGAACCAAAAAATCTGGGCACAGGGGTCTTTTGTGAGACTGATACTCCAAACAAGGACCATGCATGGAGATAACTTAGAACCCCTACACAGATGTAGCCCATGGCAGCTCAGTGTCCAAGAGAGTTCCCCAATGAGGGGAACAGGGGCTGTCTCTGACAAGAACTCAGTGGCTGGCTCTTTGAACCTGAGTGGAGAGCACCCTTAACAGTCCACAGAGGAAGAGAATGACGCCAGTCCTGATGAGACCTGATAGACTAGGATCAGATGGAAGGGGAGGAGGACCTCCCCTATCATTGGACTGGGGGAGGGGCATAGGAGAAGAAGAGGGAGGGAAGGTGGGATTGGGAGGGGATGAAGGAGGGGGCTATAGCTGGGATACAAAGCTAATAAACTAATTAATAAAAATTAAATTTAAAAAAAAAAAGAAAGCAAAATTAATTCTGGACATGACATGGTCATTGTTCTCATGAGCTCACTGCAGCTATGGTGATCTACATCAGACCAAACCAAAACAGTCAGTTGACATCATAACAGGCAGCACTGATTGTACCTGATGAACCAAACAAACAAAACAGGAGAGGATATGAAATGGACAGTGAGATGTGTTAGGGATATCTGAGACAGGGGAGTTGGCAGATATGATCAAAATGCATTGTTTCCGTGTATGAGAGTGTAAAAAAATAATTAAATGATATTATTTCAAAGAAAGGTTGGTTGGTTGGTTGGTTGGTTGGGGCCAGCAATATGGATCAATAGGTAAAAGTGCTGGCCACATAAGCTCGCTGATCTAAATTTGATTATTAGAACCCACAGTAAAAGGAGAGAACTAAGTCTTGAAAGCTGTCACCTGGCCTCCACACATTAATCTATACTTTCTCACATATATACATCTACTCGCATCATACATACCCACAAGGATAATAAGCAAAATTTTAAAAAATTCAAGCCTCATTGAGCCAAAGTGTTTATGCCACTCAAACATCAGCCAGGGGTTTGCATGGAGGAGAGAGGACAAATCATTTTAAAGAGGCAAGAATTTCAAGCAGAAACTTCACAAAATAAGACATAAGAATGGGTAATAATTAATTAAGGTAAACACCACACCAAATGAACTGATTGAAAAGGCAAACTGTTGCCAATATTGGTGAGGAAAGGAAGAGAATATCATTCATAACCACCAATGAGACTGTGAATGACCCAATGCATTGGAAAACAGACTGATGATCAAAAACAAAGCTTTGCCTGCTGCATTATCTATTAACTCCTCTGAATATTTACCCATGAAAAATTAAATGCATACATACAAAGGCTTATGTAATAATTATTGCAGTTCTGTGTATAACAACAAAAGCTAACAACAACCCAAAAGTCCATCTTTGTAAAGGCACAAAGTTAATCTTATCTACCCACACAATGGAGTAGGACTCCTCTTGGTTAGGGTTATTGGAGAAGAGAAAATCATAACTGGGAAAATGCCTCCCTAAGATTGGCCTTGCAAGCAATACTACAGGCTATTTCCTTACATGGTGATTGATGTGGAAAGGCCTAGAGACCATTGTAGGTGGTACCATCCCTGGGCAGGTGGTTCTTAGTGTATAAGAAAGCAGGCTGAGCAAACTATGATGAAAAAGACAGTAAGCATCACCCCTCCGTAGCTTCTGCTTCAGTTCCTGCCTCCAGGTTCCTGCTTCTGGGTTCCTGCCCTGACTTCTCTTCATGATGTATTATAACTATAAGCTTAAAAGAAGCCCTTTCCTCCCCAAATTGGTTTTGGTCATGGTGTTTTGTCATAGCAAAAGAAACCCTCACTAAGGCAAATGCCTACCCAGAAGAAGAAGAAGAAGAAGAAGAAGAAGAAGAAGAAGAAGAAGAAGAAGAAGAAGAAGAAGAAGAAGAAGAAGAAGAAGAAGAAGAAAGAGAGCTAAAATAAAAACCCAACACTGGACAAGTTTCAAAATCACTATGATGAAAAAAGATGACCAAAATGCAAATGGTATGGTTCCACTTATTATGACTTTAGAAACACCTGACCATGTTGTATTCTGTACCTGTAATACCAATACATAGGACGTGAACACAGGACACAGGAGTTTGAGGCCAAACTTTTTTGATAAAAAAAAAAATACAAACTGATGTATAATGACAGAATATCAGTAGCTGCTTGGAGAAATAAGGGGTAGAATGTTGTTAATTTCTAGGGAGCCCAGGGGAAAGCAAATGATGGAAAATATCCATTTTCTAGATGTTATAGATGGCTTCACATATGTGTATTCAGTCCCACCAAATAACGCACTACTGTATGTACAGTTCAGCCTTCATCAACAATCTCTTTTCAAGTAACTAGTTCAGATACTTCCGTTAAAAACGAGAGAGTTGAAATGTAGCTCTCCACAGTTGATGGCTTCTGGCAGGAGGTGCAGGTGAAGAGGACCCAGTTTTCTTTAGGGGGAGGGCCACTGGGAGTTTGACCAAGTCCCAGTAAGTACATGGACAACACCACTTGGACGTCCTTTTTTTTTTTTTTTTTTGCTGTTTTTCAAGGTGGGAGGGGTAGTCACAAGGGTGGGGAACAGACATGGAAGGACTGAGATGTGAGTGTGATCAGGGTGTATGATGGGAAATTCCCAAAGAATCAATAAAAATATTTTCTTGAAAAAAATGAAAGCATCTTAGACTAGACTTTTTTTTTAAGCAAGGCTATTTAAAAGACATTCCACTTAAGTGAAAATACACAAATAACAACAAAGGAATGGGAAGAAATATGCAACGCACATTCTAGTCATAATTGAGAAAAGGCTATGGCAGCTGTGTTATAACAAGGTAGAATTCAGCACGGAGCAAGGAGACACATGCCATGAATGTTGCAAAAATGGCAAAACATTCTTAAATATCCACATACCCAATCACAAAGCCTCAAAACACATGAAGCAAAAACTAACAGAACCAAGTGCAAAAGTGAAACTCTTTGGTTCTTTCTCTATCAGTTACAAATAAACAAAAAAATCAGTACTAATTGGTAATAATAGAACTCTGGCATATGGCTAGGGGGACTATAAAATGATATAACTGCTACAGAAAATGTTTGACATATAACATAGCAATTCCAACTGTTAATACTTACTCAAGAAAACCTAAAACACGCCTTTAATTATTTTATGTGTGTGTGTGTTTTCATGTTATATATGAGGTGTTTTACCTGAAGGTATTTGTACCATGTTGATGCCTGGTTCTCAAAGAGGCCAGGAGAGGGCGTCTGATTCCCTGTAATTGGAATTACAGAGGCTTGTGAGATGCCATGTGGATTCTGGTAGGAGAATCAACTTTCATAAATTGCAGCATGTGTGAATGTGTGAATGTTTACCCACACACAAATGAGTAAATGTTTTTGAAGTTTCAATTAACTTCTTTATAATTTATAATCATGTCAATGTAGAAACAACCCAGTTGTCTTCAACAGGTGACAAGACAAATTATGGTAGAGAACAATTCAGAAATTGAAAGCTGTTAACTAATTACGTATATAACCATGTTAGTGGATCAACCTGAGCAAAACTGCTAACCAAAATCATGCAATAACAGTGACGAAAGAAGCCGTGAATTTGAAGAAGTGATGAGGTGTTTGAAGAGAAGAAAGGGACTGGAGAAACTAATAGGCTTTTTGCTCTCTTGGTGATGCAGATATCGGCCAGATTAGACCAGATTCAAAGCAGTTAAATGCATGTTTACTAGGCGCTGCTCCAGGAGAGGTTCTTCAGACCCAAAGAATGGGGCTGAGGAAGTTGTGTGCTCAGGCTAGGGCGGGGAAGTGTTACAGACTGTAGACAAAGGGTGATGACGTGTCAGCCATGAGCTGGGTCTGTGCCCAAGCATGATCAAGAGCTGAGCACTTAGGTGGGGATTTGGGTAGCTGGCAGCAAGGGAAGAGGTTGTGAGAGCCGCCAGGAACTTGAGAACTGGGCTGTAGGTACCTGTCCTTTGTTCAGCTGCTCCCCAACACAGGCGGGGCTGGGGAAGGAGGGCAGAAGGAGTTTCCCAGCTTGTACAGGAGCAAGCAGGTGTTCCAGGGGGAACAGAAACATTTCAATTAAATTACAATCTCAAAAAAAAAAAAAATTCTTAAAGAATAAATGGCAGTTGCCTGTAAACCATGGCCTGAAGCACTCTGGGAGACATGACATAAGGAAATGAAATTGGCTGTATGATTGCTCAATTGCTAGTTAATGAAGTATGCCCACTGTTCTCTACACCGGATCTGAGAGAAATTTCCTCTAAAGACTGCATTACAAATAGCTCTAGACCATAAATGAAGCTGTACCAGCTTTCCTGTGAATATGGCGTGACCTTAAGCTTGTTGCATGGAGTACACGTGGTGTTGGTGGTGTGCTAGTTTTCTAAAGTTACGCACTAAACATCTATAGCATATATTTCAAGGCCCACTTCTTTCACTCCCTACAATTGTATATCCTCCAATATATAATTAGTATAAATATATATTTATATAATTACTATGTACACATATATATATATATACACATATTATGATTCCTCCAATCCCAGGCTACCCTGGAAAGCTCTGTTCTCCCAGAAACCCCACAATAACCTTGCCTTCTGCTCAGTCTTTTGCTGCTTCTCACCCAAGCAGGGCAGCCGCCCTCTTGTGTCTTTCCCAATAAATCTCTTTTGTGAGGTTTGTTGTGCAGTGTGACTTTGTGGTATTCATTGGCTCCTGACCCCCAGGATACCTTTCCTATTCGAGCTGTAACACTAAGAGGAAGAAAGGTTTGTTGGTGTGTGTGTGTGTGTGTACACACCTTGGAAGGATTTTAATGAATAGAGTTTAAAAAAAAAAGAAATAGGGGATAAAGGGGACAAATGGAAATTCAGCAAATACTATTACCTGTGTCTGCAAGAAACTCCTTTGCAGCATGGGAGATAGGGGAAAAAAAATCAGCCCAGAGCTTCACAACATGATTTAAGTCATCTCCCAACTACTATAATTAAGAAAAACTGGCTTAACAGAAAGAGTATCTTACGTTGTCTTCTCACAGACAATTTTCCAGGGAGACAAGAGTCAGCAAAAGGCGATGTTAAATGAAAACACACCCTTCATTTCCCCTGACCTGCCTGGAAGCCAAGGTACGGGCAGACAGCAGACACTGCCTACCTCCCAGCAGCCGTCCCTCTGAAGTCAGCCTGTGAGCCACTTTCATAACCAAGCACCTAAACAGGGGTGGGAGTGGAGAGGGTGAACAGCCCAGCTCTCTGCCCAGTCCCTAGGCAAGAAGCTGAAAGTGCTCGTGGCCAATGGGACATTTTAGAGCTGGTCAGAGAGACAACTTAGTTCAGAGTCTTGCACAAGGTGGAAGTATCAAAGCAAAGGACTGGTGTGGGAGTGTTTTAGGGAAGACACAAAAAAATATAAGTGAACAAACTGAAGTTATCTTTGCCCTCAGGGAACGACTTCCACCTATCTGTCTAGACATCCAATCCACACAGGCCAGAGTCTAAGATCTGACAAAAGAGGGTTTGGGTTTAGCGATAGCCCTGTTTGCAAAAGGAAATCATCAAGGAAAGGAACAAAAAATCTGCGAGGAACACCCAGTGCAGTACTTGTAGAGACCTGTGAAGAGAAAATCACGCTGGAAACAAATTAGCGCGCACTAGGTTGCTTGCAACCCAACCGAGGTAAATGTGGGGATGCTGGCCCATTTCAGTAGGTGGATCCCGTTGGGAACGGGCTCCCAAGAGTTCCTTGTCATCCTCCAAGGGCAGAGAATCAGTATTCCTCTTCAGTACCAAGCTCTTCGGTGCATTTTGATCTCTGAGAGACTGCTCAGGGATGCTGAACACAGTGCCCCCTTGTGGTCCATGATAAAAATTGAAAAGCCGAAGTGGGGTGGGCTAAAACCAATTCCTCCACCAACCACCCTGTGGCATAGGGATGCTAATGAAGGCTTGGCCCAATGCCATAAAAACAAAGTTTTAGGATAATTTAAAACCTTCCTCAAACACGTTAAACACTATTATCTTCCAGCATAAACATCTATTGTGTATCTCCTCTCTAAGGCGTCTTGGACCATGAGTTCATCTCTGCCTTCTTATGTGGTTTACACATGAGATCATTTCATGTCTGTTGAGTGAATAATCAAAAGAATAATTCCACCTCCTCTCGTGCCCCCCCCCAATTCTACACTGGAAGAAACTTTTTAAAGCAAACAAGACTTTACGGAATCTTTTAAACACATTTATTTTCTTTTATTTATGTGTATCTATCTGTGTCATGGAGGCCAGAATAGGGAGTCTGATCCCCTGGGATTAGAATAAAGGTGTTTGTGAGCCACCTGGTGTGAGTTCTGGGAAGAGGATCCTTAAGTATAAGAAATAAAAACAAAAATCTCTTCAAAGAAAAGGATGCCCATAAGCTATTGCTGTATCATTTCCATCACACGTTAGTTATTTTTGCACCACTATGGACAATACCTGACAGAAGCAAGTTGAGGGGGGGAAAGGCTTTGTTGAAGGCCATGGTTTCAGAGGGTTGTGGTCTGTCACAATAAAGAAGGCATGGAGAAGTCCGTGGCAGAAGACCAGGAAGTAAAAGAAACTAGAATAGACCAACCCAAAGGACACCCTCAAAGGCTCATCCCCAGGTTCCACAGAACCCAGCCTGCTACAGAGCTTCCAAAAGATGAGTCTACAGAGGACTTTCAAACTCGCAGCTCACGGCAAGCTGCCTATCCTGTAGCTGGATAATCGTAATCTCCACACGGTGTGTGTGAGAGCTAACGCTAATCCATAAGCCCCAGTTCTGCAAGGACAGACAGCTTCCCGAGCAAGGGTGGCTGCCCCAACTGCACAGGATGTGTTTGATCACACCTATGAGGGAGATACCCACTTCCTAGTATGTCAGGATGTATGCTTGCCTCAAACTGGATGAAGACAGGAACTATATACCTTTCGGGTTCTGCCTTTATATGTAGACTAATCCAGTTCAATGTTGTTCTCAGGGAGTCCTGGGTGTACACCTGGCCAGTGTCTACCATCCTGACCAGTATTGAAAAAAAAGCTTGCTTTAGTTAGACAGTCGGGGATTTGGTCTTTCTTCTCACAGTTTTCAGGTTTAACAGCATGTCCACAGCTCATGGCTCCTGAAGGACTCTATGCTTTGTTTTGCAAAGACAGCACAGACAGACAGAGCCTGCCTCTGGATTCAGTGTTCATGTTTTTATGTGAGTCTGATGTTAATTACTCCAGGCACTGTGTCAACATGGCTAGCACATTCGTTACCCAGCTTGATCTCAGGACTTTCACACCTCACGGCATTCCAGACTTTGAACCATGGTACCAATAGGTAAAATGATTAAAGCGAAAATAGGAGGATAACTAGAGGACCAGGTTTATTACTCAGGGACAAATTATAAGGATATATTCATATTTTGTTTTGTTTCTCTGAAGAAATCTATATACTTTTCCTGTTTTTTTAAAATATTTTTTCTTATGGAAATTAGATTGTTGCAGCTAATTGAACTTTTTTTCATTTTTTTAAAATTTACTCTCTTGATCAAAGGCAAGTTTGGTGCTCAGCACAGAGCTATATCCATATTTCACACGTCTCACTTCTAACTTTTCTCTATAATCCTCTCTACCTGAATTTTTTTTTCTTTTCTTTTTAGATGCCTCCCTTGGGTCAATGTATGTGCTTGAGTGTGGCCTCTCCCTATAATACAATGTCAAAATGTTCAGTGTTAGCCTGGGCTGGGCTGGGCTTGCAACTCATGACCAATTCTCTTCAATATACCCACCCCAAGAGTGCTCTCTCCCTTTCTCTCCTCACCCCCTACCTACACTTTGGCTGATACCTTGGACTGAACCTATGACCTCACACATGCAGTTCAAGCATTCTTCCCGCTGAGGCACGTTGTGCTAGAATAGTGCATCTATCTTGTCATTTTCAGATACCCCATCAGCCTTTCCCTGTAGCTTCCTCCAGACCTAATGCACAACCAGCCAGACTTCCCTCTTGGTTGCCATCTGTCAGCCTTCAGGGAGGCACTGCCCTTTCCTCAAGTCTGACCAAAGACATGTTTTAAATATATTTTGCCCTCAAAGATGGCCACAAGGGTGGGTTCCACTCCATTTTCTTTCAGGACATGCCTTAGCCACCTCATAATTTCACAAATGCAAGCTTGAGTCATCAGAGCCTGCAAACACTCAGACCCAAATGTCCTGGCTGCATCTAATCTCTCAACAAATGCCTCTGTCACTGCAGCAGACTCTGGCTGAAGGTTGAGGGAGGGTGCAGCCACTTGTCAATCAAACCTCTTAAGATTAAGTGCACTGAGCCCTTACAGGTGCTAACCAGAAAAGGTCCAGGCTGTGGCGCAAGTTTCCTCAAGGTACTACCACAAAGGTTTGAAATGGTGGGGGAAATGATTGATAGAGCGTTTTTTAAGAAACATGTGAGGGCGGGCAGCCCAGGCTGTTTACCCGGAATTCACACTGGATGGAATAGCATAAGTGGAAAAAGCTTTGGGGTGGGAGGTCAGCTCATCTAGATTAGTACATGACACTTCTGCACTGATTAGGGTTAAAAGCCTGAAAGGTTCATATGGAAATAGGGCAGTAGTTCTCAACCTGTGAGTCAGGACTCCTTTGGGGTCACATATGAGATGTCCTACAAAGCAGATATTTCTATTACAATTCCTAACAGTAGCGAAATTACAGTTATGAAGTAACAATGAAATAATTTTATGGTTGGATGCCATCATAGCATGAGGAGCTGTATTAAAGCACCGAAGCATCAGGAAGGTTGAGAGCCTCTGAAATAAAGTATAGCGGCCCTAGTGGACCTGACGCATGTGATTTAAATTCCTCCACACATCCGGGAATGTGAACAGTCTTGTATCAGTTAGCTGAATAATGGATCAGCTTTTCTTCTCTCTTTCCCTATCCACCCTCCAGCCTTCCCAATTAGGTTGATGATATATCAGAATCCCCCACGCCCCTTTAAAAAACATTCCATGCCCCTCACCTCTCCATGGCAGGGAACAAACACACAAACACACTTCAGTCTCCTATGGACTGTTGCTTGGTTGCAAGAAAGAAAGAAACAGACAAAGTGATCACAGAGAGAAAGCAGCCAATCCCATGGCCAACTGAGGCTGTCAAAGGTAGCCTCATGAATATGGAGCAAAGACGCTATGGGTCACAGAAGAGAGACCCTGAGATGGTCGCAGGGTCATCTTGAATAGACAAATACAACACGAAGAAATGTGTGTTCTCATTTTCAAAGGCAGGGGAAACGAGTTCTGCAAAGGGGTCGTTGTTAAAAAGAGATAAAGAGAGATCACTGGAATGTTTTCAATTACAGCAGGCGGAGAGACGGTGGCAGCTGGGCACAGAGGCCTGGCCCTGAGCTGGATCCCATCTCAGAGGAAATAATCAAGGGCATTGTTGGGTCAACTGTCAACATGGAAATACAGATGGTAAATTAAGTTAATTGAATCAGAGCTCAATGTATTCGAGTTGATAAATACTCTGATGTTCTCTAAGGAAAAAAAAATCCCACTCTAAACAGAGATGTTGTCCGGTGTCATCTGAGGTTCTAAGATAAAGCAACATGTTACATGTTACAAGACATGTGTTTCAGTAAGAAAACCTCGGCAAACTGTGTGTGCTCCTATTATTCCTGCAGCTTTCCCAAAATTCAGGATATCTTGTTTTTATTTAGCAGTGTCCAGGACTGAACCCAGGGTCCTGTGCGTGTGAAACAAGCATTCTCCAACCCCTGGGAATTATTTGTAAATGAAAAAAGCAAAACCACTATTTCAGTCTTGTCTACAAGGGTTCAGTGTTCAGTCTCATCTCTACCAGCTATGTGACCTGCAGTTCCGTATCTCTCTCCAAGCTCTAACACATCACAGTAACAGAACTATGATGAGTGGCTAAATCAGGGGCTGGAGAGACGGCCTGCCTGCAAAATAACAAAAAGTTAACGACAGTAATTAAGTCAGAAGCTTGTTAAAAGGCTGTGCACTATAACCTGATATTGATAAGACATTTACCAATTGCATCACACAAGGTTTTTAGCATTTGGGGTTTCCTTTCTATTATAAATTGACTAAAAGTGTTCCAACTGAGAATGCATAGAGATGTGATTTCTGAAAACTGTGTGTAATAATTAAATCAAGCTCAGTAGTACCCCCCACCCCAAATACTGCATGGAGAACATTTGTAATTTACTTTTAGTGATTTCGAAATGTTTGATTCTCTACTTAATTATACCATTATAATATTATTACATTGTGTAATGTAATAAAAAAAATCCTTCCTGCCTAGTGGAGGCTTCTTGACCCTTGATCATCATCTCTCTATCTCCCAAACCCCCTTATAATAAATACATAAATATATTACTATGCTGAAATTACAAAAGAGCAGGCACATGAATTTTTGCTGAATCTAAAAATCTCCCATTGAGATTCCCTGAGCTGATTACAATATTACTGGTCAATGGAATGTTAAGTTCACAGAATTGACATGAACTGTTTGATTGTTATGGCAACAATCAGAATCAAGCAGGCTTTAAAATATGGGTGAACTTGGGCTCCCTGTGAAAACCTACTTCTGAAAAAAAAAAAAAGGAAATGGATTAGGGATCAGACACTGAGCTAAAATGAGCACAAATTAAAGGACTCATTACTCCTCTGAACTCAGCTTTGCCATTAGTTTGAGCTTCCAGAAGAAAGGAGAAGGGGATATGACACTATCCTGCCTAGCTCTCCTACTTCTGGATGCAAAGCAATTGGAAAGTCAGACAGCATCTTCTTATAGTCGAGACTGATGCTCCAAACCCTACAGGACAATGTCTTATGACATAGCAGACACCTTATAAGAGACAGCTAAGACTTCCTCTCTTTGGCCCCTATACTATAAGTTTTTCCTGGAAAAGAGCAGAGTTGGAACAACCAAGAATCAGTTTTATGAAAAGCTCCTGAAAGTTCTTGCTAGGAAAACCCTTATCTCAGCAGGGCCTGGGCGAGTACTGTCCTCCCAGTCCTGGGGTCCTGCCCACTAGGTCCTTTCCCTTCTTGGTTGACCCTGCTCCCCACCCCAACCCCACAACTTTGGGTCACTGAACCAGGGAGGCAGTGATGAACAAGTGCTAAATGCTTTAAAGGTTCCCCAAGGATGCTGAGGCTACCCACCCCTCCAGCTCCTCTACTTCTACTCTACTCAACTTCATCCTAATCTACCCAGGCATCAGCAAGTCCTGTGCCCAGAACAGACTACATTGACCTCCAGAATTGTTCTTACTGGCTTGATACCCTATCCCTGCCCTTGAAGGATGTGCAAGGAACACCCTTCACCTCTAAGGTGGTGGGGGCAGGGGGGCTGAAGAGATAGCTCTGTGGTTAAGAGAGTCTAGCTGCTCTTCCAGGCAGCCTTGGTATGGTTCTCATCACCCACAAAGTAGCTTACAGCTCTCTATAGCTCCAGTTCCAGGGGAACCCGAAGCCCCAGTGACCTCTGCGGGCACTGTGAGCACATGTGGTACTCAGACGTACACGAAAGCCACATACCCATACTCGAACCAATGACTTAACTAACTAATTAATTAAGCCATCCTAGAGAGGGTGTGGTTGATGTTCTTTTCAAAGCATAAAACAGCACGATGGCACACAAAAATAAAAGTAGAAGGGCACGCCCATAGCAGATCTTTCCACAGCAAGCTTTGTCTCTACCCCATTTCCTTTGATTCTCGGCTGACCATCCCACTGACTACTTAGTTAAAAAAAAAAAAAAAAAAAAAAAAACATGGGCTGGGTGGCTTGGTGGATAAACATGCTATCCACAGAAGTGTGAGGACCCACGTTTGAATCTTCAGAACTCACATTTTAAAAAGTGCCCAGTGCATCTGCTGCCCCAGCACTCTGATTGATGGAGGGATGGGAAGTGGAGACAGGAGACTTCTGGAAGTCCGAGGACCACCTAGTCTGTACAAGCAGCTATAAAGGAGCAACAGTGAAGCCCAGTCACAAGGCAGAAAGCGAGGACTGACACCTGACATGGTCCTCTGACCTCCACACATGCACATTGCCTGCATTCTCCTACACATGTGCTCCAAAAGAAGTTAATTAATGAATCTAATGGACAAATGGTAGTCCAGTAGGTCTGGTCACATACACCATATATGCAGGAGGAAGGAAGAGGGTGGAGAATCGTGAGTGCAGGTCAACAGTGATGCACAGGGTCGCACCAGAGGCTGTCTCCTCTAAGTTCCGGTAGAAAACAGCACCTCATTTGCTCTTTCACCCCTCTCTTTTGCCATGCCTGTCACTGATTATCTGCCCGTGAAATTGGAATTTTCTCTGCCTCTGTGATGAGCCCTGGCCTTCAACAAGGCTTCATTCAGTTCCTGTGCTCCTTGCTTCTGAGGCAGGAAAATCCTGGCCTACCACATTTTCCCTAGTCCCGACCCTTCCCTGGATCTTTTTTTTTTCCTCTCCAGCTTAATGGAGGTATAATATGACAAATCCCCTGGCACAGATACAGCTGATGGACAGGTGGGTCCTCATATGGGTGCCCTAGTAAGGGGAATCTGTTGCTTGATTTTTGATTCCTTTTTCCTAGTGGGGCTACCTCTCCAGGCCACAGAGGGAGAGGATGCACTCCATCCTGATTTGATTTGATGCGATGGGTAGGTGGGTGGGAATGGCTCTGAGGAGTAGGAGAAAGGAGGAGATGGGGAAACAGGGAAGGAAGATAGAATGGAAAGAAGAGGAGGGAGAGAGCTACAACCAGGATGTAAAATGAAGAATAGAAATTAAAATTAAAAACCATGAGTTTGTGAAGTGATATATGATGTTTCGGTGATAGTAAAAAAAAAAAATTATCATATCCATCACCTCATTCAGTCAACATTTGTGTATGCACAAGCAGAGGTTGTTCAAGGCCTATTAGCAAGATTCAAGCAGACTGTGTGGTTTTATTAATGATAATCGTCAAGCTATCTCCTCACCCTGCATAACGGGCGGCCACAAAAGGAAGCTGGCTGTTCCGTGACCAACATCTCCCCTCTGGCCTTACTCTCTGTCTTCTGTGGGTATTACATCGAATTCAATGAGACCTGGAGACTCTCCACTCACTGGGTCACACGACAGGAAGGGCATGGGAGGAACTGAGAAAGGGGTCCTGGAGGAGGATGGAGTATGGAACAGGCAGCTACATCTCTACGCAGCTGTTCTGCTCTCTGTGGAAGTCCCTTTATAAGGACCCCGAGACATTTCTCTCTGACCTGGGAAAACTGCTGTTTCCAAGATATGGGGGGCCCATCAGTGGATAAATGGATAAAGAAACTGTGGTGTTTACACAAAATGGAAGCCAGGGGTGGTGGCTTCACACTAATCTCAGTACTCAGGAGGCAGGGGAAAAGTGATAGTGAGTTTCCCGTCAACCTGGACTGCATGGTTAGACCTTGTGTCAGAAAAAATTACACCAAATGAATGAAAACTGAAAAACGAAGAGTATAACACAGTCATTAAAAGAATGAAATCTTGTCATTTGCGGCAATGAAGGTGAAACTGAAGGGCACTATGTGAATTAACGAGGCAGGGCATTGACTACAAACACACATGTTCACACCTGTTGGTAGAAGCTGAAAATATGCTAATCTCATAGAATGGGTTAGTGTTAGCCTCCTTCATAGCTATCTTGCATCTAGCCTAACATCCTTTTAACTAATCGGTTAAACCCTTTGGGATGTATTAATTTAGCAGGATACTAACTTTCCCCAGCCCACCGACTAAGATTGTCACCTGATATAATTTGAAGCCTACAGCACAGATTCACTGGCTTTGCTCTAGCCTGACTCCCTGATGTCCCCAGTGTGTTTGCCGAAAGCACTGGCTTGTGACCTTTGCTTGTCCTGTGGCTATAGTGGAGCATGGCATCTAGTACCAACTTAATCTATGTTCCCAGGCCATGCTCACTCATATTTGGCTTCTTCCACCTGCCACAAGTTACTACTTCTGCCTCTAAACTTCTTCTTCATCAGCACTCATGAATCACCCCATACTTCTACCTGGCTCTCTGACCCTGGGGTCTTGGGCTTGGCGCCTTCTCTCTCTGACATGGGAGCACCTGTTCTACACTTCCCCATCAGCTATGTAAGGGGTCATCTCTCTCCCTCCCCAAGTTCCCACAGTCACTGAGTTCTTTGCTCATGTCATCAAGGTAGAAGGTTCTAGTCCCACTCCCATCCCCCACCGCCTTCTTTTCCACTGAAAAGGAGAAGCTAAGGAGTGGCCTGTAACTTCTCGACCTGAGTAACGTAAACAAATGGCACAATGAGATAGGTCTAAATCACGGGTGATGGACACAAAAGGATGTATAAATAATCTAAACCCATGTAGAAGGGCCCTGCTGTGTCGCTCTCATCTACATGTATCCACACACCAGGGCTGAGTCATTGAAAAACAATGAAGAATGGCCCTTCAGTTGCCCAGCAGGAGCTATGAATGCTAAGGTCATAGACTGAAGTTCATGTCCTCTGTTTTCAGTGGCTTGTGAGGAATTAACCTTTCTGTCCCAAGTGTTCTTTGTCTAAGCTTAAATTTCATTTTGGTAACTCCCGGCCAGCTCTCTCCAATTAAAAGGAATCATGTTTACACATTTAAAAAAAATCTCAAATGATTCTAAACAAAATTGGTGGAAGTTGGGAAAGTAGCTGGTAAAAACGGGAATGCTCTTTTGTTCAGTCTCAAAGCTTGCAGGTCGTTTTAGTAAGGAAGATTAGGGGACATACAGTGAAGCTTGTGAAAAACGCTTCATGGAGACATGTACTTCTTTGGAATAAGAGTTTTAGGAAATGAAATCTGAAACTATCCTCAAGGAGAAATAATAGAAACGTGGTCATCTGCATTTCAAGTTTCCATAGAAAGCCACCTACTTCCTGCAAGCAGCTACAGTTTTCTCTCTTACAGATGAGTCAGACATTAGCGTGAATTCTCTCAGACTCATTCTACAAACAGAATTATCACTCTGCCATGTTTGTAAGATGAAACAGTGGTTTCAGGTCTCTTCAAAAGGCAAAAATCTTCATATTCACATTTAAATGTACAACAGCTCCAAAAAGGCAAATGGACTAAACTAAATAAATAATTTTCACTCAAAAGAAAAAAATTAAAGATAAAACAAAGAATTGATTAATAGAAATAAAAGCAAAAATAATAAATAAAAAATTTTCAGTAGAATTTATGGGGCAGGTAAGATGGCTCATCAGGGAATGGCTCCTGCTTCTTGAGCCTGGTGACCTACCTGAACTCACAGGGTGGATGAAGAGAACTCAATCTGCAAAGTTGTCCTCTGCCTTCCACAGGCACACAGTAAGTAGCATGTTTCCACCCCCCCCAAC
The DNA here is from genome assembly GCA_028658305.1 of Pachyuromys duprasi. Lineage (NCBI taxonomy): Eukaryota > Metazoa > Chordata > Mammalia > Rodentia > Muridae > Pachyuromys > Pachyuromys duprasi. Next base: position 61,932,879 of record CM053760.1, read on the forward strand.
AAAATAGATAGATAAATAGATAGATAGATAGATAGATAGATGAATTAATAAATGCCTTTCTAAAGTAGAATTGAGGGTAAAGGCAAGAATTTTGCTCTTAAACGTCCAACAAAACGGAAGGCACTTGACAAGAACGTGCAGGGAAAAGTGTAAAACCTGAGTCTGTACCATTAGGATGAGAACTGTGGATAGGCAGAGAAGGGATGCCTGCATACCACTCTGTATTAACATATTTTAGAATCTAGCTAAGGAAGGACTGTTCCTAACAAAACTAACTAACAGAGTAAATTAAAAAGTGATAGGAACTTAACACAGAAAATAATCCCTCAAGGGAAAAATGAGTGTTTTCAAAGAATTACCCCTGAATAAGATACTAGATTCAGATGAATTTTAGAGTTCATGCTACCAAAGACGCAGGGACTATATAAATAATTCCAAAATGAATAAAACTATTTCAAAATAAATAAAAATATGGACAGCTTCTATTTCAAATCTGGAAGGATTGTAGAGTCTTGATACCAAAACAAAAGAAAAAAAAAGAAATCTAATATAACATAATGAGACAATGCGAAGGCTCTGAATAAGATGTTTATGAATTAAAAAAGTAATATATCTTCTGTGCATTAAAGAATTATATACCATAACAGGGGTAATGTTTATCCCTGTTAGGATGACTAAGAACAGAAGTAACTTTGTTAGCATAAATTATCGCAGAAATAAGTTTAAGCAAAATAAATCCGTATGACCATCTCATGTTTTATTCAAAAGATTTTCCAAAGAATTCCACCTTCATCCACAGCATACAGATGTTTTTCATGTACTATGATAGAGAGATGATTCATAATCTGAAACCTAAAGAAATCATCATGCCTACTAATGAAATAATGATGTCATTTCCACAAAGCTGACACAAAATTATCCTAATCAACACAACATAACATGAAAAAAAATTGGGGGTTTAAAACCAAATATTTAAAACAATTTAGAAAAGAAGGTAAAAAACCTCAGATGCCTTTCCTGGTTCTTGAGAGTATCTCCCAGATTTAAGACACACCAATTAAGCTAGGAGAGCTTGCTAGTGAGGCCCAGGAATCTGCTTCTCTCCCCCTCCCAGTACTGGGATTACATGCTCACTTGATGTGTGTGTGTGTGTGTGTGTGTGTGTGTGTTTGTGTCTGTCTGTCTGTCTGTAAGGCATTTGTGATTCGAGTTTAAACTATTTTTAATCCAATTTTAATCTTTTCTTCATAGCAGCTTTTGAAGCCAGGACTTCCCCTGTGACATGAGAGCTGGCTCTTTTGGGGATCGCACTGATGCTCTGACATAGGGTCTTCTCCTCAGCCAGCATCTCACCACTTTAGCCTGAGAATTTATGGCATTTTTGTTGAAACATAACAGGATTCGCCTTGGATGACAGTTTGGTCTTTCCAAGTATTTCCTGATTGTTCTCATGTACTTACTCTTTCCTATAAACTTTCAAATCTACACATCTCGTATCAGGGAAGGAAAATCTGAGGAGGTTTGGTATTTTTGTTTGTTTGTTTTTACTGTTATAATAACTGTAATTTATCTTGCATTTTACAGAAGTCTGTAAAAGCATCTCCTTACCCCATCACACTCTGACAGAAAAGTAGGCAGCAAGTATGTCAAGAGCTTGAATATTGACACTTTGCAAGGGTTTCAGACCAATCACTCACCAAAGAACTTGGCAGCTTCTCTATCTTGTTTTTTAACTCACTGGCACACCCACTCTGAGGGTAGCCTGTCCAGTCAACTCTCCACCACATTTTGGAAAAATCAATGGTGATTAGCAAATTAGTTAGCTTTGGCACGGAGCTGTGCTCACTTGGCTGTGACAGCCTGGAAGCCAGTTTTGATACTGGCAACAGAGCATGAAGAATGATAGGTTTCACACTGTAAGAAATAGAGCCTGGTGTCCTTTTGTAGGATTGTGTCCAGTGATTGGCGTGTGTGACAGGAGACATACTTGTGGATCTACCTTCTCAAGACATTGTCTATCTGTTTCTGTTGGAATCTTCCTTTGATTACAAATTGGTTATTACCATCTATAGAACCACTTGTACCCAATTACCAGTAAAAATGTGAAGAGATGTTGGGGTTGACAATGAAATAGTTTACAGATATCTGTTAAATTGACAAAAGAAGTTTTCTTGATTCCTACTTGGGCAGCCTGTGAAGGTTTCATAACAAATTTTCCTCTTCTTTCCAGCAACCATATCCAGATCCTTTTCTCTCATGATGTTGAACACTTGGTTTAGCAACTCCTCATATGAGTAGTCTCTTTCTGAGCCTGCCCAAGCCAGCCCAGTCTGGTTACTGAATGAAATGACATCACCTTTTTTTGCTGTCTTCATCTTCTTAAGCTTCATCTTTGACTATTATTTCATCTTCATCTGAGATTTTGACATTCTTCTTTTTCTTCTTTTATTGCCAAACATAACGTCAAGGTCATCGGCTGGCTCGGCTGGCTCTTGAGCATCACTTTCAATCTTAAGATCCTTTACACCGTCTCCAGCTTCATCAATATCAAATACCTTTTATGTGCTTTTCTTCTTTTTTGATTAAAGAAGTTCAAGTCGTCTAAGCCTTCAGAAGCATCATTTTTCCTACTGTCCTCTTCATCAACTTCCACATCTTTGTCTTCAGTTGGTTCTGGCTCCAATTCTTTTGTCTCTTCTGTCTGGGCATCACCTTCTTCATCTAACATAAAAAACTTTTTTTTTTCTTTTTGCTCATAGGAGGATATCTTGTCCCTGGACATGGCTGCGATTCAAGCGAGTTCAGCACCAATGAGAAGTCGGACTGGCCTGCTTCAGACACCAGACTCAGCATAGCTCCTACTGATACCTCTCACAGCCCTGAGGAGGCTTGTGACCAAGGGGTACATTAAATCTCTAGGAAATTTAAGGGAAAATAACATTACTGTGGTGTCAAAATTTTTCCTATTCAATAGAAGAGCATGAAAGCCAGACTCAGTGGCACAACCCCATAATTTCAGCACCAGGGAGGCCGAGACTAGAGGATCAGAAGTACAAGGTCATCCTCAGCTGCAAGGCAAGTCCAAAGCCAGGCTTGGCTACATGAGACCTTGTCTCAAAGGTCAAGGAAGATAGATCGGAGAGTGCTTCCCAATTGTCTGAAAGTATTGTTAAGCCTTTCAAAAATGCTTTATAGTTTTCCTCAATTTTGCATATTTATTAGATTTATGTCTAGATATGTGCATTGTACTATGATGCACATGATCATCTTTTCAGACTACTTAAAGTTTATATGTCATTCCAATATACTAATTTAGCATGCTGTTGTGTTACTTTATCTTTGCTTCAATTTCCCACTGACTCTGGGTGTTTTCCTGATATGTAACTTCCTTCTGCAAAGGAAGGCAGTCTGCCACTCCCCCTTCTAACAAGGATGCCTCTACTTGTCTATCACTTTACTGTATTAGCTAACATTCTAAAGCCATGTGACATGAATGTATAAGCTACAGCCATGGTTGTCTCAGTGCTCACTCAGGAGGATAACTCCTGCCTGGCATGTTTGACATGTGGAGGTTAAAAGTGAGGCTGGCCAGACGCTGAGACTTATGACCAACCTTTGGGCAGAGTGCAGGGAATCTTATGAAAGAAGTGGGAAATAATAAGATCTGGAGAAGACAGGAGTGCCACAAGGAGAGCAACAGAACCAAATAATCTGAGCACAGGGGTCTTTCCTGAGACTGATACTCCAACCAAGGACCATTCATGGAGATGACCTAGAACCCCTGCACAGATGTAGCCTATGACAGTTCAGGGTCCAAGTGGTTCCATAGCAATGGGAACAGGGACTGTCTCTGACATGAACGGATTGGCCTGTTCTTTGATCACCTCCCCCTGATGGGGGAGCAGCCTTACCAGGACACAGAGGAAGATAATGCAGCCAGTCCTGATGAGATCTGATAGATTAAGGTCAGAAGGAAGGGGAGGAAGACCTCCCCTTCAGTGGACTGGGGGAGGGGCATGTGTGGAGAAGGGGGAGGGAGGGTGAGATTGAGAGGGGATGAAGGAGGGAGTTACAGGGGGATACAAAGTAAACAAATGGTAATTAGTAAAAATTAAAATTAAAAAATGAGGCTGGCTACACACACACACTTACATGCGCACATACACACACAAATGCACACACATATATGCATACACATATATACACACACACTTTATTAGGAAAAACTGGTGTGCTATTTTTCCAATTGCATGCAACACTACATACTTGGGGAAATTATTTATAGAAATAATATGAGGCCTAGGCTCTCGCACCTTGCTCCAAGAGGAGGATTCTTGATGTTTGTGCCACAATTCCAGGGAAAGTATCAGCAATGCAGACTTGCCACATGATCTTTGGATTTGGCATTGGAGACCTGATAAATCGCTTCAAGGGAGGCTATGATTAGTTATATGTGGTCCATTCGGTTCTCACCCATCCTTCTTTCTGAAGGCAGCTCCCCGGAATTCCAACCCCAAATTGTAAACATCTATAGGACCTACAGGGCCACAAGGCACTTTCAGAAATACAGATCTAGCTTCTTGTCACTGAACGTGTTTATCAAATAGCGGGTTTGCTCTCTGGATCTTGTGACCTGCACGATTTCAACCTGTAAGCCCTCATTGCATTCCTAGTTTTGCACACAAGCTGTCACTCCCAGTCATTCTGACCACATACTCTGTGTCTCTCGTGCTAACCATCTCCAGTTACCCTCTAAGTGCCCCGGAAAAGAGGCAACACTGTGGGGTTTTCCCACACTCCTATAGCTCTTTTGCGAAATGATCAGTGCCTTGATTTAGCACAAAGAAATGGTTTTTATTTTGCTAATCACGTTTCCCTGCCTTCCAGCCCGAGTTCCTCATTGGCTGAGTGCTTCAAGAAGATACAATCTTCCTAGTGTCTAAAGTCCCCTTTCCAGATTCTCCATCGTGTTGCCTATGGCTTCAAAGCTTTTATCTAATTTATATTCTGGGGCTTCAGAGTTCCTTCTCTTTTGGTAGTGGGCTCAGTCACACAGAAGACTGTCTGTAACTTTTCAACTGTAAGATGAAGTGAGTGTGCCAGACAAGCAGGAGCCAGCTGCCAGCTCCGGAAGACAAAGGCCTAGTAACTCCTGCTTATCTGTGATTTTCTGACCTCTCCTGGCTCTCTTTCAGAGCCATGGTCTCTTTTTTCATTAATTGTTACATACATATATGTATGTGTGTGTGTGTGTGTATTCCTGAATACAGCGTGCTTGGTCTCTATAATGTTATTTGTGCGTGTGTTTTCAGGGCTGAGCATTTGGTATTGGATAACAAATCGGTGTGCTCTTCCCCAAGAAGGTCTGTCTCTCCCTCTCTCAGCATTCCTTAGTTGGATGGTGAGACTTTAGGGCTGTAACTGTTACTAGGAGACATATTCTCACAGTAAACTCCCAGATCCCCTGGCTCTTACAGTCTTTCCACCCACCCCCTCTTCCACGATGTTCCCTGAGCCTTATTCAGCAGCTGATTTGTGGAGGTAGCCACTGGGATTGGGCTCTACAACTCTGTATTTTATTGGTTGTGGGTTTTTTTAATGGTTTCTGTCTGTTATGAAGAGAAGTTTCCTTAATGAGAGGTGAAGATTGCGTTTAACTGTGGGAATAAGGGCAAATATTTTGAATGTAATTAAGGACTATGCTGATTTAGTAAGGTGGTGGTGGTAGGTTCTCCTCCAAGATCCATGACTTCACTATCCTTGGGCAGCGGGGTAGGTTTGTAGCACCTCTTGCTGAGCAGGTCTTAAGTCCAATTAGAGAGCTGTTGGTTACCATCAACCTATGTGTACCACTATTGCACCTTTAGGGTTATCATACTGTGCTGGTCATTACTGTGATTTATAAGCCTCACAGCTGTGTGTATGTGTATGTGTGTGTGTGTGTGTGTGTGTCTATGTCTGTGTCTGTGTGTGTGTGTCAGTCTGGCTGTGCCTGGGGATGCACATTTGCCAGAGTACATGGTGGAGTTCAGAGGACATCCTGTGTGAAATGGTTTCTGTCCTTCCACCATTAGTACCAGAGCTCCAGCTCATGTCAATGTGCTTGGTGGCAAGAACCTTTGCCCACGAAGGCATCTTCCAGGCTTTTTGTTGCAATTCTTCCTTGGAATGTGTAACAAAGTGAACGGCAAAGAGTCAGTAATGAATGACAAACATTTCATCTACCCATGGTTGTAGCAACCAGTGTGCTATAATCTCATTAATCCTCCTCCTTCCCCTCATTCTCTCTCACCAGACTCACTTCTACACCTTTCAGCAGCACTGTTTCTGAGCTGCTAGAACTCTTTTTAGCCCACATAGCCACCCTCAGGGCAACTGGATCAAACCCTCCGTTAGCACACTCTTTGGGCATCAACTCGCCTTTAGGTAGACAGGGAAGACTGCTTTCAAGAGGAGGACAATTCGTACCTTTGAAAATTTCTCATTACCAACAGGAGCCAGAAGACAATGGAGCACTAATCACAGGAAATGGCTGTTACCTAAGATTCCACATCTAACTCATCTGTGTGGAAAGGCTAGATGAGACTAAAAGTAAACCAAGCATGATCTCCTCTGAATGGAACAGCATGCGATGTCCTGTTAAAAGAAACTGAGGCCTGAGGGAGACTGAAGAGACAATGGAGAAGAAACTGGGGTGTATGCAAGCGTAGCTGAAGAGGCGGACTCCTTAAAAATGTAAGGAGCATGTGCACATGGTGGTACACACCTATGTTCCTGGTGCCTGCCGGCCTAAACCATGGAGACAGCTGTGAATTCAAGACTGGCCTGGGATCCAAGCAAAGTGCTGTATCTGCAAAACTAATTTTTTAAAAGTAGTAATAGTGAATACTGATGGTGAATTAATAACTGGTAATAATTGCTTAGTTAAAATAAAGGTGGACGGGAAGTATCCAAGCCAAAAACAGGAAGGACAGAGAACACCATGAACCTTAGGTCGAGGTATTGAGGCAGAAGCACTATGCTGTCTATTAGCTTTTTCAAACATGACCATCTCTAGAAAGAACATGACTATTGTCCCATGGCAATTGGACTTTTTAGGTACATACGGTAGAAGCTAACTGGAACTGATTTCAGCATCAAAGAGGTTTACCATGAACACTGGAAATCTCACTGTGTTTCAGGGAAAGCTGGGTGCTGAGCCCCTGGGCAGTTGGAACAGTCAGGCTCCAGAGCATTGTTGGCAATTGTAGGTGTACTTTTTTAGGCTACTTTCTTGAGTTTTTTTTCCCACCCTTCTCTAGCCCAATCCCTTCCAAATCCCCAATAGTAGGTAAGCAAGAGAGAAGTTTAGGGAGTAAAGAGAGGGATAGAGCTCTTTAGATTACTTCCTGCTAATCACGAGTGTTGGGATCCTTGGGACAGGTTTGCCCTTCACCATCAGGATATTCAGTTTCTTCTTCTCATCTCTTTGTGCAGAACTACTTAAAAGCCTGCAACTTGGCTCAACAAACTGTAACCCGCCAACAGCAACAATAGCCACAAAAAGCAGAGGAGCAGCAGTCCATCTTTCCCAGCTCTGGTATTTATCCCCTCTGAAAGGTTCCAAACGTCAGACTCAGACACTTGCAGAAATTATCTTTCAGACGGCAAAAATCATGCCCCCCTCCTAGAGCATGAGACAAATCATAGCAGTTGTGGACAACTGAAGCCACCCCATCTCCCACTCCTGGGATTAAAACAAAAACATATTCATAACGTAACTGTTTTTTTAAAAAAATAAAATAAAATAAACCAAAATTCCCACTACAGGCAATAAATAGAATCTCTGAAGGGTCTCCTGGGGAAATCAAGGCATTACATTTGCTATGGCTGACCCAGGGGAAGGGCTTGTTAGGGCACATACCCATCTCAGCACTGAGTGGGCCTGTTTGCTTGCCCAGTTACTGCACTGAGGGCAAGGAAAGCATTCTGCTTTGCTGAGAGAGAGGGTGCTGCCTTGACCAATAATAGTAACAACAGTAATAGAACGATAACAGTAATAGTGATAAATAACAGTAACAGAACAGTGACTAAGACAATGTGTCCACAATAACGTTAAAAACATGTAACAGGAACTATAACTTTCTATGCATAGATGATGGAAAGAAAAATAATCAGGATGGTAGATGGGGAAAAAATAAGGGAGTGTGAGGGGTTTCCTGGTACCATAGTAACATTCTCAGTCCTGAGACAAGCAGTCAAGGTCATGATGTCAGCAGGCTTGATTCCTTCTTGGAGGCTAGGGGGAGAATCTGAGGGCCCTAAGCTTCTGTGATACCATCTGATGGCTGTGCCTGTCCTTGCCATCCTTTGAGCAGAGATACATCCTTCTGCTCTCTGCTTGTTTCACGGGATTGCTGCTATTGTACATTTCTCTATAGGTTCATCATTAGGTTAGGGAGTAGGGCCGGCCCTCTTCCTTGTGACTCCATCTTAATGTGATCACATCTGCAGAGACCCTGTCTCCAAATAAGGTTACATTCACAGGGTCCAAGCAGACACAGGCTCTGCAAGGAAATTATTCAGGGAAGTGCAGAGGGTGACAAGAGGATTGAAATCGACCAGGAGAAAATACGCTCCGA
>CM053760.1:61941999-62093637 GCA_028658305.1 Pachyuromys duprasi
AGTCACCCCAAGGTACTTTATGTTATTAGTGGCTATTGTGAAGGGTGTTGTTTCCCTAATTTCCTTTTCGGCCCTTTTGTCTTTGGTGTACAGGAGGGCTTCTGATTTTTTTGAGTTGATTTTGTATTCAGCTACTTTACTGAAGGTGAATAAACAAGTTTATTAAAGCAGCAGAAAAAACAGACTTTGCACTCTTCATTATGATTTTTTGTTTGTTTGTTTTGTTTTTTTGAGTCAGGGTACCCTTTTCTCTGTGTAGCCTTGGCTGTTCTGGAACTCACTCTGTAGACCAGGCTGGCCTTGAACTGTGATTGTGTGTGTGTGTGTGTGTGTGTGTGTGTGTGTGTGTGTGTGTGTGTGAAACTGCTTCCAGGGAGACTGGAGATCTGGGGCTGGGTCTTTCCATTCATAAGGTGGGGCTGTTATTCTTTTAGAAAAGTGATGGAAAGCACAGTGAAGAACTATTCCTAAAACTTGCCTGGGATGGTAGGGTACACTTAGAGGTGGGAATGATTGACAGCTGAGGTTTCAGGAAGTAGCATAAAGTGGTCCCTTCTTCATCCAGGTGCATCTCCCAGTGTTAAAAATGATAATAGGGCCAGTCTTAAGCTGTCATGGATCCCAAGATGGGGCTAAGATTTCAGTAAGAACTTCCAGTGTGGACACCTATATAGACATTCAGGGAAGATGAATTTAGCACTGAACAACTGTGCTAATCCCACTTCCAAAGAGAAGACTGGTGGGTGACAGGTGGGACCCGATGCACAATTGGCTAGCAACTCCAAAGAGATGTCAGGTCTGAAGCTCAGACTGTGGCTCCTGTATGTTTGCTCAAAGGTGGTGGAGCATAATTACGAAATGGCCACCACCAAGGAACTCACACAACCACCTCCTTTGGGTCCTCATGTCTTCATCTGTAAAAAAGGATGTAGTCTGTGATAGGACAGTACGCGGCTGTACTTGGCGTTTGGGGGACTGAAGCATGAAGAGTGGAAGCTTAAGGCTAGCTTCTGCAATAGCCTGGGCTGCACAGTGAGGCTCTGCCTCGAAGAAGAAGAAGAAGAAGAAGAAGAAGAAGAAGAAGAAGAAGAAGAAGAAGAAGAAGAAGAAGAAGAAGAAGAAGAAGAAAGATAGAACACATGGTAGGAAAGGACCTACTATGAGGATACTCAGAAGGGTAGTTCTGAGATAGCCCACCCCGGTGAAATCATAGCAAGAACATTTCACAATTCAGTATAGGCACCAATTGTCAGGATCCTTTTGCTCACTCATCATAGACTGAGCTACACACTAGATGTGCAGGCTTGAGGCTTTTAGGTTGCTTAACCAACCCGAAGTTGTATGAGAACTACCATGATCTGAGTCCAACTGTTGCAAACCTCGATCTGACTGGGCAGAGAAAGGCAAGGTAAAAGGGGAGTATTTGGTATGAAATTGAGTTTCCATAGACATCACTAAAAACAGTTACAGAGTTAAAGCTGGGACCGGAGCAGCAGAGAGTGTATGAGGAGTCTCAGTTCCTCTGTACCCCTCACTGGAGAATCCTGCCAGAAACCCTCTCTCCAGATGATAATGACTGTACCATATCCACTATCACAAGGCAGAGGACCAGGGTGAGGGCATGGATATCAGCCTTTACTGTTCAACTTGTTTGTTGGTATTTCTCTCCACAAAGAGGAGGGATGGTCCTTGTTGGAACTATGCATGCGTCAGGCAACTTTCCTGCTTTTAAAAATAGTTCTTTGCATTCTTTGAGCCTGATAGCACATCTTTAGTACTTGGTCAACATTCACATGTGGTCTAGTTAACTTCCCCAGAAACTCCTCCTAATTGCAACCAGAGAACAGATTCCTCTAGTAAAGGCCACCATGTTTAGCCTTCCCTCTCCTCTGGCTGCCAGAGCTTGTGGCGTTCCAAGCAGCAAGGGAGAGGTACCGACTGTGCGCTCCTCTGCCAAAGCCAGGCCTCTCATACCATCAGACTCTGAGAGGGTCACATGGGTAGGTTCAATGAAGTGACAGAGGCATGCACCACTCTCTCAAGTCATGGTGAAGCAGAGTCTGGGAAGACTCCCTCTTCCAGTGAAGAGGGAAAGATGTGAGAAACAGGGTCATGCGAGGAAAAGATGGCAACAGCTTCCTCGGTAAACTGCCTGCGTCCAGGTGGTCACTGTCTGAACCAGTTCATGAACGTCCTCCATTATTAGAAAAATGGAGTCATTTTGCAAGGCCATTGCAAAACCATAGGAAACAGGCTCTGCTTGTGTTGCTGAATGGAAGGCTGAGTGGAAAAGATCAAGTTTGCCCTGCCTCTGAGGACATTCTAATGCTGGCAGGTAGAAAGAGAGGGACATGAGACATCCTTCTTGGTTGAAGAAAGGTATAGAGGTGTGTGCGTGTGTCCATGTACGTGTGGGTGGGCATACACATGTCAAGATCAGAGGCTGGCGTCAGGTGTCTTCTGTTGATCCACCTTAATTTGACTGACAGAGTTCCTCAGTGATCTACCTGGATCTTACCACTGCCTAGGCGAGCTGACTGTCAAACCCTGAGACTTCCCTTGCCCTGCCTGTGGCACTACTTGCCAGCAATGCAAGTCGCGCTAACATTTGCAGCTTTTACAGGAGAGCTGGGGGTCTGAACTCCGGCCCTCAAACACTTTGCTCACTGAGTCATCCCTCCAGCCCCTGAAAGGTGCAGAGTTGCCTCTGGTCTGTGCCCCTCCCCACCTCACTGAGCTGCACCTGCCCATGGCTGCCATGTTAGACAACCCCTTCCTGTGACTCCAGCCCCTACCGACCGACACACACACATTTGAAAGTCCAAATGCTACCTTAATCCCCTTTATTAACAACTTATTACAAAACAGGGTAATCACTGAGTCTTTCACCTATAAAACCCAGGTACCTTGCTTCTGTGTGCCCATTAGAGAGTTGTATAACTAGGGGAAGGGAGAGCCCCACATGTTGGCTCACTATGGTAAGGAGCTGCCTGAGGAGCGAATGACTTACGGGAAAGAAAGTATTCCCTGGCTGGCACACACACACACACACACACACACACACACACACACACAAACACATGCCCACATACACACTGACACACACACAGTCATACTCACATACACAAGGTTCATACACACACACACACACACACTCTCACACACTCACACACACACACACACAAACACACACACAGTCATACTCACATACACAAGGTTCATATACACACACACATACACACTGACACACACACAGTCATACTCACATACACAAGGTTCATACACACACACACACACACACACACACACACACACACACGGGAGGAATCCGAAGCCATTGACTCCCCCTAACTCTGTGTCTGTATGTGGTTCTTGTTAATGCAGCCTGGGGTAGATATACATGAGCCACTGTTTGCCTCGTGGCTCATGAGCAAGATGATAGGTGGTCTCGAGTAGGGGTTGAGTCAAAGTTGTAGGATTCCCAAAAGAGAGACAGACAGACACATACACACAGAGAGGAGGGAGCAATGGAGGGAAGGATGAAAGAAGGAAGGAAGAAGACAAAAACAACGAAAACCAGTTCCCCAGAGCTTAATCTGCCCCCAACCTCTGTCTCCCTTTGATTCATGCTCTCCCAGGCTGTAAAGTCTCAATCTTGTGTTCTGACACTCTAATCAGAGATGCTGACTACAAAACCATCTTTCTTCTCAGGATCGCTGGCCTGTTGAAGCTTGACTCCTTGATCCACCTGAGAACCACTGTGGGGTTCTTCCGGCATCACAGAGGAGCTGTCATTTTAACGATAGGTTGCCGACTCTCTCAGGTTACCGTGCACAATTATGGGCAAAATCTGATTTATATTTGTCAGGAAAGCAGGAGTCTTACAATGTGTTTAGTTTCTGCAATTAATTCATTGTAAGCAATTTGGTCCCCAGATTTCCTGCAGTCAGAATAGCGGCCCATTTCCACAGTCACTGGACCATTAAATCCCAATGTATACAAAAAGAAAAAAAAAAAACCTAAACAAAACAAAACAAAAAAAAACAGAAAAAAAGTAGGGTAAGAGTTAGTTAAAATGGTGATACAAATGTTATCCTTTCTGTAACAGTCCTAATATGATACATGATACACAAATATAACACATACTAACACGGAGAGAGTACAAGTATTCAGAAATACCATCTGTGTCGGAAGTCAGAGGCAGCACAGAATGTATTTGTCATAGACACACCTTAGTTAAAGCATTGTCTGGGAATTACAGGCTTGTAGATCTCTTCTCATTTTCCAGGAAATGCTACCTGCTCTGCTGCACTCAAGATGGTGGGAAAGGTAGGCTGTCTCTATCTTCTGTCTGTATACTCAGGCTGAGTTCTTTGTCATTATAAGGCTTCTTGTGTTGTAGGATGCACTCAGAGAGCATTCTTTCCACATCATCCTTGTGTGTGCCAGTGACTTGACTTTAAAGCCTTTTTTCACCCTGTTTTCAAGTTCACCTTCTCAAAAAAAAAAAAAAAAAAAAAAAGAGCAAAGATAAATTAGGGACTGGTTCCCCCTGGTGTTTGACTTTGAAGACTACACTTCCAGGTTCCATGGAGGACTATCTGTCTGTGGCTGGACAGTTTGCCCTCTGGTGGAGAACACAAGCATAGCAAAGATGCTAATTAAAGATTTGGTTGCTAAGTTTAAAGACGTAAGTATTAGTTTAAGGCACAAAATTTTAAAGACTGACCTTACAAATGACTACCTGTCCTCCCTCTGAAGAGATCAAGCAGTTTCTGCACTTGCTGAGCATGATGCTAAGGGCGTGTGCATTACAGGTTTATTGGTATAGAGCAATCATGCCCAAACACAGAGGGTGTCACTGACAGTAACATGGCTTCTTGGTCCCTGGACTAGACCAATGCACAGGTTCTTTCTGCCTTGTTTTTCATATGGTATAGCCAGCTGGCTCCTGGGGTCATGTCATGCCTTATAGGCTTGCATGGCTGGTGGCTGCCTCGTTGGCTCATGGCATCCAAAGAAATGAGTGAGAATTGCTTCCAAGGGATGAATATGGCAGCTATTCAGGGCTCCCTTCAAGAAATAACTCAGACATCAATTATGAGGGTGAGTTAGTTTCTGTGCCGAGAAGAGATCCCTGAAGATACTAAGCGGCTTCTCATGAGCCACCTCGGAAGTCATCAACATCACTTTCACTGTGTGCTATTGTTGGAAGCAGCTATACACAGGCTCATGGACAGGGTGCATAGCTCATCCTGCAGCCTAGTCATGTCACAAGGGAAGACAAGGATGGAGTGTGACACGTGTATCTGAGTGGCTCTGTTCACACACATACACACACACGATCAACTACAGTGATTTGATTTCATTCTTTTCCAAACTCTGAGGTCTATACAATCATTATCCAAATTGTGCACTTCTGTGAATAGTCAGAAATTCTAAAAGCCTTCTTTACACAACAGAATAGACAGAGCTCACTAAATCTGTGGGTTTGTACTGGGGATATTTGGGGAGGGAGGCAAGTCTGTCTCAGACAAGACTATAGATTTAATGTTTATAGTGTACCAAAGATTGATACACTTTAGTTCTATCCAGTTAAAATATAAACCCACAAGGTGCTGACTATTTCTAGTCTGGTTTGCAGTCTTGTTCCAGCATTCATTGCACCTGTTAGCTATATGGAGAGCTTCTTCAAATTACCATTGTCATCATGTTGGTTTTCTTTTAATTTTTAAATTTAATTTTTAGTTCTATCTTTTTACATAAAGAGGAGACAGACAGACAGAGAGAATGGCAGCATGAATGTGGAGGGCAGAGGACAATGACAGAAGTTGGTTCGCTTGTTCCACCGTGTGGGTTCTGGGGATCACACCCCTTGATCCATCTCACTTGCCCTGTTGGCTCTGTTTTTGATGAACTGAGTAAGTCTTTCACATCACTTGTGTGGACATGTGTGCAAACACACACTTGTGTGGACATGTGTGCAAACACACACGTGCACAGGTGCACATGCATGCTTCTTGACAGTGAGAATTATTCCATGGGGTGAATATGGCCGCTATTCAGGGCTCCCTTCAAGAAATAACTTGGACGTCAATTATGAAGGTGAGTTAGGTAACAGCCACGATTCCACTTCCCTCTGTGACTCAGCCAGTGCAGCTGAACTGAAGGGACGCTTTCCCCATGCAGACCCAGGGCAGTGGACGAGAACAACAGTGGGGAAGCTTGAACTTGGCCCTGGACAGCCTTTGGTCTGGACCCCTCTGCCAGGCTGGTTCTGACTTGTCGGAGAGTACTTCAGGTACTAACTGGACATGAGGATATTGCTGTGAGGAGATGAGGTGAGGTTTGTGGGTCCAGATGGTCTGTATCATCACTTCACTGTGGGAAGAGTGGCTGAGTCAGCACAGCTCTTCCCATCAAGACAGAAAAGGCCACACCCACCCATGACCACAGACCATGAACCCAAGGCTTTATGAGTGTGCTCTCACTGTCGTCCAACCCCAGGCGCAGTGGCTACAATGAAATTATTGAAATATCTGGATATATATTTTATAGTTGAGCTTTGAAAATAAATCAGAGAATAACTGAAATTAAATAGTTAGTGTAACTATTGGCAGGTAACTATTACATTTTATCGGAGAACTTAAAAACTAAATCTGACAGTCTTCATCTTAATGTAGCAATTTGATGTGATTATTGGTGTGGCTGCTAATTGGTTTTTGCGGAGTCTGTCACTCTTCTTTACGATCCCATTTTCTCTCTAAAAGTGTTTATTTCTTATATTTCCATTTAACTAGTGCTCACCCTAGTTTATTAATATATAATAATATATTCACAATCTACCTTCAAACTATTTCACATGTGGATGCAGAATTCCGCAACATACTATATTTTCCCAAATCCACTTCCCATCCTTTGTACTACAATCTCATATATGTTATTAGTACTATTCTACAACACACATCAACTGGCTACTGTAGTTATTTTGGTCATATGATGGACTTTAAAACATTGTTTTTATGATGGGGTTTACCTACATTTTTCACGTTTTCAATTTTCATTTCTTTGTGTATGACTGAGCTCCTAGTGGCATACTTCTTTTGCTCAAGTGTTCATTCAGGTTTTTATTTCAGTAAAGGTCTACTTACAGATGTGTGCTGGCTACAGCTTTCAGGTGTGTCTTGGGTCTGATCTTAGGTCCCCTTGCTTGTTCATGAAACCCTACTGAGTTCTCTGAGATCTACTGAGTGATCTCCCCAGCTCTTCTGCTGGAATTCTTTGGGAAGCAGTATTCAGACTTCTTCTAACTTTATTTTCCAGCAGTCTGAATGTTATTTTTTTTCATACTTAGCCTGCTTGGGGCTTCCTGTATTTCTCAAATAGCATTAGAAGTCTTACATTAGTTCTGTTAGCACTTCCGATAACATGTCTGTCCTCTTGTTCTGATTGTATAGCATCCAACTGTACAATCCAACTGTACTCAGCATGCTGGGACTCAAGGATGCTAGTGCTTTCACTCTTAGGAGAGCCCAGCTTTCTTTAAATTCCAGGCTTCTTGACTATGCTAAAACCTTACTTCTCTGATGGACTTAAAGGGTGTGCTGTCAACCTGGACTTTCACTTTATGTTGAAAATTATATTTTTAGAGAATTTAAAAAATTAGAACATGTTTCAGTACCAAAACAGGAGTTTACCATTTATTGATAGATTGATTGGTTTTTAGAGACAGGGTTTCTCTGTGTAGCTTTGGCTGTCCTGAGCTTGTTTTGTAGACCAGGCTGGCTTCAAACTCACAGAGATCTGCCTCCCTCTGCCTCTCTGACTGCTGGGATCATAGGTGTGTACCATTGTGTCTGTCTTATAATAATATTTGAACTGTGATTAAATCCTTCAAGGTACAGTGCCACTTCATATATTTTCCCATGCAACTCTTTTTCAACAATGGGAAGCCTCACTCATTTTTTTCATTCTCTTATGTGTGTCTGCATGTTCATGTGTGTTAACATACATGTATATTATTCATAAAAAGAAGTCTCGAGTTCTTTTTATTCATAAAAAGAAGTCTCGAGCATATGATTGGGAAAACAAACTCACTAATTCTAGTTCAGTTTTCTTTTTTTGATACTTTCTCAGGCAAAATTTATGTGCCTTGAAATCCTAAGTGTTCAGTCTAACAACCTTTAAATTTTTGCATGCTTCTAATATCATACTAAATTTAACCTCTCCTCTGAAGATAGTCTAGGGTAATTTCTGCTTGAACCTTTGACATCCATTTATTAGACGATGATCACAATTATTCCTCTGTAGAATATGTTAACTAAAATATAATTGATTAGAGAAAGGGCTCTGTCTTTTCAGTTTTGAGAGCCCATCTTTCAAGCAATATCTAGAAAAGCGGTTCTCAACCTTTTGAATGCGGCAACTCTTTAATACAGTTCCTCATGTTGGGGTGACCCCTAATCATAAAATTATTTAATTGCCATTGTTAATTCTGCTACTGTTATGAATCTGATAGGCAGGTTATCGGATATGTAAACCCCCAAAGGGGTCGTGATCCACAGGTTGAGCACCACTGAGCTAAAACATGTACTGAAGTATCAATAAATGTATGTGTGATCATTAAAATTCCATCAGAACAAACAGCTTATAGCTTTAACTATGGGAGTGTGTCGGTTTTAAAGATCTGCTCATTATAGCTGCCAACTAAGGGAGTTATGGCACGAATTGTCAAGATGTGAAGGGAAACAGAAGGCAGCAATTGGAATGCTAATAAATCATTATGTTCTTGTGTCTGTTTGCAGAGACAGGGCTTCTTTTATCATTGATCAACTACTCTTTGAAATTGCTGGGTGGAGGGTAGCATGACTTACTAAGTCATTTCCACTTTAGATATTAAGGCCCTCAGTTTTAACAAGCCGTTCAAAAGAAAATATAGGTTGCCTGTCCAACATCATTAGGGAGAATGATGGAGCTCACAGTTGATATTCCGACAACTGAGATTTATTATTTTCAGTTGTCTAAATGTAGCAGGTAACAAACCTGTTGGCACACGTACTTCTTCGGAGCCACTGATGCTCTTGGATAAGGGAGGGGTTGCATGTACTGACATTTGATTCTGGAGTTGCATTGAAGTCATGTCTTGAGCTGTTTGGCTGGCCTTTAAATAACAACAGTAACGGCCAGGAACATATATATTCTTAGGACTATAATTCACTAAGGGCATGCTGGCAATTACTAATCATGTGTAAGGCATCCTTAGACTCTGAGTCAGAGAAGGCTGATGGCTACCTACTTTTATGTAACCAGTGCTTATGACATGGAGTACGCTCAGAAATTAGTGATTAATACATTAATTAATAAACATTATAGGAGTAAAGAAAACTTTTTCATTTGATATAAATAGCAAGCAACAACTACATGTGATTAGTGAGATTAATTAGTAAATTAATACAATAATAAATATGATAATCAATAATAGTATTAATAGAGTAACAAAACACTAACTTCTTAGTGAACTAAATGTTACTGTAAATAAATTTCCAGTAACTAAGAAGCAGCTTTTATCAGGTCAACCCACTGCCAGATGGCAACGATAAATGCAATACAAAATATAAAATACAAGAAGTTGAAGACACTGACAGATTTGAAAGAAGCTGGAAAAACATTCATACTTGAAAGAAATGGCACAGTGCAATTCCAGTTTCGACACAAACACTTGACTGCCAGTGGGACTTAGTCACAGTGGGTAAAATTCTAAAAGAAATCCAGCCTTACCAGCTTGGCTATGGAACAGAATTTGGGAGACCATGGTACCTGGAGAAGGAGAAGAGAAACTTTAGACAGGAAGAAGCAATGGTGGAAATATGGGTAGGGTATTCTGTAGATCAGCCTGGCCTAAACTGGGTTCATTCCATTGCTACCTCTGCATAGAGAAGACGGCAGACATGCCAGCTAAGTCTGCAAGAACTGAACAGTTTTCAGCTGCTCCATTGCAGGAAAAACGAAGCTGGTGATCGAATCCAAGTCAAATCAATTGCTTGTTTTAAATCCAAAAGAGGGCTGGAGATGTAGCTCAGTTAGCGGAGTGATGGCCCAGCACCTGTTAAGCCCTGGGCCCACACCTGGTACTGCAAACGCGGCACAGTAGTGCAGGCTTGGAGTCCCAGCTAGCGGGAGGTGCAAGTTCAGGATCCCCCGCAGCTGCATAGTGAGTCTGAGCTCACCTGCAGCACACAAAACGCTGCTTCAAAAAGTTAAAACAATAACCAACAAACGCAGAGGGACGGAGCAGAACGCAGTCATTGAAATATCAGTCACGCTATTATCCAACGGATCCAAAGGATGATCCACCCTCTAATCCAAATGACTCAGCCCTTCCAGACTTAGAGTGAAACAGGAAGGTGTCGCTAAACACAATTTGTTTTCAAAGGTCTTGTGTAAAAGGCCCCAGATGCTGGAATTGACATGTAAGGATATAAAGTGTTGTCTTAACCAATTTGAGGAGCCAAAGGAAAACCACAATGAATGAACAAATAGACAATCTTAACATGGAGTCAAAAGCACAAGAGAGAACTGTCAGCATCTGCTGGGATGCAGTCAGCAGCACCCTCAGCAGCACCCTCAGCAGGTCAAGGAGCTGCCCTAGGTTGTTTTGGGTCCACTATTTGGGCCAAACCAAGATTCATGACTTCGAGGAAGAAAAGAACTTCAGAGGGCAGACCAGTTCATGCAGAGTTGGCATTTAATAAAGGTATCTTACCATACATTTAAGCACAAGAACTAAAGAGAGAGAGAGAAGAGGAAACAAGGCATGGTGGCACACGCCTTTAATCCCAGCACTTGGGAGGCAAAGTTAGGCAGGACTCTGAGAGTCTGAGGCTGGTCTGTACAGTGACTTCCAAGCCAGCCAAGGCTACAGTGTGAAACTCTGCCTCAAAACCCAAACCGCACATATGAAAAAGAAGACGAAATGGAGAAGCATGAGAAAAAAACAAGACACCCTTGAGAGCAGGGGTGTGTGCGTCTCTGGGGCAGAGTTGATGCCTGTTGCTTTTGCCTCTCAATTGTCACAGTATTTGGCTGAGACCTGGAGCTACTGTCTTCAAAGAAGCTGGATCCAGCACAGACAGGCCTGAACTGATGAGGTCAAAGCTGATTCACGGGAATCTGGGGAGATCTTTGTTTTGAACAAAGTTAACAGTTTTTGCTTTGAGAGTCTCCGGCAATGTCTAGGGATAGGGATAAGGCCCCACCCACGTCATCTGTGCTCAGGCCTTAAACCTGGGCCATTGTACTTCCACACAAAGCATTTGTGTATGAAGGAGCATTGGCAGCCTTTACAGCACATGGAATTCTTAATGAACTCCCCGGGGAGAGGCTTCAGACTCCAGGCTGAGGGCCTCCTTCCCCTTCTCCACCACCCCATGATTTTTCTCATCTTTCCATTCTGCCTCAAACAAATGAAAGTTTATGAAAAGAAAAATTGGGGTTTGGGTATATAGCTCAGTGATAGAAGACGTGCAGAGCATATACAACCCCGTAGAAAATGTGGTAGCCTGAGTAAGAACGGCTCCCATGGTTTAAATATCTGAATGCTTAGTCATCAGTGACTGGCTTTGTTGAAGTAAGTGTGTCATGAGAGGTGCACGTTGAGGTTTCAGAAGCCCAAGCCAGGCCGGTTGTCACTCTCTTCCTGCTGCCTGCAGATCTGGATGTAGAGATCCCAACTACTTCTCCAGCACCATGTTTGCTTGTGTGCCGCCATGTTCCCTGCCATAATAAAATGGACTAAACCTCTGAAGCTGTAAGCAAGCCACAATTAAGTGGGCACTCGGGGAGGCAGAGGCAGGCTGGTCTCTGTGGGTTCCAGGCCATCCTGATCTACAAAGTGAGTCCAGGACAGCTGAGGCTATCCAGGGAAACCCTGTGGAAAACAAAACAAAACAAAAAACAAATAACGTTGCCTTGGTCATAGTGTCTCTTTATACCACTAGAACACTGACCAAAAAAGTAAAAAGAAAATAATAAGAAGAAAAAGACAATGAAGACAAAGACAAGTATAAAGGTGAAGAGAATTTGAAATTAAAGTCATAAGCAGCATGTTTAAATGAGGGAAGAGTTAGTCTGAAGCTATCCAAAGAGATGGGGACAGTGTAGAAAGAACTAACGTATGTGGAGTGTAGGACACTGCCAAGGAAAAAGTGAGGCACAGAGGAAAAGCCCTGAGGTTTGTAGCCTGCTCCACTTCCTGTCTGCAATCAAGTGCAGTCTCAATAGTGAGAAAGACGTAGGGCTGCACCCCATGACCCAAACCACACCTACTAGATCCCCACTTCCCAACACCAGCAGGTGAAGGAGCAAACCTTGAAGCCAGTTTATGCTTGGATCCAGCTTAACTTGAGCAGTTTTTCTGCTATGCTGCCAATATGGTGGACTCAGCTCAGGATGAGTGACGCCCAGCATTGGGGAGGCTCTTAATGGACTTCCACACCACAGAGCGGAATGCTATCCTTGTGCTTTCTCAGGGGGATGCTGACATTTGAATTCTGAAATTTCACACTGCCAAAACTGAGAAATGAAAAACGAGCAGGGAGTGCTGGTGTGTTGTCCTCGGTGAGGCAACACTTGGACCTGTTTCCACAGTGAGAGTCAGGGTCAAGAAGACCTTGAAAGAAATGAGTGTAAGACACGCTCTGTGGTTTCCTCTTCCTTGTATGCGTAGCTGTCAAGATTTGTTGGCTTTTGTGAGACTATTTGTTACTTTGGGAGCAATTAACAATGTTTGTTCTTTTTTTGGCAATCACGATCACTTCTGAATGCCACAATATAATCTTGTCTTCTTTTAGAACAAAGGAGGACACGGCACATGGATTGAAGGGAGGCAGGGTGGTTTGTGCTTTTGGCAGAACCCCTCAAACGTTTGTTCTATATCTAGACAGTGATTTGGTTTGTGTGTGATTTACCCCAATCGTTCAGGTGCAGAAATGCTGGTCCCGGTGTGGGGCTGTGGTAGGAGCGGGGTTTAGATCACAGTCCACAACCCTCCAAGGTAATTGAGATAGATCTTGTGAGACTAGTTACTTCCATGGAGAATGGGTTGTTGTAAGAGGGCTTGGGAATGCCCCTGTCATCTCTCCTACCACTGTGATACCACATGTCCTCAAACTTTCAGAACCATGAGATGTGAACTTCTTTTCTGTACAAAGTACCTGGTCACTGACATTTTATTATAGCAATACAAAATGTCTAGAATAGATAATGTAAGTGGTGACATGGATTCTAGATAAGCGATTTTTAGTTGGATGTGCTTGTATTGTCTTCAGAGCGTTAAATTATTTGCATTTAATTGTTATCAATCAAATCTTTTTTTTTTTCAATCAAATCTTAAACAGGGCCTTTGGGGAAAACAATCTCCACGTGACTAGTGTCTTTACTGCAGCCATCAGCTTGACTGTAGAATTGCAACACACGAAAGCCTAGAAATATTTATTATAAATATTGGTGTAAGGAAAACATAAGGCTGGCAGCCGAACTTTACACTGAAATGCAACTGTCGGGGATTTCCTTGGGTGTCAGCAAAAAAATCCAGAAACTGTTCCAATATCGAATCATGCGGATCACGGCGTCCAAGTCATTTCCTAAGGACAGTCGTAGATTCTCTGCCATCTCAGTCACAAGACAGCTCTTAGGACATGGTGACAATGGGCACCAAGGTAACAACACTGAAGGGACTATCTAATCCTGACATTCTGGAGCATCAAGTCAAAACGCAGAGGAAACAAAACAAAAAAAACAGAGCTTCTGTCTACCTCGTCTCAAGCTCTGCTAGTTTCACTTCAAGATTGTTTTGTGTTTTTTGTTTGTTTTGTCTGTACATTACTGAAGGTTCTAGTATTCTATCCTGATGAGTTTTGAGGAACAAGGGATAGAATTATAGCAGGGTTTGAAACTATGGCTGTGAAGAACTTTGCTGATCAGACATCATGCTATTTAATTTTACCTAAATTGGTTTTAAAGTAAAAATATGTTTTCCAGGCATGGTGGTGTGCACGTTTGTAAATCCAGTTCTTGAGAGGCAGAGACAGGAGGATCAAGGGTTCAAGGCCAGCCTAGGCTATATAATGAGTTCTAGGTAAGTCTGGGCTATGTGGTGAGACCCCCATCTCAACAAAAGCAAAACAATAACAATAAATACATATAGTTTTAATTCAGTGGTACTCACATGTACCAAACTGTCTATTCACATTTTACACTTTATATTTATGCTTTCTATAAAAATTCATGTTAACCAACTTTAACTTACTTGACCTCTGATCTGTTGAAATATTTTTTTTTTAATTTTAAAATGCTTTCATCTAACCTCATAGTTTTTCTCCTCAAACTTTCGAAATAACATGCAGGACTTTGAGTGACGTATAAGCAATGAGGAAAAGTACATCAGAAACACTGCATATATCTAAGGCAGTGGTTAAAAATAGATTTCTTCCAATGCTTCCTTTTCACAGGAAAAGCTGCGAGGTGCATGTGGGTCACTTAATCATTGGGTATTTGGACCTTCCACTGAGTCATTACAAATCTCTGTATTTGAACGTTCATTCTTTGAAGACGACTCTTTTCAGAAGGCACCACTGAAATAACATTCCACTTCATGTAATTTATATTGTTAGCACCTTGGGGATAGTTACGCTCTCTCTCTATCTCTCTCTGTGTGACATAATTAAATGTAGGTTCTTACACACGCTAAACAAAGCACCCTAACACTGAGAAATGTCAGCAACCCTTTTTGTTATTTCTCATTTTGAGAGGAGGTCTGTCCTAGTTGCCCAGGCTGGCCTTAAACTGACTCTAAAGCTCAAGCAGGCCTTGCACTCATGATCTTTCTGTCTCAGCTTCCCAAGTATTTGAGATTATAGGTCTGTGCCACCAGACAACTTGCTTTGAACAAAACACCATGCATGTGATTATAGGGGTTAAATTGCCTGTCTTTTGAGGAAGCTAACTTGTAAGATATTACTGTAGGGTTGGAGAGATAACCCAGTGGTTAAGAGTACTTGCTGCTCTTCCAGAAGCTGGAAGCAGAGGACCTGAGTTTAGTTCCCAGAACCCACTTTAGGAAACTCACAATGGCTGTCACTCCAGCTCCAGAGTATTCAATGCCCTCTCTGGGTCTCTTTGGAAACCTGCATGCACACACACACACACACACACACACACACACACACATATGAATAAAAACATTTTTAAGGATTTCTATAAGCACATGTTTGACCATCAACTAGTAAATATTTAGTATGCCATTAAAACTCTGTAATGTACAAGTTAGAAAACTACCAACAAGCATGAGAAATTGATCTGAACAAACTCAGCTTTCATCAGTAACTATCAAGAAAAATATTAAGGTGTGACTAGAAAGCAACCCAAATGTGACCCCATTTGTTCAATTTATACGTCATCAGGTATTGGGTTCAATATATACTATCTTAAGCTTTCTAGAAGATGTACATTGAACACTTCTACTTCATAGGAGAAACAGAATTAGAGTCCAAAGTCATTGACAACGTATTTGACTAATTTCTTTCATGACCATATCCATTATCTTGTCCAAATTCCTAAGAATTATCCTGAAGAAAAAGGAATTTTGGTGCTTTCATGAGTAACCTCTCACCTAAAACTCATTTGTTCACCAAGTTAGACTTTGGTGATATCCAGATTTTGCTCTATCCTGGGATCTCTGTCTGTAGTGAATATGTGTGTGTGTTCTGTGTATTGTGTCTCGCCCCAGGGAAAAATCTTGTCACACAACAGTTTCATTAGTTTCTTAGTTGTGTGAGAGGTTACTCCTAGGAGCTGAAGTGACTCAAAGGCAGCTGCATCACCCAAGCCCACCCCAGCATGGGTACCAACTCAGAAAAGCTGGAAATCTAAAGCTCGCCTCCCAGCCTGCAGGCAGCTCAACAGACTGGAGAGTGTCCTTTCACGGTAAGGCAGCTGACCTAAACTTCTTCAAGGCAGCTCTGCTGGCTTCTTTTTCTTCCTCCAAGCAACCGGTCTAGTCTCTTTGCTTACTGGCGTATTGGAGAATGACTCTCATAAGGCTTTACTGCTTGCTCTGGGAGGGAGGGGCCTAGAGAATACAGTCTGTTTTGGGTACTTCCTGAAGCAATTTTGAGATGTTTACTATCTTTCTGAAAACCTTCCCTGTAGGATGGAAGCTTCTAATCTCAGGAAGAAACTGCTACACAAGAGGAATTAATATAAGTTAACCATTCTGTAAGTTATCTTATCGATATTCTCGAATCAATCATTTTTATGCACTAGCATCAAACAAATGGAAAAACAACTATTTTGTTGACAGTGGCAATTGAGGAGGCATGAAATGCTTGCAAACTAATTAAGTTTGATGTTAATAATTTGATATTAAAAAAGTATAAAACTGTTAAGAGAAATTAAGAAAGCCCAAATAGCTAGAGATATATGTTACTTTTTGTATAAAAAGATGCACACATATTGAGAAACAATAAAGTTGAGGGTTTATGCTATCTGAAATTCAACTTTTACTAAAGTTACATTCATCATGAAATTATAATACCATCATAAGAACTAATCAGTATTAGAGTGACATAATAGAGAGCCCAGAAACAGAGTTCATTTCTTTTTAATAGAGGCAAAGGAAAAGCTATCCAACAAAAGATGTTGGAACTATTGAATATTTACATGAAAAAAAGTTAATGCAAAATTAAAGTTGAATGTCCTTTAACACTACAATCGAATATGATAATCTGTGTGTTGATCTCTACTTAAATATTGGTAATGTATTAGTAGCTAATCAAAGTACTATTTTCAAAACTATGGTATTTTTTTGCTGTGCTATTTATTTTTAACAAAAGCAATTGTTCTTGAATTATAAAGGAAAGGGTTTTCATTAATGACATCTTTAAGAATAGCATATGAAGTAAATAAAAATAACCCAAGACCACACAACCTAGAAATTACCCAAAAATGACATTTTGGAGTAATTCTCCTAAGCTTTTCTGCACAATGCCATAAAAAATTTAAATTTATTGACATAATATTAACTTACTTGTAATTTTTCTTTGTGAGAATTCCTAGGATTTAAATATTATATTGTCATGATTTTTGTGATTGTATTTTCAAGTGGCATAGATTTTAATGGTCAGCTATGTTCAAATCACACTTCCTTAAATAACTGTTCCCAGGGTAACTTTCAAGCTCATAAACATTCCTTCTCTATTGAAATTTTCCACTCAAAATATGCCATAACTATTGAGCAAGCAAGACTCAAGGAAGTAATTCTGAAATGGCTATATTTTTGTTGTCTGCGGTGACTTTAACTTTGTCTTATCTGTCCAGTATTTCCTTGACCATGCAGAAATTTAAGGAAGGTCACAAACTGAACACTTCAACATTCCATCTAAATGTCCTGTTACAGGGATAAGCACAGAAACAGTGATCAGAGCCGTTGCATGACCACACGTGACTGTTCGTGGTCTGACTTAAAGAGTTCAGCTTTCCTCTCAGCCAGGAAAGAATTTGTTTCTTCAAGTGACCTGAGATTATGCCCCCATACTGTGAGCTGAAACACAGAGAAAGACAGAGAAAACAGGAGAAAAGCAAAAACGAGAAGCAAGGATGGACCAGAGGCACTTCCTCACGCCTGTCAGCTGTGGGCCCCTCATTTCAGTTCCTTCTAGAAATTCCCTGGCTTCCTGCCTTCAGGTTCTGAGAAGAATCTTGTTCACAACAATTCCTAAGTTTCATCATTCCCAACTTTCTTTTCTCTCTACTCCTCCTCCTTCTCCTCTTCTTTTCCCTTCTTTTGTAAGGTTGACTTGTTATCAAAGAAACCCAAATAATATAAAAATAAATGATTCTTGAGAGCTTTCTCCTATAACTATCAACCATCCCTATTCATGCTCTATACATTCTTGGTTTAAATATAGAAAGCTTCACCTATCTATTCCCTCAATATAAGTTCAACTTCAGCTAGAAATCTAGAGTGATACTGGCTCATTCATCAAAGTGTTGTCTATAGAGGCCACCTGGCTCTCTCTAGTGATGCTTTACTGTGAGACTTTATGTGTATTTTCCTGACCAGAGAAAGAGAGTGTATTGTTAGAAAGTGCTTAGAATTTGACATCTGATGATTCCGTTAGGTTGTTGTTTTCTTAAAATTCGAATCCAGTCATGTATTGCACTAATTTTTCCAGAGGAGACATGAATAAATATCTTTTTATCTAAGACAGAGCACTACCTACAGAGGAAAAACAAAAAAGGATTTTACTCAGTCCAATGTGTGAACCAGCGATGTTTATTTAACTTACTTACAGGAGCATGGGTAAGGTTATTTCCAGGAACTGGTGGCCCCTCAAACAGCTGCATCAACACAGAGTTCTGTCCCTTCATGGATGATGACAACATGGAAGCTACATCAAGGAGTGCTACTTCTAGTTAACCTGCCACTTTCTACATAATTCAGCATCTCCCAATACCAATTATATCTAGGAAGTGGAGGGTCAAGAGGGAGTCAAGGCTAGACTCCCAGGTGAGAGTCCTAATCCCCTACTCCTTCTGCCTACTAGAGTGTGTCAGCACATCTATTACTGATGTCACATAACTATCTGTCATTGGAGTGTTCTATTTATTTTGTTGCCATGGCAACTGGACCAAAGCCATCCTTTCTCAGAGATGGCTTTGGGGTAATCCTATTATGTCTAAAGAAAAAAGTTATATGGAAACAAAAGGAAATCAAACTTGGCTTGTATTTCTATTATTTTAAATATTGTTTGAGTTTAACACTGTAAAAATGAAGCACTTGAAAACATTCAGTCTTGAATATCAATGAGTTCTGTTTTCAAACGTTTGGCTTGAGTCCAACATACAGTTCTGTGGCATGATTTTAGGGGTCAAGGCAAAGAAACAATATTCACTCACAACGCTAACAATTTTTCAGTAGTACCCACTGTGCTAATCAGCTTTCCATTGCTATAACAAATTACCCTTCAAAACAGTATATACAGAGAGAAGTTTAATTTGTTTTATGGATTTGTTGGTTTCGGTCCATAATCCACTTAGCTCCATGTCTTTGGGCTAGCATACAATTAGTTTTCAGAAACTTGTTTTCTATATATTCTGCACAAAAATCTTGTCCTCAAACTGTTGAAAATTTTTATTAATTAAACTAAGCAAAAGTGACTTGATAAATATTCAACATTACTTGTCAGTGCTGCTGCAGAAGAAAAGGAAGAGATGAGATCTATATAGAGGTGGTATAAAGAAGCAATATGTGAAATAAGATTGTTCCAAGAGGTGTGAATGCTGAACTCTAGAAGTTCTGAGAATGGGAACGAAGCGTTGGGATAAAACATAAACAGAGAAGCTGACGGCAGGGCACGCTAAGCCAGAGGGGTCCCCTGTATTTCTGATGGCTCTTCCATCACTCTTTTTATAGGCTCTTCTGAAGTGAGTGTAAAACCCAAGCCAAAGCCTAGAGATGAAAACACACATGTACCAAAAGCTGTGGGGGATTCCTGGGTAGGTATGGTAGACAAAGACATGTCAGACACAATTGAATGTGAATGGTAGCACAAAAGGAATCACTGAACCACACAGGAGCACGACAGAAGCTGGGTTGAGGTTATGCAAGATAGATATGGGTGAGTGGAAGCTGAAGCCAGGCAAACTAATTGGGGCATCAGATAGTGATCATTGTCACACAGGGAAGACCTTATCAAAAATAGTGCAGAAGTGAGAGGGATGGAAGATCATGAATAGCTAGAAAAGACAGTGGAACTTCTTGCCTAAAGAAGTCTGTCTTAGTTTGGGTTTCTATCGCTATGAAGACACATACATCATGACCACGGAGCTCTTATAAAGAAAAGCATTTAGGGGAGGGACATGTGTGCAGAAGGGGGAGGAAGGGAGGGATTGGGATGGGAGGAGGGAGGGAACTACGGGGGGGGGGGGATACAAAGTGAATAAAGTGTAACTAATAAACAATTAAAAAAAAAAGAAAAGCATTTAATTGGGGCTGGCTTACAGTGTCAGTTTAGTCCATCAGGAAGGGAAGCATGGCAGCATGCAGAGGGTAGTACATCCGTGCTGGCAGGCAGCAGGAAGATGGAGCCACTAGGCCTGGCTTGAGCTTCTGAGACCTCAAAGCCCACACCCTAGGGACACACATCCTCCAGCGAAGCCACACATACTCCAACAAGGCCATACCTCTGAATAATGCCACTCCCTGTGAGCCTATGGGGCGCCATTTTTATTTAAACCGCCATAGAGTCTGCATGTATGGAATTGGGTCTTAGGGGAGAGTATTGGGTAGCAATTCATGTTGATATACAAAGAAAAGTCAATGGCATGGAAGGTTCCATGGGGAATGGAGATTTTGTAGAGGGAATATAAAAAGGGTGGAGAAAAAATGGTTGAGATGCACTCACAGTAGAGGCCTTGGATAGGTGAGATTAGCCAGTGTTAGTAGAAACATCAGTCTGGGAGGTGAGACTCAAGGGTTACAAGAGAATTAAGGGAACAAAATGGATGAGAAGCCAAAACAAAAAAAAAACAACAATAACACACACACAAAACTAGAAACAACAACAACAAAAAACTCCCCAAATCTGAGTGATGAAGATGATGATCACATTTAGCAGAGTTTCAGTAATGACCTGGGATTGGAAATCAAAGAGAGAAAGGATAGGGCAATAGACTTGCAAACACAGGCAGAGTGATGATGCCGTTGTGAGCACGGGCTCTCACAGCCACTCTTCCTAGACCTTGGTTCCACTACAACTGGACAATTTAATTGGCACAGGCTTACCCACTGTAAAATACTAGGCTGACTGTCTTTCTCCCTATTAGTGTCTTTCCCTCCGGTTTAGCATGTGATCTTATTTACTTGAGGGTATTGCAGCTCCAATGAATCAATGTGAATTCACACTAGGGGAAAGTGGATCTGTGATGCAATGTGACTGGTGCCCTTGTAAGAAGTGGAGAGACACACAAGGAAGAGGCCTACGTCTGTAATGACAGGAGCAAAGCCTAGGGTTACAAAGCTGCAAACCAGAGAGCATCTAAAGATGCTGGGACAAGCTGAAACTAAGGGAAGGTGTGGATCAGATCCTGCCCTAGTATTTTAGAAGGAACAGGGGCCTTCTCCCCAGACCTCTGAGAAAACAAATTTTGTTTTTTACAGTCACCAGTTTGTGGCATTTTGTGGTTCCAGTCCCAGAACTTTAATGCATTTAGCCACCTCATTCTTAAACTGAAGACAATACTTTCTTCATAGGAAGAGTGGGAAACATCACACCAAAAGGTACTTCACACAGTGTCTGTTCTAGAGATAGACCTGAACGCTGACAAGTGTTGACAATATATTTTGGTACTTTGTTAGTCTTTAAATCAGCGGGGCTCTCAACCTGTGGGTTCCAATCCCTTGGGGGGGGCTGTCATATATCAAATATTTACATTATGATTCATAACAGTAGCAACTTAGAGTTATGAAGTAGCAGCAAAATAATTTTAGGGTTGGGGAATTGTATTACAGGGCCACAGCATTCAGACGGTTGAGAACCACTGTTTTACAGGATCTAGTTGTGGACAGAAAAACTGATCCTAGTCAAGCCATGTAGACAATGAAGTCTGCAATTTTGTATTTTTTTCCTTGTTAATTTTTTTCCTTGCCTTTTTAAATAAAGGCCCACCTATGAAGACGTGCGTCATTTTACATCAAAAGAAGTACTGTGTAGCTTGGCCACTAAATTGGTGTGATGTCACACTTCAGAATTTCAGAACACTAGATTTACCCTCAAATTATAGACATTAGTGCCATTGAATAAAGCACTTTATTCACAAGAATGCCAATTTTATCAAAGCTAATTTTAGGTACCTGCATAAGGAAGAAGAGAATCTTAAGTGAGAAGTCAACTTTGTTGGCTTAAATTCTCAATGACTTAAATCCAGACAAGGTTTCTTTCAACATCACTTTTCAAAACTGTATACTATACATCATTCTCTCTCAGACACATAAACAGCACTGTCTACCCTGTCTGCAGCACAGACAAAAAGTTCCAGAGTGAATTTATAATTGACTTCTACTCAGCAAGTTCAAAGCAAATGACTAATCTAATTCCATGAATTTACTTTCTCTTTCTCATGCTTTAGACATCAGTACACAGGCTTTGCAAGGGTTTACTAAGAATAGAAAGGAACAAACAATGATTTGAAAATGCTTAGCAAACTGCTCATAATCTTGTCCAGAAAGGAAGGAAGATGAAAAAAGGGGCAAAGAGACTATAAAACTTGTTTCCTTTAAAATAACTGTTGCAGTAGTTCCTGGGAGAAGGGAGAGGACCTTGTAAAAAGTAACAATGACCGAATGTAACTCAGTAGTTGAGTGTCTGCTTAGAATATTCCCATCATTCTTAGAAGTCACAGTGAAATCCGTCATTATTTTTTAATTTCTAAAGAACATTTACCATGAAATCTATCCTTTAATCCATGACACTAATGTGGACCAAGAATTTGACCATGCTTTATCTTTACCCTTGAGTAAATTTAAATCTTTATTTACCCTTCTACTGCACTTTGGGGACCATAGTTGTCAATAAAATATTGCATTGTAAACTGAGTGGTGGTGGCACAGGCCTTTAATCACAGAACTCAGGAGGCAGAGGCAGGTGGATCTCTGAGTCTGAGACCAGCCTGGCCTATAGAGTGAGTTCCAGGCCATCCAGGGCTACACAGAGAAACCCTGCCTCAAAAAAAAAACCCATAAAAATTTATGTTTGTATGTATTTATGTGTGTATATATGTACTATGTATATATGCATCTATGACTTCATACTTCATTTGAACTTGGAAATACAAGACAATTTAAAGGAGGTTGAACATAAAATCAGAGGTTCCCCTGGCAGCCAGACTCTGAGTATTAGAAATGTTCTCAGGTTGCAAGGAGGAAGTTACATTTTGTTGTGCAAGTTGTTGATCATAGAGCCCTTAGCAAATTAGGAAATGACAGTCAACCACTGTCTAGCTTAGAGAATTTCTCAATATATGTTTTGGCTAATGCAATTTTAAGACATTGTCTTCCATTCCTTTCATAATTAGACAAGACAGAGATACTTAGGGAGGGACTGGATTGTCTTTCCCTAGTTGATTCTCGTCCATTCCTTTCATAATTAGAAAAGACACCCTTGGACATAAGTGAGGCTTCAATCTCTTACTTTTACAAAGGCAAAGGCTAGATGTTCATCTTTTCCTAGCCTTATAATCCTCTCAGCATTTATAGAAAATAGATATAGACAATGACATGTTACTGAATATAGATATATAGATTATATTATATAACAAATTAATATATTTTCTAAGTACTTATATGTTATCTATGTATATATTATACATAATACATGCACATATATAAACACCTGAAGCTGGGCATTCTGTATGCTTATATTTATCTCAGTTTGTAAAATCTTGTGGTGGTTTGAATTAGAACGGCTCCATAGGCTCATATATTTGACCGCTTAGTCACCAGGGATGAAACTGTTTGAAAGGGTTGGAAGGATTAAGAGGTATGGCCTTATTGGAGTAGGTGTGGCATTTTTGGATGAAGTATGTTACTGGGGTGTGGGGGTGGGGTGGGATGAGGTTTCAAAAGCCCATTCCAAGCCCAGTCTCTCTTACTTCATTTACCTGTGGATCAATATGTAGCTCTCAGGTAGCTCTCGGGTTCTGCTCCAGAGCCATGTTCCCTTCCATGACTAACATCGGAAGCTGTAAGCGAGTCCCAATTAAATGCTTTCCTTTAGAAGAGCTGCTTTGGTTACTGATGTCTCTTCACAACAATAAAATGGTGACTAAGACAAAGCCAAAAACTTAAGATGGAGTAGTCATACCTGTTCAGCCTGTGACAAGGGGTGTCTTTGGCTGTGCCACAACATACTCTTTTCAGAGTTGTCAATTGATTGTTGTTTCCTAGGAAAATGCAAATGCTGTGACTGTAGGGCTCTTGGTGGAACCATTTTGGCTCCAGAAGACTTGCTCAGCCCTGACTGGAATTCCAGCTTTGCTGCTTGTACAGTAATAGGCTGTCTCTGAGGCTGGCTTCACTCCTGTGATGGTAACTTTCCCTGTTCGACACCCACAACATCCTTTCTGCGTCTACACTAACAGTTATTATTCAATTTCACAGCTTCATACAGTGTCCTCTTGGGAACTTCCTGCATGAGATCTGACTTTGCCACATGTTGCAGGCTTCAGCTTTCTAGAATCTTGGCACAAGCCTCCTTGATGCCCTTATTTTTGCATGTTCCGTGACTAAAAAAACTGTATCAAGTGGTCAGTGCTACCAAGCTCTGATGTCAGTTCTGGATGTACCTGGCCTCCTTGAACCACAGTTTCATTTACTTCACAGCCTGATGAACATTTTTTTTCTAGAGAGCAAAGAATGCCCTCAGGCGTGTGTTGTTATCCTAAACTCATTCCTTTCAAGTGAATTTGAGTTTTCACAACTTGGTCTTACAACCGGGTGTGTGTATGTGTGTGTGTGTTCCTATTAGGTTTCTCTGCAATGGGACAAAACCCTATAACAATCATAGTCACTTTCCCATCATCTTAAAACTTTGCTACTTGCCCTGCCAAACTGCACAGTCTTCATATCTTTTTGTTCCGTTTGTCACTTTCTGTCACTGCAGACCTAGATAAGAACAATTCACAATAACCATGACATAGCCCAAATATGATTCTGTCCTAAGATTTCCTCTCCCAAACAAATTAGCCCACTCCTTTTGAATTTAGCCACACTCAGGTTCTCAGGGCAGAGCACGAGTCTCTGACAGAATACAACAGCAATGCTAAGTAGCCTGATTCTTGATAGAGTCCTTGCTCCTCTCTGAAGCACTATGAGCTGGCCTCCGCTGTGCACATCTGCTGAACTCTCACCAGGAGGACCGTTAAGCACTGCATGCAGCATTGGAGGGCTCTTCCAGTTCAAAACTCCAAATTCGCCCACATCCCTCTCACACACCTGCTCCAAATGCCTAAGAACTACACGCGCAAGTCTTACACAGCAAGAGCCTCACTTCTTGGTCCTAATTTTCTGTATTCCATTTGTGGAAGGAATGCTGACTTGTTTAAAATTTGTATTATATATTTATGTGCAGGTATGTGCACAGGTGCCCTCAGAGGCCAGAGGGTGTTGGATTTCCCTCTGCAGTTTCTGCCAGTTTTGAGTCATCTGATATGGGTGCTGGGAAACAGACTTGGGTCCCCTGGAAGAGCAGCAAGTGTTTTAACTGCTGAGCCATCTCTCCAGCTCCCAACTTTCTGTTTTTAAAGCAAACAGTCGACGAGGCTGAGTCAGGCTGTGGAAAGCTTAGAACAGTCTTCTGTGGGTTGTGATTTCAGAGCCTTCACACTGACACCTGAAGCTTTCCCATGACATCACCTCATGGCTCGGTTACTCTGCTAGGTGACTTAGGGTCTGACTGGCTAAAACAAATGCCACAGACCGGAAAGTTTAAATAATTTCTCTCCCACAGTTCTGGAGGCTGGGGGACAAAGATATGGGTGCCATCAGACTTCATGTTTGTTGAGGGTCCTTTTCTGGGTTGCAGATAAGCACCTTATTGATGCATTTTACAAAGATGAGGAACCATCTTGATCTCATCTTTTCAAATAAAGGCATCCATCTCATCCACAAAGCTTCCACTGTCTTGACCTCCTAATAACTTGAGAAAGTGTATCAGTTTGGAGAGATACAAACATTCAGTGCTCAGCATGCTGATGTTGAGGTTCAGGTTGTCAGGTCTATGTATGTGTCTGAGGCCAGATTCATTCTTTTCACAGAATGGGGAAGGCAATGACAAAAAGATGAAGTTTAAGTATACTGATTTTTTTTCATCTTTTATATCTTTTGCTGGAGTTGATGATACTTAACCTGGCTAAGAACTGGGAATGAGTCATAAAAACTTTGTAACTGTTTGGCCGAGGAACAGTGAGCAGTTGGGAGCAGCAGTAGCAGGACACTTTTCAGTGTACACATTTCATATGGTGAGAGTTTTGAGGCACATGACTATCCTACAATTTTCAAAGTAGGAAAATATAAGTAGATGTTTGCTATCAAAAGTCTCCTTTACAAGTCCCTTTTGCTTGTTCTTTAGAAGAGATATTTACAAGCTAGCAATTTTTATCTGACTTCAAAAAAAATTCATAGTTAAACACGACAGCAATAAAAATCAGCAGTTACCATTATCTGTAGATCCTGATTCCATTTTAACTGTTTAAAAGACCCAAATATTAAGTACTCTGGTCCTCAAACTATCTCAAGAAATATTGCAATGAAATGTAAGTAAAATATAATATGCTCTCTACATTATCATATGAAATATGTAATGACATATTAAAATGCACAGATAGTGAAAGTGAAGCTTAGAGATTAATAGCCCATTGTAGTTAAATGTTCACATTGGCTAATGCAATCACATCAGGGTTAGAACCCAGACACTTGAGCTTTAAGAGCAGACAAAATACCCAGTCTGCTGTGCTATAATAGGGAGAAAAAAAGAACAGTTACGAGGAAGTGGGAATGTGTGATGGAAGTAGGGGGAGTCACAACAAAGTTGCAAGAGCCCACAACAGAGTTAGAAGACTTACATAATTTTCCTGAGGTTATGTAAGCAGTAAACAGTTGCTGGAGGGAAAACTCTTGTGTTGGACAGGGTCACGCCAGTGAGGCAGATGAGAAGGATCCACCTTTCCAAAAAGTGACAGTCAGGTGTTAGATATTGTTAAAGTGCTGTTAAAACACATTAAGAACACTATTAGTGTTGATGGCAATTTCTTATTGTGGGCTTTCTCTCCAACATTCATGCACTAACAGAGATGTTGGGGATGGGTTAATTTGACCATTTGGCACGTGTCCACTCTCCCTATTGCCCTGTCAGCCTCAAGCAGAAGGACTGCCCCTCAAGCAGCCAGTCTACCAGCACCACGCGTCTGGAACATTCAACGGACGCCTGTTAGAAAGGAGCTTCAAACGGCTTGCTCTGTACTTTTTGCTATACAGTCTTTGATGAACTCTAGCTGATCTTGCAACTATTTCCACCTGGGGGAACATTTTTTTCCTGGCAGCCTAGTCATAGGATGATTGTTGCTGATACAAAAGGGACTACTGTGTAGTTGGTGCAACCACAAACTTTCATTAGCATGAGTGATTTTCCTGTGGTTGTTGCAAACACCTCTTCTTTGGCTACTTAAGCAGGTTTTCTGGTTCATTTTGTAAGCTTACGACAGGAGAGTTTAACAAGTTCCTCAGAGACTTGGCTCTAAGTCTTTCACTGAATGTGGCCATACTCCCTAATAATGCCAAGTCCCTTCAAAGCACCATTAGGTAACTTCCCATTCTGAACTTTAATGCTAGAGAGAGAGCAGTGAGTTCCGACACACTTGCACATATATTATTGTCTATTTTTAAGTGCTCACCAAGAGCAACAATATTTAGGCAACTCGATCCTTCAGTATCTGGGCAAATACACCTGATTGATTTAGCTATGTTTTCTTCACTTCCCTCTGTAAACTTTTTCAGCAGGGAGTTTAAAAAAAAATGGAGTTGGGTGACGGGCGTGGGTGGGGTGACTAGGGCTTATGTTTCGCAAACACCAATTTTTTATTTTTCAAATTGAAAGGCTTCAAACTTCAAAGGAGTTGACTGCACTTGAGATGCTTCTGAGGCTGACCTTGAATTTGATGGGCACGGAGAAAGGGCTGATTTAGTTTAAGTACTGGAGAGGCGTGTGTGAAAAACAGTTCCAAAATTTCAGATGAAAAGAATCCTATCAGGAAGAAGAGCTAGAGCCAACCTTGGCCAGGAGGACTCGGACACCTGCCGGGCCTTGCGTCAGTGAGTGATTTCAGATCCTGCAGCCGCGGGAGTTCAAGTTCGTACTGCCGGCAGGAAGGCTGGCTGAAATGACAAAGAGGATCTATTTCTGTTTTAGTGGATTTAGCAAAGGAAGAGACGTATCCAGGTCACTGGACTCACTCTCAGAAAACCCCGCAAATAAAAAGCACCTGAACGTTGGCGTTTACACCTTTGCAAAAAGTTGCTCGCACACGCGCTCGCGGAGAGCGAGGGGAGGATTTGGAGCCGCGAAGCACCGTCTCCAAAAGCCTGGCAGCAACCCTGACCCACGCGCGGCGCTCTCAGCCCCGCCCAGCTCGCCGGCTCCCTGGTCTCCGGGGGCGCGCAGCCAGTCGGGAGGGGGCGAGGGGCGTGGAGGCTGTTCCCTCGGAGCAGCCAATCAGCAGCGAGGCCCGGCGGTGGCGCCAGTGACGTAGACGGCGCTCCCTCCGCCCCACTGCGGGCGGACTCCGGGAGCTCACGGCCACCCGAGCTCCAGGCTGCGGAGAGCGGACGCGCGCGCGCGGAGAGGGGGCAGTGCGCGTGCGCAGCCGCTCGCCCGGGGGAGGCGGGGCTGGGAAGCGGGCACGCGCATGCGCGCGCCCCGGGGCTGTCGCGGGCGGAGGGGGCGGCTCCTCGAGCGTCGGAGACCCGGAGGCCGAGCGAGCGGCAGGCGGGCGGCTAGTGCCGCGGCCGGGCGCCGCTGCCTCGTCGCGCGTCCTCGCGATGAGCCTCGTCCCGCGGCCTGCCCCCGCCGGCTGCCGGTCCGCGCGGGCCTCACGGCGTGACCCGGGCCTCGTGGCGTGGCGGGCCCCCGCGGCGCGACGCGGGCCCTGAGCGGGAGCGGCTGTGCCTCCCGCGGCCCAGGCCTCGCCCGCCCGCGCTCCTCGATGTCTCCCCGGCGGGGAGGACGCTGCCTGCGACACCCGCCGAGCGGCGCCCCCCGGAGCGCCCCGCTGCCGCCCCGCGGGGACGATGAGGGCGGAGGGCGCCGACCACTCGATGATCAACCTGTCGGTGCAGCAGGTCCTGAGCCTCTGGGCCCATGGCACGGTGCTGAGGAACCTCACGGGTAATGCGCGGGGCGGAGGGAGCGGGGGGACCCACTCCGCGGGTGTTCCGGGCGTTCGCACCCTCGGCCCGGTGCCGGCCGCTGGAGCACGCGCGAGTCGCGCCAGAGCCCAAGCCGGACACAGTTCATGCTTCTGTCATTAGCCCCCTCCCACCTCTGTGCGTGCACACACACATCGCTTCTTGCAGTTTCTACCCTTTTTATTCCTTCTTTCCTGGTTTGGCCCTTTTTCTTGCTGACAGATCTCAAACCAAAAGCAGCACTTGGATTGCTTGCTCACGGGGAACACGGTGGACTGACCATTCCTTTCTTTCTTTCTTTTTTTTGTAGGGAGAGATGACTAAGTAGATTATAGTGGGTCAGGGGCTGGGCCAAGGTCTAGAGCAGTCGAAACAGTTGTCTGTCTTTTCTCCTATTTCCTTTTGTTTGTTTGTCTCCTTCTGGCCTCAAGTTGCTGTGTCTGACATTTGAGAATTCCGTCTATATCTCATTAGTCAAGGTGATTGGGAATTGGACTTAGCTACGTTATAGCATCAGTTTGTGGTTGTCAGAGTGTGCCTTCGTACACGTACTAGTTTCATCTATTCTGTAGGTTTGCTTTCTGAAGAAACATCTGGTTTTCTTAATGTGGAAGTGCTTATATTCTTGAGTTCTGAGTTTTAAAAATAGCTTCTAAAGAGTAATAATG
This sequence comes from Pachyuromys duprasi, assembly GCA_028658305.1. Taxonomy (NCBI): domain Eukaryota; kingdom Metazoa; phylum Chordata; class Mammalia; order Rodentia; family Muridae; genus Pachyuromys; species Pachyuromys duprasi. The sequence goes on from CM053760.1 coordinate 61,971,682, forward strand.
ATTGGACAGCGACAGGGTTAACAGTTTGAGTCTGGAGTGGCTGCTCTTCTGAAACAGCAGCAAAAAACAAGTGCTTTTCTGAAACAGCATCAGAAACCCCTAACAAAAATTCAGTTTTTTAAAAGTCTTAACTCCAGTTGAACATTATTTCAAAATCTGGGTGATAACAAATTAGTAGCATATAGTACACATATATTTATAGGTAAAATCCGGCACGATCGAGGATTCACATGTTCAAAGAGAAAAATATAATTAAAGGAATTATGTACCAGCTGGATAATTTTCAGGGTACTTAATTCCTTATTTATGGAAACTACACAGTTAAAGATTCTGGAACCAGCAGACTCTTGATTGCATGTTTATAGTTCTGAAAAGTTAAGACCACATACAGATCGTTTCAAGATAGACCCCTTTATTTCACTTATGACCTGGTGTGTATTTATGCACAGTTTCATGCTTCCAAAATATGAATTGTTTATTAAAGTATAATGATAAGAACTTACTAAGAATATGTATTGCCTATGTTAATGACTAGCTTGGCTCTTCAAGGAATTTGACAGAAAGTTAGTCTGGTGAGTCTTACATTAACTATAATGTAGTGGGCCTGTTTGCAAGATTGAACAATATTTAAAACATTGAAGATTATTGTCATAATGGCTTTTTGGCACTTTAAGTCACCCAATAGCAATCCTGGAGGCTCCAAGTCTAACAATTGCTTACAGAAAGTTGTGGCCAGCAGTTCCTTGTGTCCTGCACATGCAGGGACCAGAACAGTCCCATATGTAGCTTGATGCTTCCTGAGGAGATGCTCTCTGCTGCCCCACATGCTGCTTACTCTGTTCAAAACAAGCAAGCAAACACAGCTCCCAAGACAAGACAATAAGCCACCATGTATTGAGTGCGTCCTGTGTTACTTTCTCTAAGTCTGCAAAGTATCTATACAAAGCAATTCAGGCTACTTAAACTTTCCTAAGTTGTATAGTGAGCAAATGGGGCTTCCGAGCAAAAGTACCTCCAGAACATTTTCCTTTTACCTTTACACAGCTTTTTGTTCAGCTTCATCCTCCTTGTTCTGTCAAGCAAGGGTGAATTTCTTGCTTCATCCTGCTACTTCTCCTCTTTGTACATACTTTGGTTTTTAATTGCATTGTAATTTTGTCCCTTCTAGCTTGAGAATTTTGAGTGTAAAGCTTGCTCATTCTGAATTCTCAAGTCCTAGTGTAATCTGGCATGTAGTAAGTACTGAATCCATGTTTATTGAAGAGAGATTGTGAAATAATACCAAATGCAGGATTTAAACATGCCGCTGCGTTGTATTTCATCTAGTTCTCTTGGATTAAATGTACCATTAAAGTGCAATGGGTGCTTAGGCAATGTTTGTAGACAATCATCTCCCAAACTTGGAAGACAGGCAAATACATACCAAATGCATTTTGTATTTTGTGCTGGGTACTGGCTTCCATGTTCTTTATTTGATATTTTCAACAGTTTTTGAGAGTTTATCTTCACTTTGCCAACAGTGAAGCAGAAAGCAAGCTTCTGTTTGGTAGCTAACATGTGAGGAAATCCTTATATTTTCCCAGATCGTAACATGTACTATTTGGCATATAGCAAACTTGTAAGTGAAACAGATAATAAAAAAGAGTCTAGTATGAAACCAGGCTATTTTGTATTATAGCTGAAGGCATTACAGTAGTCTGGGTTTTGGGAATTTGGATTAATTAAATACCAAATAAAAAGGAAGTGTGCTCTCATTTCTGTTCTTCGTACAAACTAGAAGTGTGATGTTACTCTTTTCTTAGGATTTTACCCAAGAGGCAAGACTGACTTTTGGAAATCAGTCTTGTATATGTGCTACTTTGATAGGAATAAGCTTAACCCAAGGAGAACTGGAAGCATCCTGACCTAGAGAAGGAACTGCTTAGTTTTAGATCTCTCAAATACCACTCTGTCACTCTTTGGCAGCCAGCAGTGAGAGCTGTTTAGTGGCAGAGAGGGCTGGAGCTTGTCCTGACTCTTGGTTCCACCCCTGTCCTTTCTGCCCCACATAGCTACTTAAGGCAGGCAGGTCTGAGAGCTAGTAAATCTTAGGATACTTAAGATTAGCCTGAAACATATTTGTCCCAGCCTCAGGGGATGTAAAGGTATCTCTAGTAGATTCCAATACATCATACACATACACACATACCCACGTACACACACACCCAGGGACACCACACACACACACACACACACTCTCTCTCATCCCATTGCCACCTGAAACCACAGCTAGTATCTAGTCCTGAACACACATACTTATGATAAGGTTCAGTTTCTGTTAGATGCAGTAAGATGCTTAACAGTAACACAATACAGGGAGAAAACTTTCAGCTCTACAGTGTAATAAAATTCCCTGCATCCCTACTGCTGCACTGTGGTGCTATTAGGTAAAACAATGGGCTCTTTGACATAGGCATTGCACTACTGAGGCAGCCTATCTGATAGCTAACAGTCAATCTGATAAGGGAGATAGATTTGTATCCCCTCGACAGAGATGATTCTTGATTTGAGTGAGAGAACAGCGTCATTCAGAATGGCCAGCAATTTAAAAAGTATGAGTTGTTTGTTCCTACAATTTTCCATTTAATATTTTTAGATGGTTGTTGATGGCAGGTAGCTGAAGCCACAGAAACCAAGATCTTGAATGACGGTTGACTAATTTGTCCACTAAATAAAAGATGCTGGAAAAATGTTAGATATTATTGAAAACACAATGCTTTCTAACATTTTGAGTGGCTATTGTTTTATAAAAGTTATCAGCCCATGTTTATTGTATTATCTATCTCGCTTCAGTTTGGTTGGCTGTTTAATGTTTCTCTGTTTTGGAGACACTCATGAGGATTCTGAGAACAAGTCATTCTCAAATCCTGTGTATCACTAGATGACCAGGTTCACAGTCACTGTGTGTCTATCCCTTTTGCTGGGATGTAATTTTTAAGATTCTTTCTTTGTTTAACCCTGAATAGGTGATATGTTTTTTTTAAGCCTATTAGAGAGATGAATGGCACCCTTCCTTCATTCACAAGTACCTTTTTCTATGTTCTACTTTCCTACCCTTCGTCTGAAGTGGGAGCCCGTACTGTGTCTACCTTTTCAGCTTTGTAACTTGATGGTTTTTAAATTGCCAATAGTTATCCTTTTGCTCTATTTTGTTTTCTTTAACTGTTTTGGCTCTCAATTTGTATTCTGATCCAAATTTGGTTACTAAGGATTTAGAGAAGAATTTTTCCTTCAGAAAAGGCAGGTCCTTAAACTGCTGGCCAAGCATAGTGGGGTTAGTGTTGGAAAGGGGATGTTGGGCCCTGGAAGAAAAGTATCTTAGGTTTGTCCACTCTCTCTTGGGCAGCAGAAAATGTGGGGACAAGTGTACCCCTCCTTCTCTTTATAGGTAATAAGTGTTGAGAGTCTAGGGTCCAATATATAATGAAAGATAAAAGCTTTATATATATATATATATATATATATATATATATATACACACACACACATACACACATATACACACATATATGTATGGTATACATATATACCATTCATCTTGTGCATGCATGTATATATCTGTACAGCTATGATGTACTTATTATCTGATAAACCTATTGCAAAATTTTTTATGAGTAGAAAATGTGTTTGCTATATCTGTATTACCAAAACCGACACTTAGCCTGACCTACTTTAATGAGCTAGAGTAACCCCTGGTTGACCAGAAGTCACCTAACACAGCAACTCCTTTATCATACACCCAGCACTTAGCAGAGTGGTTGTGTGAGCATAGGCTTACAACATGGTAAAGTTCAAAATTTGAAAGTTGAACCACTGATAATTTGGGGTCTCTATTTCTCTGGGTTAATTTATTTTTAGAATATTCATGCACCTACTATTGTGGTTTCTGTTTAGCGTTTTATAATTGATAAGCTGTTTTGTCATCAGCCAGAAAGGGAGAAATAGCTCATACATGGTGGTGCAGCACCATTGTTGCTTCCATATAGCTCTGCCTCCCTTGGTGGGTCTCTGTATTCACTACCAGGTTATGCCCCTTCCTAAGGTGGGTATATGTAGAGAGTGGCCTCAGAAACGATCAGGAACTGCAGTTTTAATCATATACTCTGCTTTTTGGTGTAGTCAGATCCCATACTTGACTATTTTTTAAACACGAGATTAGCGTTTCTTACTCTTGTGGTATAGCACAGATCCATAAATTCAGGCGGGATTGTGTTTTGTAGCGTGTATCATTCTACAGGGCTGTGTGTTTGACAACAGGCCCCGGAGGCTTTGGCAGATCAGGCTTACTGTCAGAGGGCTCTTACTTCATTTCCACTGGAACTGGAACTGCACAGAAACCCCTATTCTGGAGTACTGAGGATTCATTTTAAGATTATGTAGGTTATACTTTTTGACTCTTTAATAATTAATTACAAATATAATTTCTTTTATCTTTACTTTCTTTTGTGACCAAGACAGTAAGATAATTATGAAGACAGGTCAGAAGTTTTATGCCTCTAGTAACTATTTAAGGAACCCCAAACTGAAAAGGAAGGGAAATTGGGTTCAGGGCAGGAAGCTAGAATAAAAATGGGCAGGTGTGAGAGGCAAGCCCTGAGAGTTCAGCACTGACCCTAGGTAGCTACCAGAGGAAAAATCCTAAATATTGCTAATATTGCTACTCAACACCTTGGTGTGCCAGAACTAAAGAGAACATTGCACATGTGTCTTCCTGTAATTACTGACTATGTAATTTATTATTTTACTGTGTGTGATTATATAAGGTGTGATAGGCTAATTATGTATTTAATGACCTTGTATTTAAGCAATAACATTTAATCATAGGCTACACAGTGGTGGCAGCAACACATTTAAGAGGCGTTGTTAGAGCATCAGTTTCACTTGGTGGCCTTGAACTGAGTAGATTCAACACATTTAAGAGGTTTCATTAGAGCATCAATTTCATTTGGTGGCCTTGAACTGAGAAGATTCAACTTAAAGTAACTTCCCCCTAAATTTTATGGAAGTAGGAAAAGCCAGATTTTACCTGAGTCTTGATGCCTGTGCTGTAATATAAACTGTAGAATGTAACCTAGGAATACATATGCACTTCCTGTAGCACTTGAAGGAAGATGGAGTGTGCCTTCTGGGTGGGGACTGGAGACATGATGAGCTTACTAACATGCTCTGTTGCCGCCCTTCCTTTGAGGTGCTGTGTGCTTGAGAGTACATTGATTTCTCTCTCTCTCTCTTTTTTCATAATTTGCCATGGCTCATATCATCCTTATTTAGCATTTTAGTTTAAGGATGGGGACATGTCCATGTTGGGAACATTACTTGTAGGATATAACATTTTCCTAAACCTTTCAGTGAGCAGGACATGGCTCTGAGACCATTTCATGTAGTTTCTGTTGATGCTTGCAATATTCCATGTGGTAGGCACCATTAACTCCATCTTTAAAGTGAGGACACAGTCATGGAGACATTTGCCCCTGCTTACAGAGCATGCAGATCAGGACTTAAAGAATAGCTTTCCAGCAAACATTGAGTAATTGCCTGGGCTTGGAGCTGTTTTAGATATGGTGGTAAATAGCATGTGGTGACTATCCTTGCCGGCCTCTTTGGCAGTGAGGATTAGCTTACAAATGTGAACTACTTGCTAATGCTGCAGTTACTCTCAAATTTCGTAGCTCAGAACAAGGAACATCTCACAGGTTCAGCTGTTCAGGAATAATCCTGCTTTTGGATGCTCTAATCCACCTGTCAGCTGGGCCTGTGTTTTCTGCAGACTGCCCTGAGTCCAGAGAGAGAGAGATTCCACAAGCACATTCACATAGCAGGTGACAGGAGGGCTTTGGTGGGACTGTTCACAACTCTTTTCCCTACAAAAAGATGGAAGGAGTTGGACCCCAGCGGAACCCACAGAGTCCATTTAACCTCATCTAGAAGTGTTATTGTATAGTTGTGCTGTATTCCATTGGTCACACTGACCAGCTCCTATCCACTGTGGAAGGAAAAACAAAAGCAGGTTTGGCTGGACAGCTGGGGTCCTGCTAGAAGCTAGCTTCAACACTTAAATAGGTGTGGGGAAAGGGAAAGAAGCCTTCAGAGGGAAGAATGGTTTCAGCACGAGGGCAAGGGCATGCAGTCTCAGAAAAGCAGATGTCAAGAAGCAAAGCTCCTTGACATATAGGGTGATACAGAGTAGCAGTGCAAAGCCCCTTCAGGAGCTGATCCTGGACTCAACTGGGAGCCCCAGGCTGGCCATTGTGGTCCATGCCAATAAACAGTGAAGCTGGAGGACTGGAAACTCTCAGAAGTGCTTCTTCATGGCTTGTTGACTTTGGGAGGGACCAGGAGTAGGATTTTCAAGAAAACTAAAGAGCAGAGAATGAACTTGAATGTGTGATGGTAGAAAGCAAGGAAAGGACAGCTGCTTATAGAATGTCCAGGTACAGTGTGTTAACAGGAACGATGCCCTTGGATATGTGTGTTGAGCAAAGGGGTTTTTGTTTCTGTTTTTTCAAGCAGTAATAGGAAACTAGGTTTCCATCCTCAGACTCTCTCATCCCTCTGGTGCGCACAACTTCAGGCTGACATAGTTGTAAATCTGCTGCCCCAGGAAGCACTGGGACTGGCTGTGGAGTTGGGAGGACCCAGTCCTATGTATAAGCCAATGTTAGTTCTGTCATTGTATGCTCAGCAAATGGGAATGTTTGCTTTAAAACTATTAAGAAATTTGGGGATGGATTATTAGCTGTGCTGTAACATGATGGAAGTTAATATGGCAGATATAGCATGACAGCAGACAGAGTCTCCATCTGAACAGCTCACTTCCAAAGGGTAAAGATAACTGGCTCTCCAAAGTGATTACCTTTTAACATTAGAGGATAGTATAATTTATAATAATATTTTGTTTATATAATCATTAGCCATAATGAATGATCCCTCTTAATGTAGAATATTTAAAAATTTCAAGTCATGTAGTTTTATTAAATCCAAAGTATATAAAAGAATTAAATATCTGAATTATCTGTAAATACTTACATAAAATTTAAGTTACTGGAATCTCCTGACACCAAACTAACTGTGGTTCCTCTAGATTTATGTCTGAGTGTGGAGTCACAAACAGAAGAATTTGTGTCAAGAAACTGGATTTTATCCTTGGCTGCTACTAGTCAGCTGTCTTGCTTTATTGCTTTTCTTTAGAACTGTTTGTTTTTCTGTATATGAGAGTTTTGCCTGCATACATGTATGTGTACCATGTGTGTGCCCAGTGTCTGTGGCGGGGTTAGAAGAGACCATTGGATCCTCAAAACTGGACTTAGAGATGGTTGTGAACCAGCATGTTGGTGCTAGTAGGCAAACCCAAGTCCTCAGCAAGAGAAACAAGTGCTCTTAATCACAGAGCCAGCTCTGTCCACAAGCTGTCTTACTTTAGGCAAGCTCGTATCATCCAGTCTCTGCTTTCTTTACCTGTAGCACTAGTGTCAGTTTTCATATTGATCCAGGCATGCACTTCCAGCCTCTAATTCCAGCAGGAGCAGGCTAATCTGTATGCGTTCAAGGCCAGCTTCATCTACATAGTAAAGTCCAGGACAGCCAGAGTTATGTAGAGAGACTGTGTCTAACAAAACAAGGTGATGATGATGATGATGATGATGATGATATAATTTGATATTAAGGGAAAACTGACTTAGAAAATTTAAAGAGTTAAGGAAAGTTCAGGAACATTTTTTTAATTTATTTTTATTTTATGTGCATTGGTGTTTAGCCTGCATGTGTGTCTGTGTGAAGGTGTCAGACCTTTGAATTACAGACAGTTGTGAGCTTCCATGTGGGTGCTGGGAATTGAATGTGGGTCCTCTGGACCAGTGGTCAGTGGTCTTAACCACTGAGCCATCTCTCCAGCCCCAGAAAATTTTATTAGGGGTTTAGAAAACCAAATTTCACCTGTATAGAAGTGTCTTGTTAATCTTTGAATTGCATAATTTTTAAGCAGCGCTTCTTCAGCCTTCTAGTGCACTCTTCTAGGATAAGAGTTGGAACTAGGAAAAACCTTTGCTGTCTGATGACTGCTTCGTAGCTCTCCGGACTGAACTAAGTCTCCACTGTGCCTTGGTTTGAAACCCAAGCTTAGTATCTTTAGCTTCTCCTAGTTCGGAAATACCTGTTGTTTTCATCAGGACATGACCTAGCTGCCTGCACGGGACTCCAGTGCCTCTACTTGCAGACTCAGAGTGCGTGCTGAGTTTTTCTCCTTGTGGGCTTAGCTCCAGATCTGCCATTCATTATGTGGTCTTACATTTAATTTGAGGGACGTGTAATGTGAGTAGTTTCATTAGAAATTATGCTGTTGATATAAAAAGTTTCTTTTTAGTTTTGAATATAAGTAACACTATATGATAAGGACTGAAAAATATTAGCCATTGTTAACATTGCTTTTAGGTCAGTATCTGATTTTTTAAAAATCATATGTTAATGTTATTACTTTTTTAAAGCATCAGATATGTAATTTAAGTAGATTGAGGGCATATAAGTAATAGCATTAAAGTATTTTATAGTTGATCTATTCTACCTTCATAACAGATTCAGATATTTAAATAATTATTCCATATGCTTTTATTTTTTAAGTAATTTATTTATTTTTATATTAATCACAGGTTATATACTTTGTATCCCGGCTGTAGCCCCCTCCCTCATTCCCTCCCACTCTCCTCATCCCTCCCTCATCTTCTCCCTGCCCTGCTCCAAGTCCACTGATAGGGAAGGACCTCCCCCTCTTCCATCTGACCTTAGCTTATTTTGTCTCCTCAGGGCTGGCTGCAATGTCCTCTTCTGGGATCTAGCTAGGCTGCTCCTCCCTTGGGGGCAGAGGGAGGGGGGAACAGTCGACAAGCCAGCCATTGAGTTCATGACAGAAATAGTCCCTGTTTCTGTCTCAATGGCCTTACTAGGGTACCCAGTTGGATACTGAGCTACCATGGGCCACATCCGAGCAGGGGTTATAGTTTGTATCCATACATAGTCCTTGGTTGGAGAAACAGTATCATAGAAGACGCCTGTGCCCTGATCTATTTGGTCTTTGTGGAGCTCTTGTCCTTGCCAAGTCCTACTAACTCCCCCTTTTTTCATATGATTCCCTGCACTCTCCATATACTTTTCTAGATGAGTAATCAGTATATGGAGAGACTACTGTTGCTTTAAGGTAGAGCAGTTTTTAAGGTATTTTAAATCACTTTAACATTTTAAAGCAAGTGAAACTATTGTAAATGAAAAAAACCCGTTTTTCTAAAGATTTCCTTTTTCTGTTAATTGCTACATATTGTAATTTATGATGTTGAAATTATATAATTAGCAAGCAAGAGGGTAATTTAGCCTAAGTGAGTAATAAACAGTATTGCCATAAACTTTAAAAGGCAGTATGTTAAGCAGCTGTAGAATTGACTTTAAAAATTAGTATTTTTGTTTTTTAAGAAGCAAAACCAGAGAACTATTAGAGATCTAAGTAGGTTTGTATGTTAAAGGAAGTTTTAAGTGGGTGGAAACAGGAATTCATCTTGAGTGATTAAAAAAAAAGTTGTGTTTGTACTTCTTTAATCTTGTCACTCATTTGTTCATGATAGTGGTGCTTCTGTCCCATATGATGCCATTGGCCAAAGAACTTCCTTTAGTGTTTCTGGCATAGGAATGCTGGCAGCTGGTTCTAAATTTCTTTCCAAAAAGAAAAGAAAAAAGTAAGGAAGGAGGGAAGGAAGGGAAAAAGGAATGAAGAAAAGAAAGAAGAAAGAAAAAATCTTGATTGTGACTTTGACTTTTGAAGACATTTTGCTGATATAGTTATCTGCCTTACTCCCTTAGGTTTTCCTGCGGGTAACACTGGCTTCCGGTCAAGTGCTTGTGGCGTGTCTTCCCTCCAGGAAGCCTCAGGGCTTTACATTGCTAGTCAGTTGTTTCACACTGTCTGCATGTGTGTGTGCTTTTCCATAGTTGGTTTCAGGTGTTTTGTTTTGCTGTGGAGGGGATACCATTTGTCTGGTTTTGGATTCTGAGAATCTTGAATTTGTGGCTTGTCTTTTGTTTCTGGAAATTTTCGGGCACTAGCTCTTCCAATCTTTTTTCGCTGTTGTCTCTTCTGGGATGCCAATTTCATAAGTTATTTGAAGGAGCTCTGTGACTCTTGGATGCATTCTTTTTCTACTATATTTTTTTCTTTTCAGTTTTAGTTTTAATAATATCTTTGCCCAGCTGCCTCAAGTCTCTTGATGAGCCCGTTGACAGTTTTTTCTATATAATGTGTTTTGTTCAATAACATAATGTTTCCTTTTAAAGCTAAAAGTTTCCACTTAGCTCTTAAAAGTCCCTGCCTGGTGGATTTGTCAGCTGTACCATCTTGGTCATGTTCTGTTGATGGCTGTATTTCTCCACAGTAGGTTTTTCCTGTTTTTAGTTTATCTCTGTTTTTTTTTTTTTTTCCCTTGGGCGCAAGATAGAGTGAAATACATAAACTTTACTCCTGGAAAAGACCAGCAGTGATCCAGGTTTGGTTGAGCTGGATTTGAGTTTGGCTGTTGCTATGGCTACCCTTGCTGTATCACATGCTCCACATTCTCTGGAGGCTGCTGCTGTTGCCTTGCCCTTGAGGTGGGACCTGGGTGCCAAAGGGCTGGTCTCGGGTTAGTGCTCTATGGCCAGCTCCCAGTCCCATCTGGATGCCTACTGCTAAGTTGTTGCTTTTGACTCAGTACTAGGCTCATTGTGGGGATTTTTGTCATGTTTGGTATACTGGGGATTTGGGTTAGAACCATCCCAGCATTCCTGCCTTTTGTCTGTGCTTCCTCTTGGGTAGGAGTTTCCAGTGCCTTCAGCAGTATGGACCCCTGCTTAGAGTAGGACCCTTGGTTTGTGGAGTCTTCAGCTTCTCCCCTGACGGTTGTTTGACCTGCTCTTACCTATACTGGAGCAGCAGTATATTTTTATTTGTCTCTGAATGGTAACAATATTTACTGCCCTCCCCAGAAAGTGTTTGCTCTGTGTAAAAGGATTCCTAGAGGCAGGCTGTTATCTCCACCTATCTGGATGACACCATCCCTATCACCAGGTGGCTTTTCTAGCCTCCTGCTAGAAAACCCACCCAGTCTTTGTAGGGCACACCCAGGAGAGAACAACATGCCTGTGTTTCTCACTGTGTCATTTTACTCCACTGACAGTTTGCATGCTGATCTGGTTTCTTCATACTTAGGTGGTGCCCATCTATAGGGTGGGGGTGCTTTTGACTTTGTTGCCTAATACCCTCCTCATGAGCTAAGGAGAAGTTCTGATTTTGTAATGTATCTGTTAAGGAGGAGTGATCATTCTTGTAGCTTTCTGTGTCCTAAATTCTGATTCACATTTACTGTCTGAGTAAACATAGATTTTAAAGTATGACAAAACAGGTGCTACATTAGGGGAACATGTAATATATAAACTAGTAAAGCCATATAAAGCTATAGGTGATAACTGTTTTATCTATTGACATTTTCCTGTATTTAGTTTCTTTTTTGTTTGTTTATTTATTTTTGATTTTTCAAGACATGGTTTCTCTGTGTAGCATTTAGTGTCTTTATTCCTTGTCTCTCACTAACATTTGGATAGTATTGTAGATAGACCAAACATGCTTTTCCATGTGTGTAAACCATATGTTCTTATCTATCTACTAATCCTTTCTAGAAATCCAGGAGGCCGGGTAGAATATCTCTTTTTTTTCCCCCTTCTCCAGGCTAGACTAGTGGTCCTCCTAAATATTTCTCAAGGTTTCTGTTTGTTTGTTTGTTTGTTGTTGTTTTCAGCCTTAAGGCTAGTATTTAAGTCCAGGCCTTAACTTTCTTTGGATTCCTGACATCATCTCACAACTGCCCATCTGCTCGAGTCTCAGTCTCTTGTATCTCCCAGAGTAATGTTTTTAAAAGTTGAATTTGGATGATAGAGGGCAATAGAAGTGAATATTATCATAATATATTGTATAAACATATGAAACTGTCCAAAATTTAAAAATGAAGTCTTCAGTTGGCCGCCCCAAACCGTCTACCTTTACAGTAAAGTGCACGTTCTTTAGAATCTGTAAGACACCAGTCCCTACCTGTTTTGTCTCCAATACACATCTCCCAACAGTTTTTGGCTTTTATCACAACAGAGTTTGTGCAATCGTGCACAGTTTTGTGATTTGAACATTTCTTAGGGATGGTGCTTGACTGTATGTGAAAATCACCGGAAAACATTAGAAAAATACCTAGTGCCAGTGTGTGATTGGCCTGAACAAGGCACAGACCCTAGGTTTAGCCCGCAGCACCAAATGACAATAACAACCACACCCCACTGTCCTCTACAGCAGTGGCTCTCAACCGCCCTAATGAAGCACCCCGTTCATACACTTCCTCATGTTATGGTGACCCCAACCATAAAATTTATTTTCATTACTACTTCATAACTCTAATACTGCTACTGTTAGGAATTGTAATGGAAATATTTGTGTTTTCAGATAGTCTTAGGTGACCCATGTGAAAGGGTCTTATGACCCCCAACAGGGTAAACCAAAGGGGTTGAGAACCACTGCTCTAAAGCAAAAATCCTAATATTCTTTAAGTAGTAAATTCACTAAACTTTTTGGCTTGCTGAGTCATTTTCTCTGTGTCATAATTACCCAGTCTGCCCAGTGTAGCATGAGAACACCCATGGGTAGTCTGAGCTACATGCCAGTGTTCATACAGAATTTTGGAAATTTTGTTCCTTGGGTTTAAAAAAAATTTCTTTAAATGTACAATCAGTTTTAGCCATAGATTGTTCAGAGACAGTGTGGAGCAGATATGGCTCATAGACTGTATTTATTTATTGGCCTATATCTAAGTGATCGTACCAATTATAAATGCATTGTATTCTGTAGTGTAATCAGTACATTACAAGATCAGAAGTTTCTGCTGTTAGCAATGTAGTGGGAACAATTTTGACATGTTTAGATTCTCTGGAATGAAAAAAAACCTAACAATCACCTTATTTTAACACAGATTATTAAAAAAACATTATACAAAATATTTACATAAAGTAGAAAATTACGAACAGTCCCCAAATGTAGTCTTTTATAGCTGTCAGATTTTTCATTTGAGGCATAGAGTATGTCAAACAGTGAGTTTTTATATCTGTTTACTAATGGCCTTGTTAGAAAGGTTAGTTACTATTTGTGTGTGTTTATGCAAGTGTACGTGTGTGAGTATATCCACATATGTGTGTGTTGGGGTAGTGCATGCTTGATCATGCATGGGTGCCATAAGATGACATCGAGGGCCTTCCTCTGTCACTGTTTCTCCCTAAACTGGGAGAAACCCTGTGTTTTCTCAGCTTCTCTAGAGGCCAGTAAGATATGGCCATTTTCCTGTCTCTGTCCTTCCCTAAAACCTGGGGTTAGAGGCATGTGCCTCACATGCAGCTTGTGCGCTGGGATCTAAACTCGGGTCTGCACACGTAGCAAGCAATCTTAACAGCTGAGCCACTGCTCCAGTCCGATTGTTTGCTTTTTGAGGCTAAATATTTAATGTATGTCTATCCATAGGTCTTATTTGTGTTTTAGAATATTTAAATAAACATTGCTGCTGTAGTGGTTTCCATCTGTGTTGTACAGTATGGCTACTGGAAGCATTTGATAGAGACATAATTGATTAGGTCTTACCTCCAGGGAATAAGTTGCATTTTAGGTAATTTTTGGGAGTAGCTATTAGCTTAATAGAGTATTTTATCTCCTTTGAATTAAGCAATATAATAAAGCCTAATTTTTAAAAACTGTATTTTCAGTACAAATATTCAGAAGTATTTTAGACTGTGTTCAATAGTGAAGGCTCTAAAATACTGTTGCTTTAGCCTGTCCTCCATCCTTTCTCAGATACCAAGTCGTTGTTTGGTTTCTAACAAACAGGGTCATCGAACATTTGCTTTTCTTGATGTTTTTACTCAGTGTTTTCTAGGTGTCTCAAGAGATTAATTTGTTATAAACCATGTTTGTTCAGATTGAGAACAAAAGTATAGAAGATAATGAGTGACTTGGTAACCAGGGGTGATGGATGTTACAGATGGGAGCAGAGCTATTTCTAGTATTGTTTGGAAACTGGAATACATTAAAATTCTCTTAGATCTCACCAAAAAGTAAGCAAACACACTGCAGTGATCCAGATGAAATTAGTTTAAGAGAGAGATTATAGATAGCCCTGCCTGTGGCCAGTGACTAAGATGGCTGTGCAGTATTCTGGGAGACTTGTCTCTTCCAGTGAGTTTTGAAGATTATTTGCATGAAACACTTCAAAATGTTTACTTTGTGTAATTTTTTAGCTGTTTGTTTTCTATTTTGTTTAGCTCTAACAGTGCCACCTGATGTGGTCTCCTTCCTTTATTGCTTAGGTAGAGGAGCTTGGTGGGAGATAGGTAGACAGAAGTCCCGGGGGGGTGGGCGTGGCAGTTCTTCATGTTCACATTAGCTGTGTAGCTTAAACAGTTGCCTTCAGTTCTCCCAGTTCTCCTGCATGCTTTGTATCTACACTTTCCCCTCTCCGAGAGAGCAGACATTGCTGTCAGTTGCCTCTGATACAGCATAGTGGTTCAGGTCAGTGCTCACACATCAGCAAGTGCAGATTTGGTTAAACTCAGGAAGGAAAATAGGGGATTTTATTATTATGGATACTGCCTGTTAGCCAGTTGTTGGATATTTGAAAATTGTTGAACATTCTTTGGTTTTGCTACCTGTTTTGATGGATTTGTGGGCTTTATAAAATGCCATGCAGCTTTGCTGTGGTTTTCAACATGCTCCATGTTCTTAATGATCTCAGCCTCTGTCTGAGAAGTTGGTATCAGACCCAAAACATCAAGTTTTCAGATGTGTTAAGACTGTGGGGAACAGAGGAAGCTGAGTGTGAAGTCCTGAGTGAGTGTGTGTTTTTAACATGAGCCATCCATGTCAAGGACCAAAGCCTCACTCAGGCCCATTGGAAATTGGCAATCCTTTCTTCAGGTGAGGCTTACAGTTAGCAAAGCCATACTCTGGTCCAAGCTTGAATGTTGATCCTATGTGCAGAAAATGTTCATCTTTCCTGACCCTTAATATTTGTGTCCTGACAACTGTCCCTACTGAGATTAACTAAACCTGCCTCCTTGTTTATCTGTATGCAGTAACCATGGGTTCCTGTTCAACTCTATGTAATAAACATACTGAGCTTCTGGGTAGTGTGGCTTCTCCATCAGAGAGACTAGTCTCCCCAATCTCTGCTTTTTTGTGTGTCTGTGTGCTTCTCTGTTCTTTCTTTTGTGACCCCAATCAGGTCAATCCCAGGAGCCATGTGCAAGAGGACATCATGATATGATGGGCTTGCATTTGCCTAGAACTGAGACGTAGTGCTTTCAATTTCATTTACTGGATATACTATCAGAGCAGAATATTTTTTAACTAGTATGAGGTTTTATTACAAATACTCAGAGACAACTTTTGCAATTGAGTACATTCTAGAGATATATTGTTTGAGGGAAACAACAAATGAGGAAATGGCTCTGAGAGTCCCCTCTTGGTTATCATTCTTCCTCAGGGCTTTGGGCCCCTGTTTTGGAGGTCCTACAGTTCTCTTCATTTGAGCCAATTAAAGGTTTCCTGTGATTGCCACTGGGGAGTGGGTCCTTATACAGGCTTGCTTTGCTTGCCCAGAGTGACCAAGACCTCAGGAGGTACTCTCTACCATGAAGGACATGCTGAAATGTCAGGAAATTAAAAACAGTGGTAGTAATTCTCAGTCTAACCTAATTAAATATTAACAATAGAGGCCACTGGTTTCTAAGATGAATAGGATAGTATAATTAAGAGAAGGTAAAAAGGAGTCATGAAAATAAACTTAATTTTGGGGTAGATTGCTCAGAGGGAGGTAACTTGACAGATGACTCTGGGCTGGTCAGGACTTCTTGAGGCTGTATTGTTCTTTTGATACCTTAGATTTTTATGGAACTTTGAGATTGAAATTCCCTTTTCTTTAGTAAGTACATTTATTGTCTAGAGGCAGTATATTCTTTGGGTAAACAATGCTACTTTTATGTTAGGTAATCTTGTGTGTGTGTGTTACCTACATTAAGAATTATTCTCTTCTGTATTACAAGGACATGGAAGAGGCCTTTAGGGGGAGGAAAGTCTGTTCAGCTTTCCTCAGTGGGCTGGGCATACAGGCTTTTGTTGGCTTCTGTTACTGGAGAGTTTGTAACCACCATGAGACTGTGCTCGCCCAGAGTAGAATGTGGAAGGCACTTCCTGGTGACACTGACCCCCTTCCTCACATTCACATTCTATTGGGTTCACTTTGAGAATATATCCTTTAATATACAAATATCTGCTGAACTAGTTAACCTTTTGAATTCCTTTTTTTCTTTTTTATTTATTACAATTTATTCACTCTATCCCGCTGTAGTCCCCTCACTTGTCCCCTTCCAATCCTGCCCACCTTCCCTCTTCTCCTCCCATGTCCCTCCCTCAGCCCACTGATAGGAGAGGTCCTCTTCCCCTTCCATCTGACCCTAGCCTATCAGGTCTCATCAGGACTATCTGCATTGTCTTCCTCTGTGGCCTGGTAAGGCTGATTTCCCCTTAGGGGGAGGTGATCAAAGAGCCAGCCCATGAGATCATGTCAGAGACAGCTCCTGTTCCCCTTACTAGGGAACCTACTTGGAGACTGAGCTGCCATGGGCTACATCTGTGCAGGGATTATGTCCATGCATGGTCCTTGGTTGGAGTATCAGTCTCAGAAAAGACCCCTGTGCCCACTTTTCTTGATTCTTGGTCTCCTTGTGGAGCTCCTGTCCCCTCCAGGTCTTTCATCTCCCCCTTCTTTCATAAGGTTTCCTGCACTCTGCCAAAAGTTTGGCTATGAGTCTCAGCATCTGTTTCAATATTCTGCTGGGTAGAGTCTTTCAGAGGCCACCTGTGGTAGGCTCCTGTCCTGTTCCCTGTTTTCTCCCTCTTCCGATATCCCGTTTGCCTTTTGCAGCTTATTATAATTGAAGCTGTTTGTTCCAGCATGACCATGATAAGAAAGTACCTTTTCCCTTAATTATCAGTGTCTCTACCTTTAATTGTTTGGAACTATGTGTGGTATTTTAACACACATTGTAAAATATATCAGATTTCTCTTCCTCATGATTAAGCTTTTCATTCTGAGATAATTAGAGCTCCACAGCAGTGGTAGGGAATAATATGTAGGAGAGAGCAGGTAAACCCTTTATCCAGCTGGCCTGACTGGATGTCTTGAGAGCCCGCAGTGTGCCCCAGATGAGGTGTTGACATCACTGCAGTCTGCCGTCCATACTTAGCTTCCTCCAGAATTGTGTATGGACATGTACTCATTTGTGTGTGTGTTTCTGTGTGTATGTGTGCATGTTTAGTTGCGAGTAGCCACTCCCACAGTGAAACACTGACATACAGTGAAGAACAGCCCCATTGCCACAGAGAAGTCTTACGCTGCTCTTTTGTACCTTCATTTTCATGGAAGTTTTTGTTTTGTTTTTAATTATCTTGACTTAAAAATAAATTATAAATTTATATCCATGTTTACACATTTTAACTTATTTGACTCTTAAAATAGTGGTTAAAAAAATAAGCATATAATGAAATCCATTAATTGTTTGCTGTCACAGGGAAGAGTCTCTGAGCAGTGTGACAGGCAGTTCTTCTAGGCATCACCTAGGTATCCTGTCCCACTCATCCTGGAGTTAGCACCTGATCCCACAAGTTAAGGATTCAGTCTTAGGAGACTGGCTCACTTCAGGTACCAGTTCAAACTCTGGGTTTGCCCCATAAACAATGTTTTGGAGAACTCCACCTGAGAGGCCACATGCTTCTCAGGAAATTAGTGTCTTTTGGGGCTTGTGGTCTTGTGAATAAGAACAATTTAAGAACGAACTCAGAAGGCAGCTCAAGGATAATTGTAATAGAGTTTTTTTTTTTTTTAAACAGTAGGACAGGCAGGCTGGAAATCTTAAGCAGCTGTCAGAAAGAAGGGGATGGGGAATTACAGGAGGGGGAAACATGCCTTTTGAGTTAGGTATTGAGGTCAGCAAACAGCCATGTGGCAGACAAGAAGCCTGTGTCAGTGGGCAGGGTGTAAGTCTTTAGAGAAAAAGGAAGGAAATGCACAGTGTCAAAGGAAGCCTTTCCAGGCTCTGGCTAGTATCTAAAGGGAGGATTGTGGAAGAACTTTATAACTTTAGGATGGAAAAGTTATTTAGTGTTCAAAGTGTGGTGAAAGAAAGAGATAAAAAGAGGGAAAGGGGACAAGTAAACAGTTCAGTTCTTGTCTTTAGCCGGAAGCAGAAATTGTCTTAGATTTGGGCCCTCTGGTTTCTTCTCTCCTGAATGAGCACTTGCAGGCTGTAGATGAGCAGGTGATTTAGGAAAGCCTGTGTGCACAGTGCTGGCACTGTAGTGACTGCCCTGAGAGCAGGAAGAAAAGCACATTATTCTGCTAAGGTGGCAATTACTCCTTCTATCTCTTTTACATGGGGTAAGTCAGTCTTCTGAGGGGTACCTCTTGGCCAGGTGATTGACAGCCCAGCTGGATTAGCTCTTAAAGGAGACAACACTGTGTAGCATGCTAACCTTCAAAACAGATCAGAATGCCATGTCTCTACCTAGGGCCAGAATAGATTCCATTGTGGAGGGAGTCGATCCTCAGTGGCCTTTAAGGCACTTGTAACATTCCCCCTTCAAGAATGGGGCTCTAAGATTCCCTGCACTCTGCCCAAAGGTTGGCCGCAATTCTCAGCATCTGCTTTGATAGTCTGCAGGGCAGAGCCTTTCAGAGGCCCTCTGTGGCAGGCTCCTGACTTGCTCCCTGTTTTCTCCTTCTTCTGATGGCCATCCTCTTTGCCTTTCTGGATGGGGATTGAGCATTTTAGCCAGAGTCGTCCTTCTTGATTAGTTTCTTTAGGTATACAGATTTTAGTAGGTTTATCCTATATTATATGTCTATATGAATGAGTATATACCGTGTGTGTCTTTCTGCTTCTGGGATAGCTCACTCAGGATGATCTTTTCCAGTTCCTACCATTTACCTGCAGATTTCATGATTTCCTTGTTTTTTTTTTTTTTTGCTGAGTAGTATTCCATTGTGTAGATGTACCACAATTTCTGTATCCATTCCTCAGTTGAGGGGCATCTGGGTTGTTTCCAGCTTCTGGCTATTACAAATAAAGCTGCTACGAGAGAAGTGGGAAATAGTAAGATATGGAGAGGACAGGAACTCCACAAAGAGAGCAACAGAACCAAAAAATCTGAGCACAGGGGTCTTTCCTGAGACGGATACTCCAACCAAGTACCATGCGTGGAGATAACCCAGAACCCTTGCACAGATGTAGCCCATGGCAGTTCAGTGTCCAAGTGGGTTCCATAGTAGTGAGAACAGGGACTGTCTCTGACATGAACTGATTGGCCTGCTCTTTGATCACCTCCCCTTGAGGGGGGAGCAGCCTTACCAGGCCACAGAGGAAGACAATGCAGCCACTTCTAATGAGACCTAATAGACTAGGATCAGATGGAAGGAAAAGAAGACCTCCCCTAACAGTGGACTTGGGGAGGGGCATATGTGGAGAGGGGGAGGAAGGGAGGGAACTACAGGGGGGATACAAAGTAAATAAAATGTAATTAATAAAAAATTAAACAAAAAAGAATGGGGCTCTAAAACCACTTAAAAGATAGGCTGAAATTGGGGAAAGATATAACTTATTTTCACCATGAAAACTTGGGGTGCCAGCTCTGAAGCTGTTCATCAGAGATGAGTGTCCCAACTAGAGTTTTGGTCACCTGCTCAAGCTCAGTCTTCAGACTGGGATGCTCACTGTGGAGGAAATAAGGAACTTGGACCCTCCTGGCTTTTGTGGCTAAAGAACTAGAACAGTTCCTGCTTCTGGCCAAGGACCAGAATGGAAGTGTTCTCTTTTGGGGACTCAGTGCCTAAACTGCCTAGTTGATTTCTACCTCCTGTCCTCATCAATACCTCTGAGCAGAGGTAATTTAGGGATTTCTATGTTCGCTGCTTGGGATTTGATTATTTACTAAGTGGCCCACAGGATTCATAGAGAAACTTAGTATTTCCTTGTTTATTATAAAGGAAACAATTCAGAGATGACCAGATCAAGAATATGTATAGGGAGAGAGCTGGGTAGTTTTATATCAACTTGACACATTCTGGAGTGATCAGAGAGAGGGATCCTTTATTAAGAAAATGCTACCTTAAGATCAGGCTATAGAAAAATGTGTGGGCCATTTTCTTAATTAGTGATTGTTGGGGAGGGCCCATTCCGTTGTATGAGTGAGTGATCCTAGGTTCTGTAAGAAAGCAGGTAGAGAAAGCCAGTAGGCAGCACTCCTTTGTGGCTTCTGCATCAACTCCTGCCTTCACTTTCCTGTCCTGTTTTTGAGTTTTTGCCCTGACTTTCTTCAATGACAAACAGTGATTTGGAATTGTAAGCCAAATAACCCCCTTTTCCCTCCCCAAGTTGCTTCAGTCATGGTGTTCCATCACAACAATGATAACTCAACTAATACAGATTTTGTACCAGGAGTAGGGTATTGTTGTGACAGACTAGACTGTGGGAGGATTGTGGAAGGACTTTAAACTTTAGGATGGAAAAGCTATTTAGTGTTCAAAGCATGGTGAGCTATTCTGCGGGAGCTTGGAAGACATTGTTGAAAACAGTGCAAACAATGGAAGATTGTGATGTTTCAGAGGGAAGTTTAAGAGTCCCCTAATGGCTATCAGGGTGATTTGCTATTTTAAGTTAAGAATCTGTGGTTCTGGTAGGCTGGGCCTGAAGAAACAGCTATGGTTATCAAGATAACAGAACCATTGCAGTAAAACCTTTGCTTTAGTGGGACAGTTGCTGCTGGTCAGCTGGAGCTGAGATACTAGCAGTGATTAACAAGAGACCAGCATCACTGTGGGAGAATCTTCTGGGAAATGTTTCCTTAGAGTCAGCATATTCCTGTGTTACTCTGGCCCATATAGCAAGTGACTTGGAAAGCTGCTAGCTTTGTGTGGGACCTGGAACAGAAGAAGGCTCTTCAACAGGTCCAGGCTGCTGTGCAGGCTATTCTGCCACTTGGAATGTATGATCCAGCAGACCTGATGGCACTTGAGGTATCAGTGTCAGATAGGGATGCTGTTTGGAGCCTTTGGCAGGCTTCTGGAGGTAAGGAGAGACTTTTGGGATTTTAGAGCAAGGCGTTATCATCATCTGCAGGAAACTTTGAAAGACAGCTCTTGCTTTTAGGCCTTAATGGAAACTGAACATTTGACAATGGACCACCAAATTACTATGCTACCTGAGGTGCCCATCATGAGCTGACTCAGTCATAAAGTAGGATGTGCACAGCAGCAATCCATTGTCAGATGGAAGTGGTATATAAGTGTTTGGGTCAAAGCAGGTCCTAGAGGCATAGTAAGTTATGTGAAGAAGTTGTCCAAGTGCCTATGGTTTCTACTTCTGTAGCAATGCTGTTTGTTCCCAAGCATATACCCATAGCCTTATGGGGTGTGCTCCATGATCAGTTGACTGAGGAAGAGAAGACTAGGGCCTGGTGTATTGATGGTTTCATATGTTTGGATGGTTAGGCATCACCTAGAAGTGGACAGCTGCAGCATTACAACAGTCCCTCTCTAGGGTTAACCCTGAAAGATACCAGCAAAGGCAAATCTTCACAGTGGGCATAACTTTGGGCAATATGCATATTCATACATTTTGTTTGGAAGGAGAAACTAGCCAGATGTGTAGTTGTTCACTGATTTATGGGCTGTATTCAGTGGATTGGTTGGATGGTCAGTGACTTGGAAAACTGGTGAGAAAGACATCTAGGGAAGAAGTATGTGGAAAGATCTCTCCAAATGGGTGAAGGGTTGCGAGATACTTATATCCCATATAAATGCTCAACAAAAGTGTGAACAGCTGAGGAGAAGTTCAGTATTCAAGTAGATAGGATGACCCTGTGTGTGGACAGTCGGCCATTGCTTAGTGGGCCATGAACAAAGTAGCTATGATGGCAGAGATAGTGGTTAATCATGGGCTCAGCAACAGAGACTTCCACTCACCATATAGGCAGATTTGCCTTATAGCTGCTGCTGAGTGCCAGATCTTCCAATAGCAAAACCCAACACTCAGATATGGCACCATTCCCTGTGACGAGCCAGTAACCTGATGGTAGTTGACTACATTGGGCCGTATCCACTGTGGGAAGGGCAAGGCTTTGTCCCTCCTGGAGTAGATATTTATTCTGGTTATGAATTTTTCTTTCTTTCATGTAATGTTTCCTCCTGGGCTTACATGGACTTACAGAAGCCTTATCTATTGTCATGGAATTCCACATAGAATTGCTTCTGACCAAGGAACTCACTTCTCAGCCAGCACAGGGGAAAACAAGTGGGTGTTGTGGCAGAACTTTTCTGCCTTTTGATCACATAATCCATTGTCTCCACATGTTCAGCAACTTGGAAATTGGTTCGACCTAGTAGTTCAGTTTTTGTTTGTTTGTTTTAAATGGGTCTTGACCTCCAGACCTCCTGCTCTCCTTCCTGGAAGTAAGTAGGATGGAAGAAAATCAATTGGGACAACTTTCCTGTGACCAGAACCATCTGAGGCTGTATAAGGTCAAGCCTAAGTTGCCTACTTGGCATACATTTCCTGAGGCTGCCCTAAAAACCAGAAACAAACACCAAATATCTGTTATACCACCCCAAACAGCATAAAATTTACTATTTTAAGGGTATAGTTTTTGCCACAGATCTCTAGAACCTTGACATCTTGTAAAACTAAGATTCTGGGGAGAAGAGCCCAAAGAAGGGTGGGGAATTGCGTTTTAAAATGAATGAGTTAATTATGATAAAAATAAAGGAATACCAAACAAACCCTGAAACCCTGAATTGATGAGACCCACAGTCTCCATCTCTCCCATTTTCTGGCACCCACCATTGTAGTTCCTATGACGTTGACTACTGGAGATATCTCATGGCAATAGGTTCATCTATGTGTCCTTATGTGACTGGTCAGTCCACTCAACAGATGTCCTCAAGGTTCATCCAAATTGGGCCATATGACAGGGATTTCTCTCTTTTTAAAACTGAATAATTTCAGTTTCCCAAAATCCATGTGTGTGATGTGTTGTTCATTCACGTGCTGTTGCACACTTGGGTTGCTTCTGCCTCCCAGTTATGATGAATATGCTGGCATGAGCTTGGCTGTGCCAGTATCTCTTGGAGCATCTAGTCTATTCTTTACCCTTTTGGGTATTGTATTAGTTTTCTGTTGCTGTGATAAAATACTCTGACCAAAATCAACTTAAGGAAAATAGGTTTATTTGGGGATGTAGAGTCAGTCCATCATGGTGGGGAAGGTACAGCATAGTGAGTGACAAGAGAAGGAAGCTGGCTGAGCACATGCCATCCACACACAGGAAGCAGAGACAGAGAACAGGATGGGAAGGTTGATGAGACTAGAAACTCTTAAAGCCAGTCAGTGATGTACTTCATCCTCCAAAGCTCTGCCTCCTAAAGCTCTTTTCCAAACAGCACCACCAACCGGGGATCAAGTGTGCAAATACATGAATCAATGGGTCATTTCTCATTCAAAGCACCACATTCTTCCTGGGCTTCTCTAGGTTCATGGCCATCCCATGATACAAAATGCATTTTTTTTCAAGGCCCTTTTAACAGCCACAGCCCTGTTCAGAAGTTAAAAGCCTCTTCTAAGACTCAAGAAAATCTCTTAACTGTAATTACCCTGTGAAACTAAAAAACAAATTTAATGTCACAAAATATGCATTCCTATTCCAAAAGGGAGGAGTGGGGCCAAAGCAAGACTGGAACGCAGCAGGGAAAACACCAAACCTCATAGCTCTGTATCTGTGACTAAGAACTTCCGTTTCAAAGGGCTCAGATGGCTCTGCCCTCCAGCTTTGCCGCTCCTCTGCTTTTGGGATGGTTCCACTTGCAGTATGTGGATCTCCTTGGCAGATATCTCATGGTTCTGGCACCCCACCCCACCCCAGCATGTTGGGAGCTCTACCACAGGCTTCATTAAGTTCACAGCTTCACACAATGGCCTTTTGGAAGCTCTGACCTTACCACATGTTACCCGGCCTCAGGAGATGAGATAACTAATCTTGGTTGTCAATTTGACTACATCTGAGGTAACTAAAACCAATCAGTGGGTTATACCTGGGAAGGATTTTTCTTGAACATATCATTTGATATGGAAGATCAACCCTAAATCTGAATCATTTGAGGTTGGAAGACCTACTTTAAATCTGGACCACACCTTCTGATGGCTTCCCACATAAAATGACATCAAAGAAGGGAGCTTTTGCTTTTTGTCCCTGAAACAGTTGCACCAGTCTAGGACTGCTGAGATACCCAGTCATGTAGACTGAACAACTACAGCAGACAGCTATTGTTGCACTAGCCAGACATAATAAATCACCTTTTAATATATGTCTAGATCTGTTCTGTCAGTTTTGCTCCACTAGAGAACCCTAAAAAATACAGCAGCTCTGAAATTGTGGAGGAAGAAGTCATGACTTCCATAACCTTGCATCTTTCATGCCCCCAAAACCAGACCATGTGGATGACACTACGAAGTTTGGCTGCCAGTGTGGAATGGACCCTGGCCCTTTTCTTGAACCACAGTTACAGAAGCTTCTATAGCTGAAGCCGTGGGAAAACTTGGATAAATATTTGTTTTCTGGGAACAGAAAAGCCCTTAGACTCTCTCCTGTCAGAATGCGTATGCTAAGTCAGGTGAGGCCTTGCCCCACAGTAGAGTGCCTTTTGTCCCAGTGCAGAGCACGAAGCTCTTCTTCACTGATGTTTACCTCTTTGACAGTCACAGCCTCTTTTTCAGCAGTGTCTTTACAGCAGTCTTATGCTTCCTCCTACTCTTCCTCTCCAAGCTGCACATTCTTTTCTTTCTGCTCTACGTGTTGTTGTTCTTCATTGTAGGCCTGCATCAGAGGAATCAGTAATACACCATAGACTTGGTGCTGTGCTATCTTGAAATTTTCTTCGCTTAATACATTAGTCCATTACTCTTTTTGTTTTTTTAATTTAAATTTACTTTTTAATTTATTCACTTTACATCCGGATCGTTGCCCCTCCCTCGCCTCATTCTGGTCCCACCCTCCCTTCTGGAGCAGTTGCCGCCTCTACTGTACGCGCCTCTTAGGTGTAGCCAAAAGGATGGAGCTACCCAAGTACAGAGCAGCACTGTCCATGGGAGGTGGGTGAACTGTGCAGAGGCAGCAGAGGCCTGGAAGAAAGGAAATCAAGGCTGGGAAGACAGGATATAGGCTGTGCTCTGTCCCTGTGATGTGTGGAATGTGTTAAGATAACAGTGAACAGTCCATTGGGAGCATTTGAAGGACAGGGGAGTCCTGGGTAAGATTATCACAGTGACGGGAGTCAAGCTGATGGATTACGTTCTAAATGGAATATGGAGAAGAAATGACAGTGTGACCTTCACCTTCTGAGATCATGGGTGGAGTTCTTCCCATCAAGCCTCAGCTAGCCTAACTGACTGGCTTACTACTGTGTGTCAGACAGCAGGCTAGGCCTTTTTATATGCACTCTGTCACTCAGGCTTCTCCCCAGCCCTGGCTGCTCACCATTCGCTAACGGAGTCTTCTGAACTCTACTTCTGCATCAGGACTAATGCTGTTGTTTCCCTTTCAGAGATGTGGTACTGGATCTTCCTCTGGGCTCTCTTCTCCTCTCTGTTTGTCCACGGTGCTGCAGGCGTGCTGATGTTTGTGATGCTGCAGAGGCACAGGCAGGGCAGAGTGATCTCCGTCATTGCTGTCAGCATCGGGTTTCTGGCTTCTGTAACGGGAGCAATGGTTACTAGTAAGTTGACTTGTTTTGTTTAAGGACATAATTTTACATGCAATTATTGCTTTGGTAAGTACTTCCATGTTGTAAAAGAAACATTATCTTTTATGAAGATGACTCCTCAGCTCGGGACCTAGATGGCAAAGATAAGTTCATTTACTCACCACACAGAGAGCTGTGCTTCCCCATGTGAAGATTTGCTCTGCAGGGATTTGTGGGGAATCGCATTGGCAAGGAGCATTAGTAATTCAGTCTGAAAGTGCTGGATAGCAAAAGTGGTTTCTGCTTTAAAGATACCTAATGTCTACTAAGGAGGAAAAGTAGGCACTAAAATACAACAGTAACCGTTGTCATTTAAGAACGTGAAGATACGCCCTTTGAGTCTGTGGGGTCATCTGCCTGTGACAATGACATTTCTTCCTGTACCACTTATTATTACAAGATTTCTCTGCCTCAGGAAATGTACAAGTTTTTTGTTGTTGTTGTTGTTGTTTGTTTTTGCTGAGCTGTCTCCTGCTTTTTCTTACCCGTCACCTGGTTTTGCTCCCCTGGCTGTCCCCTAACACTGAACTTGGCCCTACTCCACCTTGTACTTCAGAGAGTTAGCTCTGGTTTCTGAGGCTGCTGCTTGAGCAGAACATAGTTGCACTCTGGGAGCGCCACAGCTGTTTTCTTACTGGGCTATTCTTATGGCTGCTGCTGACCTCGGCTGCTTCTGAAGCATGCGCTTACATGGCACTCTCTCTGGCTGTCTTCTACGCTGCTGGGCAGCTTGCAGCTGCACTGCATCTGTTTTGGGGCTCTCCAAAAGGGACCTCTTTCTTTTAGTTGATTCTGGCCACAGAATATGAGGAAGACCTTACTTTTCTAGTACAAGGACTTCCTCCTCCACCTGTTCCAGAGTGATTAACATATCTTGTCTGAAGAGGAAAGTGATCTTCCTGTATCTAAATGTCTCCTGATACCAAAGCAGCAGATAAATACCTGTGGGAAATAGGGATTTGTCTCTTTTAAAAATTCCTTCTTTAATATCTAGTTCCCCGGGATGGTCTATGTTTGGGGCATTGTGTGACTTTATCCTGTGGTTTTTCATCCAGTCTATCACAGGCTGGGTTTGAAATAAGGAAGCAGGCCCAGGTCCAGCTCCTGGGATCCTAGGACGATCATCTGGAAGGAGACTGAAGTGAGTGCTAAATGGTCTTTAAAGGCCAGCCAGAAAGTTTGGATTTCTTTTCCTATAGGTCTCAGAAAACAAATAGATTTTTTTCCTTTTTTAAAGATTAATTTTGGTGTTTTGCCTGCCTATGTCTATGCCTCTGTGTCCAGTACATATAGAGACCAGAAGAGGGCATTGGGCACAGGAACTGAAATTACAGCTAGTTATTAGTTGCCACAAGGGTGCTGGGAACTGAACCCAGATCTTCTGCAAGAGCCGTAAGTGCTCTGAGCCATCTCCAGATCACAAGTAGATACTTTTAAAGGGGGTTCATAGGGACAAAGCTCTTCAGTAACAGATTTTGTTTTATATAGAGAGTATATGAAAAGAAGCAAGAGAAAACTCTGAAAGGGCAGGGCCCTAATTGCCACATCCACAAATAAAACTACCAAGACAGTAAGTTCTTAGAATACCATTGGCTGAGTGGATGGGGCTAAGGAGAAAAAGAAGGAAGGAAGTGAGTAGAATCGAGAAGGAAAATAAAGGGGAAGGAAGAGGAATTAAGTGGTGCAAATCAGTGTCTGAGCTAGGTTATGGCTAAGTACTGTTCACTGCTGTGACATTCAAATGGTAGCCAGTATGGGCTACTGTTGTAAGGGACCATGAGCAGAGGAGGCAGAGTTTGCCCAGATATTGTAAACACTATACATGTGGCTATGGCATTGTAAAAGTTTGAAGGGTGTGAGAGAAATTTAATTCTACCTTCATTTATGTCTAATATGGCTGTATATCTATAACCTACTTCCAGTTCCATTGCGAATATGATATTGTAATTCTTTGCAATGAAATGTTTTAAATTTCTTGAAAATGTAAGTCTGCCACGATTTCAGATAAAAATTTGGCTCGTGGGTTAGCAAGAAGACATAGAAATGTTTTGTTAGTAATTTTTTGACTTAAGAAAATTTGAATTAAGAGCACTAGTTAGAATATTTAGCTGTATATCTCTTTTTTCTTTGTTTTTAAAGAAATCTTTTCTAGTTTTATTTTAT
Source organism: Pachyuromys duprasi (assembly GCA_028658305.1). Classification (NCBI taxonomy): domain Eukaryota; kingdom Metazoa; phylum Chordata; class Mammalia; order Rodentia; family Muridae; genus Pachyuromys; species Pachyuromys duprasi. Next base: position 61,999,821 of record CM053760.1, read on the forward strand.
ATATATGGGTGTCTGTGTACCACATATATGCAGTGTTTTCAGAGGCTAAAAGAGGACATGGTATCCCCTGGAACTGGATTTACAGATAGTTGTGAGCTACCATGTAGGTCCTAAGAATCAAACCCAGGTCCTACGGAAGAGCAGTCAGTGCTTTTAACCACTGAGCCATCTCTCCAACCCCTGTATGTCTTTTCTTAATGTAGCTGGTTGGTGGCTTATACATAGCTATACACTGAATTCAGCAATTGCTAAATACCTAATCAGTAAGATACTGATGGGATAAATATTGGCACATATCCATTATATTTGCTACTTAGACTTTGTTTCCAAGAAAAAGTGATGTGTTATTGTTTTTTTTTGTTTATTCATTTGTTCTTCTCATCTTGGTTTGTTTTGATACTGCCTGATTTGATTTAAACAAACAAACAAACAAACAAACAAACAAAAGGAGTGAGTTGGGGTGTTAGGGAGGTGACTCAGTGGGTACCCCAGCTCCCATGCAAAACCCGGGATGTGGCCATGAAAGCATTGGGGTGGGGTGGGAGCCAGAGTGGTGAGCTTACCATTCAGGGATGTCCACTGTCTTAGGAGAGTAAGGGAGAGTGATAGTAGAGGATACCCAGTACCAAGATGTCCAACATCTTTTTCTCACTTCTACATGTGAGCACATGCAACCTGACCCTCCCCCCACATACCTAAAGATTTTCTTCTTGTTTTGTTTATGTTTGTTTGTTTGAGACAAGATTTCTCTTTGTAGTCCTGGCTGTCCTGGAACCCCAAGATTTGCCTGCCTTTGCCTCTGCCTGTGGGATTAAAGGCATGTACCACCATGCCATGCTATAAATGAAGTTTTAAAAAAAGTTTTTTTGGGGGGGGTTATATTTCTGTATAGTGCCCAGTTTTAGCTGTCTAATCTTTTACATTTTAGCTACTCTAAAGCTGTAGGGCAACATCATTTTGTGGATTTAATTTGCACTTCTCTGTGTACTGGTGTGCCTCGGCATCTTTTTTTCACTCATTGTTCGCAAAGTTTTCCCTTCTGCACATAACTTAATTCTGTCCTCTTCTTTAGCTGCATCACATGTGTTCACATTGAGGGCCTCAAGTTGGGTTGGGGCTTTGCAAGCAATTTTTCTCAGGCACTTACCCATTTCCTTCATGTAGTGATTTTCTTGAGTAGAAGTGTTTAAAGCATTGTAATCTAGCTTGCAGTTTTGCTTGTTTGGTTTTTCCCACTTACGGTTTATAATTTGGGGCTTTAAGAGCTTCTGTCTCACACCAGAATAGAAATACATTCTGATATATGTCCTTTATTTCATACCTTTACCTATTATAGTAAGGACTTTAATTCTTCTAGAGCAGGAGTCAGCAAAAATCATCTTAAAGGGAAAAATGGTAAATGTTTTAGACTCAGGAGGCAAGGATCTTGGTCACTCAAGCCTGCCATTGTAGCACAAAGCTTAGAGGTGGGAAAATAAATGGGCACCACTTGTTCTAAAGAAAACTGTTTACAGAAGCAGGCTTCTGATAGTCAAACTATAAATCCTCCCTGACCCAAGTCTACCTTTGTTTTTGATGTTAGTTGGGATCTCCTCTTACATGGTAAGTCATGTAAGCACCCACTGAAGTGACCCATCAGTTGCTGGTCAGTCTGTGGGCGCTGCCTTCTTGTTTGCTGCATTTTCAACGTGTAGGCCTCCATCTCTCAGCTCTTAGGATTTGTTCATCTTTTTCTCTATTCTCTCAGCAAGGCCATATTTCTTAGGACTCTAGTTTTGTGATGTGTTATGGAGGTGCTATGGTGTAATGTCCTAGGTAATTCAAGTTAGTACAGCTAGCTGTTCATGGACTATTCCTTCACATGAATTTTACAGTGTGTCTGCAGAGTCCCCCCAAAAGCATGAGTATGGTTCTTGTAGGAAGCTCTGGAATGTTAGGATGTGTGACATGGCCACTTAAGGAAACTCTCATCCCTTTCATTAGAGATAAACTGTTCCCACAGTAGGAGAGCTGTGTGCTTTGCTTAAACCTAAACACCATCATACGGCTGATGGACATGGTATTTTTTGGTCATGCCTTAGTTGTACTGCAGTGAGGAAATACTGTGATGCTTGGGTAGTTGTGTTTAAGAAGAAATCACAGAGGTCTCTGTCTGTGGAGAGGTAAATGGACTGCTGACAAACCGCTCAGTCAGTTACAGACCAGGTCTGAAGAAACAACCAAAGTGCAGTGAAAGATAAAGAATTGAAAAACTTAAAATTTATTAAGTATAAAATGTCAAAATTGGATAAGAAGAAAATAGGAAGTACTGATGGAACAGTAACTATTTTTAAATCACTGAAATGCTAGAGCCTCCCCCACCACAAAGTCTCCAGACCCAAGTGCAGTATTCAGTTTACCCCTACCAACATTTTAAGGAATTTTTACCCTCTCTGCCCTTTTAATCCAAATTATTACAGAAAAAGGAGTAAAATCCGAATGTCTCTTGCTGAGACTGATCCTACCCAGTGTGTCGGTGGAGTTTAAAAAGTTAAAGACAGAAAGCGTGAGGTCGCCAGCTGTGAGAGCGCTACCCCTGGAGGGCAGACACCACTCTCTGGCAGCAAGGACCTTTGCTGTTTGTCTTTAATTTTTCTGTTTTTATGTATGGGACTTTGACTGGCATGCTGGTCTGTGTACCACTTGTGCACGCATTGCACAGGGAGGCCAGAAGAAGGTATTGGCACCCTTGGAGTTACAGATAGTCATGACCTACCAAGAGGGTGCTAGGAATTGAAGCTAGGTCTTCTGAGAAGATAGTCAGCGCTCTTAGCCATTGAGCTATCTCTCAAGCCCATGCTTATTTGAGAAAGGATGGCCTGGAGCTCACTGAGAACCACCTGCCTCTGCCTCCGGAGTGTTGTGATTAAAGGTGTATGCCGCTATGCCTGGCCCTTCTCTTTTCTACTATTTCTCCTTTTTTTTCTTTTTTTCCCATTTTCTTTTTTCATCTGCCTGCCTGCCTTTCTTTCCTCCTTTTTTATGCCCTCCCAACCTCCTTGACAGGGTTTCTCTGTGTAGCCTTGGTTGTCATGGACTCACGCTGTAGACTAAGCTGGGCTCGAACTTAGAGAGGTCCACCTGCCTCTGCCTTCCTGAGTGCTGGGATTACAGGCGCGCGCCACCCTGCCTGCTTCCTTGTTTCAAAGTTCACTGTTATGGTCTTGTTTTTAGCATTGTGTTCTTTAGTCCACCTGATGAGATGGTGTGAGATAGGAACTTGAATTTCTTTCTTCCAGATGGCTATTCCGGCTCCATTAGTTGGCCTGTGGGGCTACTGACAGGCTTTTCTGTGCCATGACTACTTGCTGGAATTAGTGCAGAGAGCACCAGGGCCAGCACCTGTTTCTTTTCTTTCATATATATACATGTATATCTATGAGATGAGAGTTTATTCTGGAGTAAGACATTAGTAATAATTATTAATGAAAAACAATTCTCATATTAAAAGTGATGAGAGCATAAATTGTATTGCAACTTTCAGTTGAAAAAGCCATTCTTGAATTCAATGGTTATATGATATATGGTAAAGGTAACTTTTCATCAGTCACATGGAAAAGTAACCACTTTACCAAGTGAGCTGTGCTGAGGTACTTTGCTTTGGTAAACAAGGGTGGCCTCCGCAGCAGCTGTGTGTCAGATGGTGCCCTGGTGACCCGTGCTCTGCTTCCCCACAGGTGCAGCAGTGGCAGGCATCTACAGAGTGGCTGGAAAGAACATGGCGCCCCTAGAAGCCCTGGTGTGGGGCGTGGGGCAGACTGTACTGACACTTATCATCTCCTTTTCAAGGATCCTCGCGACACTTTGAGGTTCTGAGGGAATGTCTTCTTAACTAAGAAAATGGATGTACAGCTTCCCCGGAAATGCATTAACCAGCTGAAATGAAATGGTACAAGCAGGGACTCAGCAAGTTACAATCTAGGGAAGACCTTGAGCCGTGTGGAAAGCCTGCCCTCTGGCGTCCAAGCGATTGCACTACTGCACTGCACCTTACGTGCCTCCATCCCAGGCAAGGTGCACAAGACACTCTGTGAAGCTGCAAGAAAAAGCACCTTGTTCAGCTGCCAATCAGGTTAACATTGGTGTTGGAATCATCGTTCTCAACAGTGTTGTGTTAAGTTACAGAGACGTTTTGAGAAATTGATCTATGTGCCAAACTTTTCTTTCTGTTAACATTGATCATGTAACGGTTTGCAAGTATAGATGTAGTGAGTGCTGTGAATACACTTGACATGGATTCAGGTAACGTAGTCAGACTTTGTTATGCTAGCTCTCATATGAATGCCGGACCCCGGGCTTTCAATACGAAGGAAGGCGTTTGGTTTTTCAAACTGAGTGTTCTGGGACTTGGGGCTTTAATATGTCTATGTGTTGTTATTTAATTTATGTGAAAACAATAGTCTTCTTATGGAGAACTAACTGAGCTGTTCTAAGGACTCAAATAGACTTGTAGGGTGCAAACTTTTCAGTGACTTACACCCTTTAATGGTTTTCCTCATCTATCATATTCTATTTACGTGGATTCAAAACCTTTGGGGTCAAACACATTGTCATTTGTGTCTCATAAAAATATAATTTGAAATTTTTCTTATAAATTTTATAAGAAAATGTCTGAAATGCATGTTGCATTCTTCAACCCTTCTCCAAGAAAGTTTTTTGGCTTCATATCTTACAGAACACAGTCTTCTAGTTCCTGTTGCAATGGGCTTGTGTTAGGCCGTGTACACGTCTCGGCATCTTTGATTCTGGAGTACTAACTGCTTAGAGAGTGGCCTAGATTAGGCTCTGGAAGTAAGAGTACCTCATTTATAGGCGGATAGTAAGTACCTTACATAGGGTGAGCAGTAAACTGTCTTACTGTGGATATGTGGCAATATCAGAATACACAAAGTGAAAACTGACGGACAGAGCTATCAGCTTACAAGTTAGCAGTTAGTCTGAGTGTATCACGACAGCACAGAACCATTATCTGAGGTGTGATTTGAGTTTGTGTTTCTAAGTTATTACCTGAGTCAGATAGAGACTCTGATCCCATTTGTTAAAGGCGGAAATGTGCTTAGTCTTTTAGAATGTTTAGAAAAGTACACAGTAGTTTGTTACAAAACAAGAAGTCGGGAAAGTACAGACCCTGGTTGAAATAAGCGTGTGGTGTGGTGTGGTGTGATGTGGTGTGATGTGTGTGTGTGTGCGTGCTAACCAGTTGTAATTACAAATGTGCTAGCTTAAGGGAAGATCTATTGTAGAGATTATGGATTTATAGGTAATCTAAAAAATAATGAAGCACCCTAAGCTCTTTAACTTAATTTAGCTTTAAGACCTTTATTATCCATACCCCCTTTTCTCTATCAAAAAGAAATATTAATAATTTTGGGAGGGGCATAAACCAGTTTAGATTTACTAATATTGTGGCTTGTTAATTTAACAACCCAAATCAACTAATAAGTAAGTCCACACCCTTAGAGATGTCAGAAAACAAGTCTTGAAATCGATTATTTTCTCATGGACAGGACTGCTGTTCTTCCCACACATTCTTTAATATCCTTAATGTCTTCTAAGATTAACCTTAGGCATCTTTGCCAGATAGCCCCGATTCTCCTTTCCTGTTAGGCTGATTTCTGCTCTTGCCAGCAATTGTGCCCCAGCATGAGAATCACTATCACAGACATTGTTTTGTGCAAAGAACAAATACTTATTTTAATATGGTTATTTTAATGATATAAGAAAGTTATCAGGTTGAAGTAATATGGAGCCCATTGTTCATAATCTAAAATTAACTAGAAATTGGCTTGACACATTGAATGTGTGAATGAATGTGACTGAAAGGACCAAAGAGAGTTGAGTTTGTGTTTGTGCTCTAGAATGAAAGTCTAAGAGGGTTATAGACTGTCCTGCAGTCATCTCATTTTCAGGCTGATTTGCCTTAGGAAGTGTGTGTGTGTGTGTGTGTGTGTGTGTGTGTGCGCGCGCGCGCGCGCATGCACTTTTAATCTGAGGGGCATTTTTCTGGTTCTTTTTTTGGTTCTTTCCTTTGGGATTTTGTGTAACTACCACTCTTGATATTTTGAAATGCAGTTGAATAGTGTGGATTTATGAAACTATATAAATAGCTATTTATATGGTGAAGTTTTCAAGATGTTAGCTGTTTCTTATAGAGACAAAATGTTTAATGATATATATATATATACACACACACAAGTATATCATTATATACATATATAGATAGCTATATATGAATACAGTTCAATTGGAAAGCTTTGTTTGATGAACATTTTCTTGTTCTACTAGAGAAGTTGATATATTTGTTCAGTTAAATCTTTTAAATAGACTGGAGGGTATTTAAGATTTTTGCTGGACACCCTTGTTTAGGACATGACAGAAGTTCTCACGGACACAGTCAGGTTCCATTTTCTTAAAACTCAGCCATGGTTTAGCAGTAAATTTTCTCATCTAGCACCAGGACCTCCTGTAAGCTATGCGTGAAGCCTGATAGCTTTCCTGAGAAGGAGGTGCTGTATGTCATGGGCCCTGGCACAGCACCGTTGGCTTCTCAGGGGACACTGTTGATTTAAATTTTCATGTGTGCCATCCAGGGTTAAACTCTTACCCAGGACACTCCCTTAGTATTTGCAACATAGAATTCCAACGCTCCTTTTCTAAGCCTTCAGGAGCTTTGGTTTTTAAAGAAAGGAAATAAGGTATTATAGGAAGAACAAGGATAATTTAAGATCAAAGAATGGTGTAGGAAATAGTGCTTCCGGGACCTTCCTTTTGCACGGTGGCAGGCAGGGTAACCTCTTTCAGACACCCAGACTGTCACTCCTCACCCAGCATAGTTTGGTGAGCTCTGTTTTGCCGATATCCTGTATGTAGGATGGCTGAAATAGGATTTCCTCAGAGTTCACCAGGAACTGAACAAACAGTACCTTGTTACTTCCTGAGACTCATCCTTTTTTCCCTTCCATGACCTCATTTTTTTCTTTTCCTATCTCATTTTCTGATTGGGCATTTTAGTGTCTTAAATGTGGCTCTGAACTAGGGGGGAAAGGACTAGATTCTGAGCCAGTAGTGCAGGCTTGAATCCGGGCTCTGTCGCTTTTGTTCACTTTGATCAGAGCTTTGATTAGGTTCAGGTCTCACTTTGACATTTGATTAGTACCTCCTGTGGTTAAAATAATATGCATTTGACAGTGAGTGCTGAGACAGTCGATAGAATTTTAAAGTTCTGCGTTACGATACCCACTGGAAATGGTGTTTTCTGAAATTCACCTTCGTCTATTTCCATTTTTTTCCTGTATATTTAAGAAGGAAAAAAATCCTTTCATATAATCTTACTTTTGTCACCACCTCTTTATCTTTCGGAGTCAACAGATAACTTTTCTAAGGCTACTTTGGGGAGCTGGTGGTAGGTGTGATGGGGTAAACAGGAGTGACTTAGAGGTTCTGGTCAGCACTTGTTGGTAAGGAGTAGGCTGGCCAGCATTTCCTCCACTGCCTTTTCCTGCTCTCTTTCTTTGGTTTGGCTCAGAACATTCATTGACTCTTTACCATATTCAAATTTCCGCCCCTTTATTAGCTCCCCACCCCTCTGGTCACCTGTCATCTGTCATCCTGAGCATTCAGTCGGCCCTGGCATCTGTGTCCTGTTGGCACTGGCTCTTGTTTTGCTTATTACCTGTTTTTTTTTTCATTTAACCTACAAATTTCATGATTGTAAATTTATGATCATTTTATAATGTAAGGGGTACCAGGAGGCTGAGAACACTTTCTATAGTGTCTGCAGACAACAGTGCTCTTACTATTGAAAACTTCTTAAGAATGTCTCAAAACAACCTTTGGAAGTACCCCTATTTATTCTGTTTGTAAGACATGAAGAATATGGAAAAAAATCACTGAGGAATTTCTGATGATAGGTTTAGATTGCAGAGAAGTGTGGTAAAACAGGCTGAGTTTAACTGGATAAGTTACTGTTTCTTTTTAAAATCAGGGCTTATATTCTCAGTGGTTAGACTTGTGGTTGTCCAGTAGTCTCCTAGTTATCCATAAGATCTCATCCTTTTGAAACTGTGCAGGATATAAAGGACATTATTCAATTTTAACATACAATGTATTTAAAATGTGTAATACTATTTGTGACAGAGGGAAATTCAAAGAGGAAGGGTTGTTAGGTTAATGCACAAAACCAGAAGCATATATTATAAGGTCCCCTGCGTTATGCGAGCACAGTTCCCCGTTCTGGTAAGACTCTGGGCTACCATTGAGAGACAAGTTTTGCTAATGCCTTGCTCCAGTGAGTGTGGGCTCTACCCTTAAAGTCATGGTGCGTCTTGTGCGGTAAATTTGTCCTTCTCCCTTGATGTTTCCTGCTCCCTGTAAGCGATCCAGTGTGGTATGCTTGTTTCTGAACTTGCCTATCTCAGAACACAGCTAGGATCTGTTTGGGAGAAATTAATGCTTATCATATGAAATGTTTTCAGTAAACAAGGAGAAGCACTGGCTAACTCTGTGAGGGTCGTGGCAGCATTCACCTTTCTGGGCAAGCTGAGCTGTGATCCAGAATATTTTCTTCATTTAGGATACTGGCTTTCACATTCTTTACCTGTATGTGTGGCACGTGTGCTGATCTTACATAATGGATCTTTTGTTGTTGTTATTGTTTTGGTTTTTCAAACTAATTTATTTAGCAGTCTCTCTGAGAATCTCTCTCATTTCCAAAGCAGATGTCATACACCGTAATTTAGATGTATACAGTTCATCAAGCGGAAGCGATGGTCTGGAGAGAATAAGTGCCTGTATTTATGCTGCAGTTATCGCATCGAACAAGGGAGCAGCTGAAGGCACGGGGGGTGGGGTGAGGGGTGGACCGGCAGTGTGATGCTCCAGATGATATCCTTCCCCACACCTAGTGTGTGTAGGCTCAGTGATGTAACTCTTCCCTGTGGAGAGTGCCTGGGACTGTGGTATAAACTGGAGACCAGACTGACATAAATACCGAGAAAGAGGAACTGATGTATCATCACCGGAAAGTACTCCATAGCCAGAGTGCTTTTCCTCCTAATGTGCATCGGTGATCACTCTTGAAAACCTAACTCTTTCAGAGCCTTGTCTAAACGGACAGTAGCTTGGGAGTACTACTGATGGTTTGTTTTGTTTTAATTTTAAGTTATCTTTTTGAGATAGAATCTCACTCTGTAGCCCAGACTGGCTTTGAACTTGTGATCCTTCTGTCTCAGTCTCTCAGGTACCAGGATTATAGGCGTGTGCCACTGTGCTTGGCTCCTTTTTAAACCAAAATGTCTGAATGTGGTTGGCATAGAATAGTTTTAACACTTTCTTCCTAGAAAGAAAAATGGAGACTCGTTTGTATAGTTTTTTTTCTTAGTGGTTATGATAGTGGAGACATTTTCCACGAAGAAATTTAGAAACACTCTCATTCTTTCCCCATACACACCGTTAGTCATTAGCTCTCCCTGTGTAGATGGACAAATAGGAAGTTCCCCATAGAATCTGGCAGAATGTTCACCTGTGGTTCCAGCCTAAGTGTTAGCCCCTGCCTTAAGATGTCCCAGGACCAGGGAGCAGCTTTAGAGTTACATGCTAACGTGGCTTTGTTGAAGGAGCACAAGTAGAGCTGAGCCCGCAGATGCTAAGAAACTCACTTTAAAATTGTGATAACTCTCAACCCACTGATGAATCACTTAGCTAAACTACAGTATACTTTTTTAAAAGCTCAATGGTCTCAGTGCTTTGAAAGTTAAGCACCTTTTGCTAAGTGGACTTAGGGAAGTTTGGCACCGGTGAGCTGGCTTTGTGTGCAGCACCTGCAGTGAGGTCCAGAGCATCGAGCAGTCACTGAGACAGGACCAGGGACCAGCTTCCTGCTATGTGACTATGTGACTAAGACAGCTGACAACTACTTTTACTGTCCTTCACCACATGGGGGCATTCTCCTCTTCTTTCTCTCTTCTCTTTTTTTCCAAGTGAGTATGAAATGGAAAAAGTGTAGTCAAGCAAATTAAATGTGGGATTTTAAAGTTGAGTTTTATGGCAAACTAGAGATTTCTGTGTGAACAGTGTTAGCTTAATATCATAGTGCAAAGGCAGACACTTTATGTAACCTTTAGAAATATGTTTACCATCAGGGATTTATTGTTACAACAGAAAAACTAAATGTACTGTGAAGTTAAAGACAGGAAGAATAGCTCCCAGAGGGTGATACTCAAACAAGAGCGAGTTTGATGAATACCCGCGTTATGTGAACCTATTTTCCCTTCTGTTAAGAGTATAAACTACACTGTATGAATATGTGTACTGCATGTTTACATAAAACAATTTCATTTTGAAGGATTATTTAAACTATGTTTATATGTAATACCTAACAGGCTGTAAATATTGTATACTATTGATTTTTAATTTTATATGAGCAATTTTTTTATTTCCCAAGTCATGTACAAATCTCATTGTGTATATAGCATAACTCTCTGGAGAACACAAATTTTGCAGTGAATTTTAAGTATTTTAATTGCAGTAAGCATCAGGTTAGCCTCAGAGATGCTGGTCCTTATTTTCAATTCTTTTTCACCACACATTTTCTTCAAAGGGCAGCAATAAACATATGCAAGTTATCCTGATTGTTGAGCGTTGGCCTGCGAAGATAAGAGCGCAGTTCGCTTCACTGCTGTAAAGGGCAGGTGCAGAGCTCACACCATCTTGCGTCTGGTCCCAGGACAACTTCTGCGATCCGTGCATGGCTCTCCTCTTTGTAACATACAGGGTGAACTGCTGATAACACACACATTTGTCAAACTGAACCCAGCACTTCAGTGTCATTACACAGAATTTATTGGATTAAAGTTTGTAATATACAGTATTTTAATAAAGTTTCTGTATTCAATTTCATGCACTTATATATAAATAAACCTGTCTTTAAAAACTTTATACACTGCTGGACTCTGGGGTTGTGTGTAGTCTGTTTGTTCTCACCTCATCACAGTGGGCTGTATTCTCACAGGCCAGTGATGTGGCAGTCACAGTGCTTGCCTAACATTTGTAAGATCCAGTTCAATCCCTGGTACCACAGAAGACAGAAAATACGGTAACATGACCTCTCCTGATCTTTCATCAGTTTTTGCTGGGCCAGGTTCACCTGTGGACTTTGAAAGCATTGAAAAGGTAAGCAACAAGTTGAAAGACCAAGTTGTCCTACTTTATATTTGCCTGTAGCCAGTCTTAAACCAATCCTGGACCACGTGAGCATTTATTTCTAAAAATTATGTTATGGAACTGGGGTGATCTCACGGTCAGCAATGCTAGCTGTGTTCAGAGCTCCAGCACACATGTAAAAAGCCTAATGCTATGGCATGTTCTTACAACTCAAGTGTTAGGGGGAGATGATGCCTAGGCTTGCTTAGCCAGTCCTGATGGAGAAGCTCCAGGCCCAGTGTAGACACTGTCTCTAAAATGAGGCAGCGTGGGACATTACAGGGGGTAAACACGCGTGTTCCCAAGTCTAATGACCTGAGCTCAATCCCCAAGCCTCACACGGTGGAAAAAGCTCAGATGTAAATGGAGAGTGGTAGAGGGAAGCATCCGACGATGACTCTGTGGCATCATGGAGCCTGAGGTTTTGGACTGTCGATTTTTAGGCAGAATCTGTTTTTTGTCTGTTTGTTGTTTTTTAAAGGAATTTTTGAGGAGGCGCCAGGCTCACTAACATCATCTTAAGGAAGGAGTGGGCAGTCACTCCTTACGAATGGCACAGGGACAAAAACTAGCTCAGCTGTAACGCTAAGAAAGTGGAGTATAATTCTTATATTTGTGAAATTGAAGTGTACATCCCTTTTTGTACTAGAAAACATTCTCATTCTGCCATAAGAATTACAAAATTACTAAGTACTTTTCCACACTGACCATGAACCAAACCAAACAAAACAGAGACCTCAGACAAAATGCACTAATGCACAAGAAGTTTATTATTTTGCCTTATTTTCTTGGACCCTTAATATTTTGAAATATGTAACTATTTTTACATATTTTATATCTGCTGAGCATTGAGAGAAGGCACTAAATTTCAGACAACAGAGACAAAGAGAACCCAGAAAAAAAGACACTTGACTCCTATGCCAAGCCTTGTGGAAGACAAGTCCTGCCCAGATGGGATAAAATAGCTCAGTCTTACTGAATGGGTATTCACATCGTCAATGTTTTTAAGCCTAACCCTTGCCAATTCATAAAATGGTGTCTGTAGTTTTGGGGACAATGAAGGAAACGAGGAAGACGCTGTGGTGGATCTTTCAGAGAGAAATTGGATCTGCCTCCAGAAACACTTGAGAAGACTCTCTACCTCTTAATACTGTCTACTTGCACTTAGTTTCTCATTGTTGTTGTCACCAGACCCAGTTTTATGAATATCCTTTTGGGTTCAGAAAGGAAAGTATGTTTGGGTTCAAAAATTCTGGGGAGAGTTTGTAAGATGGAATTGCATTGGATGGTTTAATTGCAAGGCCACATACTGCCGCTAGATGGTGCAGTAGTTCTATTTTCTTTTTCCACTTAGGCGTCAGGTGGTCTGTAAAGGCTTATTCCCTTAAGATACAGCTAATGTTTTAACTCCTGAAGACAAGTGAGCAAATTAAATCTGAGAAAAAACATGGTTTCTACATGCCATCTCTAACCAAGTTTTAATTTCTGAAGAATGTTTAAGATACAGTGTTGGGAGTTATTTACAAATAAAGAAAATCACATTCGTTGTTAATATGACTTTTAACTAAGTCATTATAGCCTGGCCTTGATTTATGCATTTTTCTTAAATTCCGATACTTAATGCCTAATGATAACTTTATCGAGTTGGCGATGGTACATAGCTAGTGATGGTTACATGGCTTACAGGAGAAGAGGACACGGGACATTCCACAGCCTTACCGCACCATCGGAGTTGCCTGTCCAGCCCTGCTCCGCCACCCACTGTGTCAACAGCCATGTTGTTTAGTTCCTGTGACCCTTAGTTTAAACATCAGTAAACTGGGAATAACATATATTCCACCTATAATTCTTCCTCCCATCAGCTATTTGTCATCAGGACAGTTAGCTGGATGTAATTCTGGGTATTTGCTACAGGTTTTGGTAGGAAGTTAAAATAGATTTCTTTCAAAGCCCAGAGCCAGATTCTGTGTCCTGGAGGCTATGGCACATTTTTGAGAAGTTTCTCTCAGACTAAAACTGTCCTATTGACTAGGGTGCTACTTGTATGACAGAGCCTGCTGGGGGATTTTCTATTCTATTCTTTCCTTTTTCTGTTTTTAGAAACAGTAATGGAGAGGAGCCTGTTACAAAGCAGAATGGATGAACTTGCTCACCAGCAAATTCCTTGCATTCCCTAGACCAAATATGTCCATGCAGAGGAAGCCACAGCAGTGACTTAAGTGAGGTCCCCTGAAGGACAGGCATGACGTGCCTGTCAGCTGGACAAGGTCACCAGCTACCACAGATCCTGTTGCTAATGGTTTGTTTATTGTTGTACAGAAATAACCATAGTTCAGACCCCTGCAAGGCCGGCACTTTCATGTCCAGAGCTTCGGACTTGGAAATCACACGTTACATTACACAGTGTGCCCTGTAGGGACTGTGGACGCAAACACGGATGTTGCTTCCAACCATAGTCAGGACACCTTGAGAAGAGGTCCTGTGAGTTTTCACAAGCCTGCTTTTCCTTCCTTGTCCCTTTACGTTGACGCTTTTAGGATTTGCCTTGAAGGTCCTGTGGGCGCTTCCGGAGTGAGACCTGGTCCTCCTCTTGGTCTCACCTCCCTGTCCGTGAGACTCCATTTTAAACCTAATGTTCTCCTAGTCTCTTCCCTGATCAACATGGAATGAGATGAACTCACCTTGTCTTCTCAAAGTTTGGGCTGACACTGTTCGTGCAACACCGCTTAAACAGGTGTATTGTACTTACTTCCCTAGACTGAGACCAATCTGTCGTCGAGACTCAACATGAACCCTAACTCCAGCCACAACCCTAACTGTAACCTCAACCCTAGCACTGTGTTTGAAGCTCTAGTCTCTGAAGATTCTTATTCAACCTTGTTAACTTGAGCTACTTGTTTTTTCAAGGTCAATGAAACAGCAAGAAAGTTTGAAATCTAAATTATAAGTGTGTGTGCACACGCGTGTGTCTGCACTCACATGAGCCTAAAGGAAACATGAAAGCATTTTTATTGGCAGAGCAGCTCATTCTCATTCTGCTGTTTCCCACCCTTTACTGTCAAACCTCTTTTAACATACTTCATTTTTTTCCCTTCTCAGTCTGATCTTATTTGGAAAGTACTTTCGTTGTTCATTTAGGGTATCTGTTTGTTGCTTCTGTTTGGATTGTAACCCAGGGCTTGGAGCTTAGGAAAGCACTTGGTCCTGAATACATTTACTTGATAAACAAAGGTCTTTCTTGGGACTCAGATAGCTTGTTAGGCAAAGTCAATCCTGCAGGTCGACCTACAGTGACCACAGCAGTCCCTGTGTCGATTCAGGTGGCCCTTGGGGGCCAGTGGTTTCTTTGGACATGGATTACTTCCTGGATAGCCTGATCCCGCTCCTCTACATGCCATTAAACTTCACCACTTAATAAAGAAAGGAGAAAGAGCCCGCCTAATTGAGGCTCAGGAGGGATTCCCTCTAGTAGTGCTGGATCTGCCTGTTCCTTCCTGTTACATACCAGTGACCACGGACTGGTGAAGTGGTCCCGGTGTTTAATTAAGGCCTCAGCTAAGAACCAGCATTGATTCTGAACTCTTGATTCTTCTTCAGGGATTCAATAGGTAGTTGGATTGGCAAAAAAAGAAATCAAGTCAAAAGCAGTTTTTGTGGCTATTTTGAGTCCAGCATAGATAAGAACTAAAGGGTTGTCATGGTAGGGGGACGCTGCATTTGAGAGATGTCTGCAGACCAGGGCCTGAAGAATGTCAGCAGCTGGTTCCATGGCTGTGGTGGAAAAAGTGAGCAACTTGCTGATTGGCCCCAGTCAGGATCAAGCGACAACATATCAGTTGTGACAGCGGGATTCATTTGTGGTGTCAGATACTGTCATGGAGAAGTATTAAAAGCTTGGGCTGAAAGTTAGCCTACAATGGTGTCCCCAAATACCGACTAGCCTCAGCATTACGTCAACCTCCTCTATTGTAGAGATGAGGGGCAGAGACAACTCTGCTTCATGGTGAGCAGTGTTATTTTATGTGAATCACTTTCTATGTTAAAATATCCCTGTTTAAAATGTGTATAAATATCTGCCTTCAGTCACCATTTCTGGGATGACAGAGGTGGGCGGGATCTTCTCTCTTTGCAACATAGAAGAGAATTAAGAGAAACTAGATGTGGGATATTCAGAAGAACTCTCCCCAAAATGAACAAAAAGAAACCCCTGAGATAAGTCCCAGTGTGAAAGCAGGGCTTTTATTATAATTGAAAATCTGAACAACCCAGCAGAAAATAAATAAGAACTGGTTTAAGTCTTCAATATCTATTCAGTGTTTTAAGTTCTGGAAAATAGTGAAATTTGAAGAAAAATTAAAGTTCCAATTTGAAAAGGTCATTTGGTAGGATTACTACTTTACAATATATACCTCAAAGGATTTTTTTTGTTATCTCGGATACTTCTAACCTGGGCTGGTCTCATCCTTTTGGAAAATTGGCAAAACAACCGTATATATCTGAAACTTTTTAATCTTCTCCCTTTTTAACACACAATTAAACATAGATCAGACTAAATGTAAATAGGATTTATTAAATGTGTTCCAAAGGGCATGGGTATGAGAGAATTTGTGCAGAATTATCTGTCCAAAATTTCTTTTGATAAGGCTGGCCTCTGTATTTCTGTCTTAGAGACTCACAATTCATACATGCATATTTAAGAGGATGGAAAGAGCTAAACCCCTTTCTGGTTTTGTTTAATTTCCATGAGTACGCAGAAAAATATCAACAGTGGTAACCAAATTTCCCTAGCTCACTTTCTGCTTTTCTGAGAGCATTGTGAGCATATTTTTAAATTGACATGGTCTCCCCAGCCTAAAATTCCCCAGCCGCCTAACCTGAACTGGAGTCAGAGCTTTGACCATCCGTTTCACCCAGATCCCTAGCTCAGCCTTGCCCCTCTCCTGCCCTCCACTGTTTTGCTGACCTGTTTCTTTGCTCTCTGCAAGGCTCCTGGACAATAACAGCTTCCCAGCCCTATAATGTCATGCCTGGCATATCAATGCCTGGAATTTCCTAAACTGCATTTCCAGAAACAAGCTTGTTGGCTGGCCCTCGTTGTTCATGTCCTAACTCAGTAGCCTGTGACTGTGGGGACCCTCATGAGTCCAGAGTTGCAACTCAAGCATGTGTGAGAGGTCCAATCTAGAGACCATCACAGCATTTCAGGAACAGGAGAAGCTCCTGAGGGATGAGATGGGTAGAGGTGGCATTCCTGGTGACTGGAACTGGAAGTATGGATTTCCAAAAGTTGATATGGGGTCTTTAGCCAAGAAAATAACAAGAGATGAGCAGTCAGGGTGACTGCTACCTCTAAAAAGCTAGGCTTGGCCATCTGTCCTCAATAGGGCAGTGAAACAAGTATTAGTGACAAGCAGAGAAAGGAGATTTATTCAACGATGCCACATTAGGATGATAAAGAAGTTCAATGACACCTCCCAAGTTTGGAGTACTGACCTAAGGTTCAGGTTTAGCGTAGCCCCACTCATCACTGACCCATCATTGTCTGGGCTCCTGGTCTATCCCTCAAGGTCACCAGACAGGTCAGAATGATGTGAAATCTCTTCCTGGGAAACAAGTCCCTCCTTTGGCGGGCACCAGCTTTAGAGCTTCAAACTTGTCCTTTTCCCAGCAAGAGATTCCTGGGGAAATTCCAATTCCTTGGAGACCATTGTTCAGTAGTCTGATAGTCAAAGGGAGGGGTACAAATATCTCTCTTTAGAATAGCCTGGCTTTTACCAGGACAGTTCTGCCAAGAGTACCAGAACAATGAGTTTGGACTTTACATTCAGGCAGAACAATACTACTTTGTCTGAACTACTTTCTATGACAAAAACAAAACAAAACAAAACAAAAAACAAAACAAAACAAAAAAAAACCTTATGCCTCCATCTCAAATTATATGGCGAGGTATGGACTGCAGTCTTAGTCTGCTTGTCCTTGCTGTGACAAAATGCTCGAGAGCACATCATTTAGAATGAATAGGTTTATTTGGCTGGTAGTTCTGGGCCCTGTGAAGTCCCAGAGCATGATGTGGGCATCTAGCGAGGGTCTTTTCGCTGCATAATGGCATGATGGAGGGTATCACATGGTGAGACAAGGCCAGGGACCAACCCAGCCCTCTCCTCTCAAAGCCGGCGGTGCCACAGGAGGGCTCACTCTGCCGACCTCAGCCATCCCTGCTTACTTCCCAAAGCCCGCACTTCCAAATACCGTTACCATGGTTTTTGAAGGCAAAGCCTCTAATGAAAAAATGTTGGGTTAATATCGGGACCACAGCAGAGGCTGCTGTCAACATCTCTCCAGCATGTTCTTTCTTGATAGTTGGAAAGACCAAAGGTTTCCTTGTCCAATCCCTCAATCTGATTCCCATCTTCGCCACTTAATATGCTGGATGACTTTGGGAATGTTAGTCACGTCATTTCTCTGAGCCTCAAAAGCTTCCAAAATGAAATGGTTTTCAAAATCTACCCCAGCAATTTATTGGAAGGTTGAATGAACCAATAGAAGCCTGAAATAGAAACTATGGCACTTGGGGCTGGAGAGATGGCCCAGCAGTCAAGATGGCTGTTCTTACAGAGGAGCTGAGGTCGATCTCCCAGCACCCACAGGGGGACTCACAGCCATCTGTAGCTCTAGTTTCAGGGGGTCCAATGCCTCTCCTGACCTCCGCAGGCACTCCACACACGTGGCACACATACGGACACTCAGGCAAATGCACACAGAAAAATAAATAAAATGTTATGAAGGAAAAGAAACAGTGAGAGTGGAGTGAAACGCAGCCGCAAGTGTTCTGCAGCTGTGGGCTTGGAGGAGGGCAGGCATCCTGCACTATGTACAGAACTCTTTCCCAGCCACACTGGAAGAGAGGTATGCTGTCTGCTCTGCTGTTACCCAGCATTTCTGACCACCCCACACAGCACTGATCACCCACAACAGAGAATGGTGTGGAACTGAGCAAGTGTTTTTTTTTTAATTTTTTTCCTCTTTCTATCTCCTACAGACTGCAGTGACTCCCCGCCCCCATGCCACGTCTATGAAGACGTATTAAAACATCTGTGACTGTGGAGAGTTGGGATGCTGAAAAGCAGGTGCCGGAAGTATTAGGGCTGTCTTCAGCCCCTTTAATAAGCATCTATCACCCTCTTCTATATCCGGCCTGACAGCCTTTTAGCTATCAGGTGGAACCTTTAAACCTCAGGAGGGTGTCAACTCCGCAGACCTCTAACTTGCACAGACCTAACGGCTAAGCGGGCCATCAGCCAGCATCTTGGCTCTACAGCAGAGATTCCCTTACCTTGTTGAAACCTGCCTGCCTGGTGTATTTAGTAAATGAGTTGGTGTGTAACGTTCTTTTGTGACAGGACTGCGAAACATTCATGTGATTGATTCCACAGTAGAGAGAACATGACATTTGGATGGGAATATGCTATCTTTTAAAAACCCTTTGGACAATGTTTTTACTAATAATTAAGTTAACCTGTGTTGTTTGGGTTGTTATGAGACCCCAACCTCTTTTTTTTCCTTTCCTTCATTAACATCAGGGTGAGCTGCCATTAACAGAAAGCCACCTGGGCTGCCTCAAGAAGATGTCTTCCTGAAACTTAATCTGCCCAGTGACCCGCTTGCAAAACAGCAGATCATAGGAGGTGAAACCAATTGACCCCAACCTGTCAGTGCAGGCCTAGGACTCCAAAACAAAACTTGCTTTTGTAGTTTCTCATTTTCTCCTTTTCAAAGGTAGTTGGTGAGAGCAGGCAGTGCCTGGTGGAAGTTCTCTACAATGGCTCTCATCTGGATACTCTGTGGGGCCAAAAAATGTTGCAAATAAATGGAAATAAACTTCCATAAAACGAGAGTTTAGCTGCAAGACACAAGGCGAGCAGCTATCACAGGTCAAAGGGTCTACTTGGGTCCCTGTTCTATTGCTTTCATCCTCACTGCCTCAAACCTGAAGCCTCTCTGGATGGAAGGCACTGCCTTGTGTGATCCATCAGTCACATCTTGTGGTATGTTCGCCGGGTTTTCCACATGCTCCTGCTGATGAGGCGAGGCCTGGGGAAATGGCTCAGTCATGAGGAAAGAGGCCAAAAGAGAAGGAAGAAAGAAGGGGTGGGGGCATTGGAAGATTGATACATGTTGGAGGAAAGTCTCAAAGGAGACACAAGAAGCCCCCAGCAGGAAGAGGAATGCTGTTGGGTGGCTGTGGAGTGTCGCACAGGTGGTCCCTATCTGCTGGTGCTAGTTTGGGAGCTTGTGAGAGCTTTCGGAGGTAAGGTGTAGCTGGAGGAAGTAGGCCACTAGGGTAGTGAGGCAAGTCATTGGGGGCATATTCTCCCTGGCTCCTTCCTGCTGCTTTCCCACCTTCCCTCCTGGTCTCCAAAGCTGAGGAACAGCCTCCACATACGCTTCTGTGCCTGTATGTTCTGCCAAGGGAGCCAAGCGACTGTGCTCGGAACCCTCAGTCTTTCTTCCCTTTAGGCATTCGCACCAGGGATTTGGTCACAGAGATGAGAAGAGCAACAAACACATCTGCCCACAGGACATCTGTTCCAATGCCACGGAACAAAGGGAGACAAAATTGACTGTGAGGGGCTGGGAAGATGGCTCAGTGGCTACTTGCCTTGCAAGTAGGATAAAGACTTTCAAAGCCTAAAAGCCCATCCACACCCCCAATGTGGTAGCTCATGTCTTTAATCTCAGTGCCCCTACAGTGAGAGGTCGAGGCGGGAAAATGCCCGGAAGCTCAGGGGTCAGCTAGTCAGACCTTGCATCAACAACAGGGTGGAGGTGAGGAGCGACCCCAGTTTGTCCTCTGCCCTTCACACATGGGCTGTGTCGCCTCACACCTGCACACTGTGAGCCAATGCTCCCAGGATGACACTGCTCCTCCCGCTGGCCTGTCTACAAGGCTGACTAACTGATCAAAACATCGGTGTTCTGGAGGAGAGGTGGGGAAGTTGTGGGTCCTGAGCCCAGTTACAATTATCTGGGCTATCTTCAGTCTTCTAAATGGTCTTTTCTAGCCCACCTTTGCTGTGAATGACCCAGCATCCTGTGTCTAACAGGAAAAAACAAACAAACAAAACCCAAAACCCTTTGGGGTATATTAAAAAACCTTAGTTTGCACCAAGAGTGTTGTCAGACAGCATCTGAGGCCCAGAGATGAGCTTTTCCTAACTTGCTGCAGCTGCCACTTACTGTTTCTATCAGAGTATTAAAAAAAAAATGGGCTTTGATTTTTTTTTTTTGCTTTCCTCCTTCTGTTGCTATCATACATGCACATAAGTACGCATCATACACAAAGTCAGTGCTGGAATCACAAATACACACCACCACGACCTGTGACTTCTTCTTTTTTTTTTTTTCAATTCTGACGTGTTCAGTGGTAAAGAAGAATAACATATGTGGTTCAGAGGTATATATTTAAAAAACAGTTAATCCATACAAACATACATCCATTCATCATCTATCATTTCCACAGAAAAACGGCAAGTAGAAATGATGTGTACTTCAGGTATATAGCATGATGCTTTGACATATGTTGACATCGTGGAATGGTGAAATCTTGCCAGCTAGCATCAGTGGTATTTCATTTTTGCTCATGATGAAATATTTAAAGTCGACTCTTTCCCCCAGAACATTACGGCCAACTGTCATCCGCGTTACTCAGTAGAGCTCTTGTCCTTACTCCTCTGTGTAAACATTTGACCAACATCTTCCCAATACTGCTCCTCACACCCCAGCCCTATACGCTCTTCTACTCTCTGCTTAGAAGTGTTCTAGATGCACATCACGAGATCATGATGTGATGTATTTTTTTCCTTGGTTTGTTTCATGTCACATGATATCCTCTAGATTCATCCATGTTTCTGCAAATGACAGCATCTCCCCCTCTGCTTCCTCTTCCTTCTCTTTCTCCTCCTTCCCTTCATCCTCCTCCTCCTAGGCTCAGATAGTATCCTGCTTCATCTACACACCATGCTTGCTTTATACATACGTATCAGATATCCCGCGTATAGTATGTTTACTTTATGATTCATAACAGTAGAAAATTATAGTTATAAAGTATCAACAAAATAATTTTATAGCTGGGGGTCACCACAACATGAGCAACTTTATTAAAGGGTCATAACAACAAGGGGGTTGGGAATCACTGGCTTACTCTTTCATTCTCTGAGCTCTCTGGTCCTGACACAGATGCTCTCTTTTCCGAACTCTGGAAAAGCCTGGTCAGGCTCTACTAGACCGTCAACATTGAGTCTTACTTCCTATCACTTTTTTCTCCTTTATTTTTTATTAAAATACAATTACATAATTTCCCTTCACCCCCTTTCTTTCTTCCATCTTCTCCCATGTTCCCCTGCCCCCTTACTCTTTCTCAAGTCTTAGCCTCCTCTTACTTAATTGGCATCCATTAAATAGCTAAGTACAGCCTTGAGACTCTGTTCAGTGTGGCTTGCCTGTACATGATTTCAGGGCTGACTGCTCGGTATCAGATAACCAATTAGGGATCTCCTGGGGAAGACTAGTTCTCCTGCTCTTAGATCTTTTAGTTGCATATAATTCTTTGACTATAAACTATAGAAACGTGGGAGCCCTGTGCGACTCCCCTTCCATAGTAGTGTGGCTTACTATTGTCCTTGTTCGGTATTATTCAGGCAGCCATGATATTGAAGTACCATGGGTGTGGCTTCCCTGGCACTTCTAGAAGACACGGTCTTTCAGCAGATTGCCTGGTCCTTTGACTGCTGTGTTTACTGAGTCTTAGGTGCAGAGGTAGCATTACAGCTGTAACCCTTGGGGCTGGCCACCCCCTGATCAGTTGTTCTTTGCATTTTGACCAGCTGTGGCTTGCTATAATGGTGTTTGCCTGTTGCAAAGAGAAACTTCTCACCATTCTTGACCTTGGCCTTCCTAGCACAGGCTTAGCAGAGGGGCCTGCTAAGGCAGATCCTCAAGATGACCCTGCCCCTGATGTCTCCTTTCAGTAATTTTCCTGGCCCCTCCCTTTGCTCCTTGGCTGTGTGAATCTTCCACCACCCTTGCTACCTTTGGGGTTGAGTCCAATCTCTGCCTCTATTGTGACAGTCCTACTGCAATGATCCTCCTTGCTTTAACAGGTGGCAGAATAAGTTTATCTATAATGAGACCTAGTAGGGCCATTGCCTTATTTTCACAGAGGTAGTAGGTCCTGAAAATAATAAAGAGTAACACAGAGAGGATTGTGCCATGGAAAGACAGGCATGCAAACAAACACAGTCTTCAAAATTATTGCCAAGGGGCTGGAGAAATGACTCTGTGGTTAAGATCACAGACTGTTGTCCCAGGGGACTAGGGTTCAATTCCCATTATCCACATGGCAGATCACAATTGTCTGTAATTTCAGTTCTAGGAGAGCAAACACTCTCACACAGATATATGTGGAGACAAAGCACCAATACATATAAAATAAGAATATTTTTTAAATTTTTGCCAAAATAAAAGAAGGGAAGGAGAGAAGCAGGTAGAGAAGGAGGGAGGGAACGAAGGAAGTCTAGAGAAAAACTCCACTCCAACAAGGAAAGAATAGCAGACTGTACACTTGCTTGGATATGAAAGGAATTTGACATTTTGCCATTCCTTGTCTCTGAGTGTTGTTCACACCTGGGTTACACAGAGCTGGGCTACTGAATCAGTGACCCTCCAGGGCTTAATAGTTCTGCGGGTCCAGACCTCCTCGGTGTAGGACACTTTCCTGCTTTAACCAGGAAGTAATTTCCAAGCAAAGTTAAGTCAGGCAGTTGTTACAGGGACTGTCTCTGGCATGAACTCAGTGGCTGGCTCTTTGATCACCTCCCCACAGAGGAAGACAATGCAGCCAGTCCTGATGAGACCTGATAGAGTAGTGTCAGATGGAAGGGGAGGAGGACCTCCCTTATCAGTGGACTGAGAGAGGGGCATAGGAGAAGAAGAGGGAAGGAGGGTGGGATTGGGAGGGGGCTACAGCTGGGATACAAAGTGAATAAACTGTAATTAATTTAAAAATAAATAAATTAAAAGAATGTAGATGGCGTGTTACTCTGAGCATGCAGCCTCTGGGCTGTGATAAAGCATCTATCTGGGCTACCCCTCTAGGCTCACATGTTGAATGCTTGGCTACCTGCATATGGTACAACTGAGGATGTGGGGACCTTTAAGAGATGGAGAGTGCTAGGTAGAAGTTAGATCCTTGGGTTTACCGTGCAGGGGATTTGAGACTCAGCTCTTGCTGTCACAGCTTCCTTACAGCTGCAAAGGGAGCAGCTCCCCCTCTGTGACATGCTCCCTGCCATGCCAGACTGTGTCATCACAAGCCCAAAGTAACAGGGCCAACAGACCACTGGCTGAAGCCTCTGAAACCGAAACCTTGAGCCTGAACAAACCTTTCCTGTTATGAAGGTGGTTTTTCTCGGGAATTTGTTACAGGAACAGAAATCATCTGCCTAAGGCAAACTATGCCTAAAGAGCAGATTTATAGTTTATTTAAAAAAATAGAGGACAGGGTGTTTTGGAAGATTCCAGTGAAGAGCAACCTATGTCTTAGCTCAGATAAATTATTCCATGAATAGGAATTTCAGATATTGTTTTGGGGCAGCTGTCAATGTGTCTGTTATGATTGATAGAGAGCTGTTGGGCTCACCTACAGGCAGCTGGGTGCTTCACTAGGGACCCCTTCCCAAAGACAGAGAATGTTTTAATTCTGCATATGCAAAAGTGCGTTAGTCAATAGCCTTTGCTGTTGTAAATGGAATTGCTAAAAGGGAACCTTGGCTTTGGAGCTTAAAAAGTCAGAGGAATGCTTTGACTCTCTTTTGCAATAAAGTTGTTCTCTTGATTCTTAGGAGACTGGTGAGACCGAGGTGGGTGAAATGGAGGGAGAAGACAAACTTTGGCAGTAGTGCCTGGAAAATGGCTCCCCGTGGGTGGAAAATACTTCAGTCGTTTCTCCGAGGCAAAATCGAAAGCGGAGAATTCATGCAGAAAAGCACACGGAAAATCCGAGCAAGAATATTTTTAGCCGACTGACCTTTGAGTGAGAGTATTATCTCCTTGAAAAGGAAAAAAAAAATATATCAAAAGAATGCTCTGTTACTAACAGAGGCAGGAGTTGGGGACAAGCCCGAGGTCGGAACATTCAAGACTGTGCTGCACACGGGCTGAGGTTCCGCCATCTTTTCTTTCCACCCGAGTGAGACATGGGCGTTGTTCTTGTGTAAGCATGTTTTCACTAGGTAGAGTGTGTGTGGAAACTCTGGATTCCCATGACATCTTCCCTCCCTGTTTTTTCCTCCTTCCTCTCTTATCTCCTGTCTCTCTTCCCAGCCCTCTTTCCCTGCCCCCTTTCATCCCACTTTCCCTTCCTCTCTCCCCTTATTCCGCTGGGCTTGAGTGGCTTGCTTTGCTGCAATAATTCTGAATTGTCTGCATACTGCATTCCACAAAACTCATTGAAAATAAGTTTGTTTTCAAAATTCTCTGCTGTCTCCCACATCAAGTCAACTCCCAATGACATTAGGGGTGGATGAGGTTTGGTTCTGGTTTTTGTTGTTGTTGTTGTTTGTAGACTTCTCAATTTTACTTCTTCTCTCTCTCATCCCTCTCATGGCCTGCAGATTCATACTGTAAAAGTGTAACTCTTGTAGCTTTGCTTTCTTCATTTTCCAAAGTGACCTCTCATGGCCTCTACTCCTCAGCATAGCTGCTATTGGTTATTTTCTTAGGAATGAGCAGAGGTGAAGCCAGTCCACAAATGACCAGGATGGTTGATGTCACTTTCCTGTTCATCTGCAAGCATGAGTGAGGGATGATCAGCAAATAAAGTCTGAATGTACTTAGCATGAAGTTATACACATAAACAGACTGTGAAACAATGGCTTTCACAAGGTTCACCTGTGTGCCATTCATTTCTTCTCAGTTTGATTCTGAAGGCACATTTATAATAATGAGTCAAATAATCCTTCGGGCCTCTTTCACATCCATCCCTACTATTCCTTTCATTGGAGCTGGCTCCAGCCATGCTTAGGCTTGTGACCGCTAAGAGATTCATGGCTAGAAGGTATGAGTGGTTGGTCCTGGCTGTCAACTTGACTGCGCTGAGAGATACTCGGGACATGATTTGCCCCCTTGTGTCTGCTGGAGGCATTTCAAGAGAGGATGGACTTCTAAACAGGGACTGGGAAGAAAAGACCTGCCCTCAGTACATATGGCATCTTCTAGGGTTGGGAGCAGATAGAAAAGAAGTTCAAGGGGGAAAAAAATCAGTATGTACACACCTGGCTTCACTTCTTTCTGAGCATGCGCATACCCCCTGCTGCAGCCATAGCTCACTTCAAGTTCTTTAGCCTTTCAAGGTGAACTCAATTTCAGAGACTCTGTAGGATCTCTGGGTTTTCAGTGCTAAGTTGGGACTACTGAGACATCCAACCTCTTGGACTACAAATCTATTGGGTTCTTTGCCTCTCTCACAGGCCATTTTTAGATTACCCAGCTCCTAGGATGTAAACCAACATAACAATCCCTTTTATTATTTATGTCATCTATAGTTTATCATCTGTCTGTCTGTTTGTCTATTATCTACCTGTCTGTCTTCTATGTACCTATCTAGTTCTACTCCATTAAAGAACTTTGCCTAATACAATGGGTGAGTGGACTATACTATTAAAAGCCAGATAGAAGCAGGTCTGTTATCTCACCAAGAGGAGGTGGAGAAGGAAGTGGCTATCCCTTGCAGGGGGAAATCTGATGGTCCGATGTTTGAAACAATTTTTATACTGGACATAAAATCTTTCTGTGTCTTGGAAGGTCTTGTTGAGCTCACTCAACCCTGGACATTCCAGGCTAACTATTAAGCCTCCAGGACTTAAGGGTCCTGAAGGGGCCCAGATGTGTTGTGCATAGCAATGCCTTTCCTACTGAACCGAAAAGTATTTTTCAAGCCTTTTTCATGCTTCACTAGCATCTCTCCTTGCTCTATACACCCATGGCAAATCATCTAGCTCACCCAAGGGTGTGATGACTTTGTCTTTAGCATCTTCTGTCTTTACCTGCTTTTTTCTCCCTCATTCTACAAGGAACTATGTGTTCTTCCTCTTGAAGACAGATGACTCCTTGACCTCTCTGACTTTTGACTCTGAATCTGCCTGTTATCTCCACTGATCTTGTCCTATCAGCCTCACACTCTTTCTTGAATGCATGCTCCTTGACGTAGGATGGATGGAGTTGTGTCCAAATAAACCCCTCTAAGTTGAAAAGGTTGTGAGTCAAAAATGCATGAGCTACCTCTCGCCTGTCAACAATTCTTGTCTATCAACACACTATACTGTAGAGTGACAGCTATTTCCACCTTGTGATCATGGTTCTACGATGGAGCTGCAGTTGGCCACCAACACTGCCCAACACAGAAAACGACCATACTATACAGGGTCAGGGAAAAAGAGATCTAAATTCAAACTCCATGGTGTCATTCCCACCCAATGCTCTTGCTCTCACAGGACCATAAGATCAGAAATCAAGTCAGACCATTGCAGATTGGGACCACTGAGACTGTGAATCTCTCTTGACAGCCTAGGCATGTTCTCACATCCCTCTTGATCCCTACACTAGAAAACGAAACCTGATCCTTTTTCTTTGAGCTGATCCCAAGTCCTCTTTCCTCCACGGTTTCAGAAGTGGACTGTCCACTCAGAGTCTGCTCTTGGATGACCCTCACCTGCTCTTGCTCAACTTGGCTCCTACCATCTCAGCTGCCTTGGATGTCTAATGCAAAACATGCTCTCTGGGTTAGAGTCCTGTTCCTCCATAATATCTGCCTCTAGACAGTTCCTGATTCCCAAATGTTGGTGGCACTTCGTTGTCTTTACTTTCTCCTCTTCTTGCTATCTTCATGTTTACTGTGTCCTCTGCTTTCCCACCTCCTAGCCTATATTCTATTTTCTCTGCATACACACTGCCTCATTCTCTCTTTCTTTTACTGACCTCACGTCACCTGTGAATAAACTCTAAGTGAGTATCTTACAGTCTTATCGCTCCTTGTCCAAGCTGCATATGTTATTTTCTCCTTCCATTGAATAATGTTTCTATGAGAATCAGTACGTTAATATCTCTGAGTCCCTGCATTCATTTCTTCAGGCATATACCCAGAGGCAGAATTCCTGGATTACACGGTAATCCTGCTTTCAGTTTCTGAAAAGAATTTTCAGACTCTTTTCCACAATAGTTAAACCACACTTGTGTCCAGCAATGTGCAGAAGGTTCTACTGTCCTTAATCCTTGCCGATATGTGTTACTTCTGTTTTATTCCAACAACCACCCTAATGCATAAGGTGCTTCCATTCTCTCTATCCCAGACCTCCATATTCTTTCAAAACTATGTTATGATTTCTGTATCTTAAATACATATAACAGAAATAAGACGTTCCCATTGCAACAGGTTCAAGAATCCCAGTAACAAGAACCAGGCACTGGAGTTTTAGCACATTGTCATGTAGGATCCCACTCTCCAAAAATGTCCTCCTCCCCAGACTGCTCAACTAGGACAATTGCTCACATGGAATCCATTCCCATAGACTATTGCCTTTTCCTTGCTGCTTGCTTCATGCAGAATATCAAATCTGCCTGGGAGCCATTCCTTCTAGATAGTTTCCTATCTGAGCAGAAGAGGTGAGCGTCTGAGCCAACAGCCACGGGCCAGGGAGGCAGATATGCCGAAGAACTCTTCTTTTGCTTCATTCAGTAAGAATCCCTTTCTTGTTCTCCCAGTCAAAAGGCTCAGGTAAAGCAAACCATGCCCATACCCCTGGCCTCTCCCCTCCCAGCAGAAGTAATGGCTTCCATCTTTGTACTGCCGAAGTCTTCCCTTCGGTTTATAATTACACATTATAGTATTGAACAATCCACCCTTCCATAATGTCTGTCTTTCCCACTAGAGCACTCATGGGTTTTTGTTGTTTTTCTCCTCTGGCAGTACCTCTGTTCCCTCCTGCATCTGGTCACTCCCAGTGGCCTGTGGGCTGGTAACAGTAGCTCAGCCTTGAGTTGCTGAAGTTTTGGGTTACCCAATCCTGCCCGTTTTCAGGGAAGACGTGTAGATAAAGATTCATTCCTGGAATGCTGGGCCAGAGCTTGGCAGCTGATAAAGATGGCAAGCCAAGTGAGAGAGAGGCATAGTAGAACAACGAAGAAATTGCCCTCTGGCACTGAAGCAGGGATGAGCCACGTGACCTGTAGAGTGTCAAGAGAGAACTTGCAGTGTGCACACACAGCAAAGATCTCAGCATGGCATAGTCAAGTATGGGACAGTGAGTAGCTGTAGTCTAAAACATTACTCCATGATAAGAGACAGCCCAGACTGGTGCAGCAGGTGGTTTTTCATGGGGAGGCCATGAAGGTTTTTAATTTGGGGTGAGCAACAACCCCAGGATGGGTCCAAGTCAGGAGGGGAAGCAGGAGATGGTGACAAGAGAGGACAGGTTGCTTGGTCTCAGAATTGAGCTTCACTTGATCTTTCACTGTGTGCTTCCTAACAGGGCTTGTTTTGCTTTGACATTTTATATCACATGACTGTAAAAGCCTATTTGGAAGAATATAGTAGTTTTGAATCCTGTTTTGTCTTTGAGGCTAAAAAATAAGAAATTTTAAAAAACAACAAGAACAAAATAACCCAAACAGTATGTCAGCTTCCAGAAACTTCCATGGTGTCTATTTTGCAATGCAAGGCACCACCTGATTTTAGGGCCTCGGAAGGGGTGATAGAGGACAAAGACAGGGAGGCTTCCAAATGAATGGGAAGTTACACTTGGAATTACACGGATCCAGCCCTCAGGGAAGACTATAGCTGAACAAAACAGGAGATGCTGTTGAGCTTTCCAGTCAGGAGTCAGCTCCTGTTCTTGACCTAGCTGGCCCACCTCTTGTGCAGGGTGGGGTATAGGGATTACCCGGGAACTCTGGGAAAGGAAGAAAACAGGACTATAATGCCACTTGTTTTGTTTCTTCTCGTACCCTCCCTTCTTGCTCCTCCCCATTTCAAGCTTGGGTACTCATGAGCACCATTTGTTCTAAAACAAAGGAAAAAATACATATCTGTTATGACTTCCCTCCTGACTGGATTCAGGTACTTGATATGGGGGCTGGTTTGTTTTCTGTGTTTTGGGGGATTTGTTTGTCTGTCTTTCTTTCTTTCTTTCTTTCTTTCTTTCTTTCTTTCTTTCTTTCTTTTTCTTTCTTTCTTTCTTTCTTTCTTTCTGTCTTTCTTCTCTCTCTCTCTCTCTTTCTCTCTCTCTTTCTTTCTTTCTTTCTTTCTTTCTTTCTTTCTTTCTTTCTTTCTTTCTTTCTTTCTTTCTTTCTTTCTTTCTTTCTTTCTTTCTTTCCCGGGGTGAATGTCTTAAGTAGGGTAGATATGAGCAGCCTGGGCTGCAAAGAATGAACTTGTTGCCGATTCTTCTTTCCTAGGAGCTCTATCCCCGTGAGATAAATATACAGAAGGACAGTCAGAGTATAAAGGACGAAGGATGGCATGTCAGCAGGAGGCTGTGGTGAGAACAAAGCACTGATGTCATGTAGAATCTGAAAATAGCACCTGCAGCTATCAGAGCTGGGGAGGCAGGGGCAGACTCCCAGGAACAATCTCTAGAGAAAAACCAAAGAAAACAAGCTGAGTCTATTTGGGGAAACTGAGTCTCAAAAGTCCATTTTGGGAAAGTGCCATCAGCTAGAGAAGCTTGCAGCCACTACCACCCAGGTTCCTGGGGGCATCCTCATTAGAGCAATTTGCAAAACTCGAAACTGGTTTATCATGGTAGACTTCGTAGCCTATAAAGATTTTTCCCCCCTGGTAAGAACCCTGAAAAGGCCCATTACTAACAAGGCGTTCAAGCTTGGCATTTTTTTTTCTCTCCAAAGAACTGTTTTTAATTTAATGGTGTGATGCAGTATGATTTCTGGGGCAGGGTGGGAGTGGGGAACTGTGTTGGAATCAGCTACCCTGACCTTTTCAACAGAAGGATTTGGGGAGTGCTGGGAGAGGGTGTGTGTTTCTAAGACAAAGTCTGGGCTATTCATTTTACACTTACGTGTCTTCTCCCAAAGCAGGTGCTCTCCCTAAATCCTGACATTTTTTGGCAAGTTCTCTAGGACCCAATCAAGCCCACCCATTAGCCGAGAACAGGTTTATCTTGTGCAGTATCTCTTCCTGTGCACATTAAGCATCTAATACAAACCATGCTGGGGAAAGGTTATTTCTTGTTTTAGATTCCACTTTAATGGGTAGTTAACCTGTGAGTCAACTGCCTCTGAATCCATGTTCAGCTTCCTCTGCCTCGCAGGCTCTTCCATGAGCCTCATTTCATCAGGGTACATCTTGTTTACAGGGCACCAAGGCGGCTGGAGGTCCAGCCGGTCATTATCCCTTTTGTAACCTAGAGCCCGCTGTACTGTGGGAAGAATGGGTCAACTATGGATAAAGCCAGGGGTGGGGTGGGGAGTGGGGGTGTAAGGGTGTGTGTGTGGAAAACCTTAAGGGAAGGAAGCTGCCCTTCGAAGCCTTGACCTTCTGATTAAAGTAATAATTAAGCCACTGTGTCTGTTTGGAAGGTCTTTGTCCTGGCCTGTTAGCTTTCCAAACAAAAGCCCTCAGCTACAGACTCCAGCCCAGGACAATCATCATCTGTCGGGGTGGCAGAGTTGTGTGAGATCAGCGCTGATCATGAAGTGGTTTTACCTCTAGACACTTGTCATCCTAGCCATCTGCTTGTGCTTTAATATTAAACTTCAAGATGAAAGGTGTCTCAAATGCAACTCCAGCTATCCAAGGCTTCCTTGTCCACCTCACAGTTGTGGAAGGGACCTGCAAGATTAGTTGCATTTGTTGGGGTGGGGGCGGGGTGGGGGAAGGGGCCATCTGAACATGTGCTTTTCTGTATGTGTCCTCAGGAGCAGAGTGGTCCTGACAGGAGCCCATGGAAGCGTGGGGGAAGCCACTCCATTCTGGCTCTTTCCAGGCTGTCTGCGTGAGTCGGGACCCTTCTTCCTTTCTCTTCCATCCCACCGTGATGGAACTCTTTTTTTTATATGAGTGTGCGGTGAACATGATCAGGAGGTCAGAGTAATGGGAACTCCTGCCCACAAAGGATGGACAGAAATAGCCAGGCTTTTGGGAGGTCTTTTTGGGGCTGGCACCCTCTTCCAGCTGGCATTGTGGAGATGGGTACCCTCTAGAGACGGCTTCAGAAGTGTCTGAGGGTGGGGGCCTCTGAGCTTAGGCAGAGGCTCACGTGTCTGTTTTGTTGTAGATGGTTCAGGTTCTTCTGTTTGTTCTATGGGAACCAGTTTTATTCAGTCTGGACCCCAGCCTACGGGACAGTGCCACCCACCTTCAGAGTGAGACCTCAGCTAATAGTCTCTAGATGCACTGTCACACACAGCCAAAGGCATACCTCACTAATGCCCTGAAGTGTTCCTTAATCAGTTCATTTTGATGATTCCAATTAGCTATCACATGTCATAAATTTACTTCACAGAGGAGAAAGGGTAGGAAGGGACATGAATTACAAATAATGAAGAACTGATATATTGCAAGTGCATTGAAAGTTATAAGTGCAACTGAAAAAAAAAATACAGCAGGAGAAAAGGATGTGGAGGCCCATTGTGATGGTGAAGGGGGTATTGCCATATAAGCTTCAAGTGTACTTTTATTAAAGCAGGGAGAAGGGGGGAAAATGAGGCTTTCTATTTTTTCTCATGAAGAACTGATCTTATCAATCATGGGACAAATTTAGGAAATATATTCATATATATGTCCCATTCTAATGTGTATATACACACATATCCATCATCACAGTATATATAGATTAATACTCAGAGATATTTATGTACACAATAATATTGGTATTATTTATTTTGTCATTAGATAAATACATAATTATGTGTCTTTTATGTATGTACACATGTATTTCACAATTGAAATAAACTTTCTAAAAAGAAGTATGTGCCCTCAGACATTTTAATATCTCATTCATGTCAGGTAGTTACATGAGAAATTTCTAGACCCCCCTCATCATGTGGCCCAGTTACCTCCCTCAGTAATGTGAGCCACGGAAGCCTGTCCTTTCAGACCTGTTTCTTTGATCAGGATTCATGCCATTGCATGCAGACCTTAGCTTGAGGTGGTTCCAGGAACAGCGAGGACTCCCGGGATGTGGCTGATACTGAGAGTTGAGGAAGGCTGTTGAAGAACGGCACACATCATCTCGTACACTTGGCTCCAAATCTCAAGCCCAAGTCAGAGCCCTGGCTTCTGTTTTCCTTGAAAGGTTTTAGTGCACAAATAAGCAAATAAGAGACAAGGAATGTCCAGTCATTGTTTGCGGAGCTTCTGGAATTTGGTGCATTGTTAGTTTAGGTGTTTAGGAAAGGCTTTGGTTCGTTGTTTATCAAACAGCGCAGGCTCCTGAATAACTTCCTAGGGTACTGGCCCACATTCTCTGTCCCCTTGGCGTCTCTTGCCCAGCAAGGCTCATTCAGGGCGTCTTCCCAACATCCTGTCTGGGAATGACCTTCTTTTCTCCGCTTACTAAGCCCCACTAGTCCTTATTGAAATGACCTCCTGCCCAGGAAGGCCAGCTGTGGCGCCTGGCTGGAAGCAACCTTGGTTTCTAGGAAGTCACTCACACACACACACACACACACACACACACACACACACACACACACACACACTGGAAGTCTTGTTCAGAAAAGGCACAATGTTCTTAGGAGGAACTTTCTTGACACAAGAACCAGCAGCTGTTACGGCAACATATGAAACAGAGGCCAAGAAGGCAGGGGCAGGGTACACAGGTGGAAGCCAGCCAGGACCACAAGCTGCAGCCCTGGGGACTATGGCAAGTTGAGGTGGCATGGGGATTTTCCGTGGGCATAAGAGGGCACCATGTGTGTGCGTGCGGAGTGTGTGTGTGTATGTGTATGTGGAGTGTATGTGTGTGGAATGTCTGTGTGTGTTTAGAGTGTGTGTATGTATTATTATAGGTTCATTCAGATGTAAAACTTACTGAGATGTCTTCAAAGCCAGCAGCATTTAAGAGAAAAATGACAGCAGAAATTCATCTAAGAAGAATTTTGTCTACCCTAAACGTGTTCTACAGCTATTACGATTCTTTTCACATTTTTAAAGCAGCAGTTCTCAACATGTGGGTTGCGACCCCCTTGGGGAGGGTTAAATGACCCTTTCACAGGGGTCACCTAAGACCACCTGAGAACACATGTACTTACATTATGATTCGTAACAGTAACAAAATCACAGTTATAAAGCAGCGATGAAAGTAAATTTACGGTTGCTGTCACAACGGAAGGAACTGTATGAGTCGCAGCATGAGGAAGGTTAAGAACCACTGTTTTAATGTGTTACCAGTGAGGACAGGGAGACCGGAAGTAAGGGACGGGTGTGTCTTTAAGTTTTTTCTCCATCATCCAAACCCCTTGGATCTTGGTATTGTTTGCTGCGACAAAATACCATAGCCAAAAGCAATGTGGTAAGGAAAGGGTTTATTCTAGCTGACAGCTTGGAGTCTACCATCAAGGGAATCCAGGGCAGGAGCTCAAGGCGGGAACCTGGAGGCAGAAACTGAGGCAGAGACCAGGGAGGGGTGCCGCTTACTGCCTTGCTCCCCATGATTTGCTCAGCCTGCTTTCCTATAACAGCCAGGACAACCTTCCCAGGGCTGGCACCACCCAGAATAATCTGGACCTTCCCACATCAGTCACTAATCTAGAAAAAGCCCACATCAGACTTGCCTACAGGACAGTCTTGTGGAGGCGTTCCCTAAACTGAAATTCTCTCTTCCTGGGTAACCTAGCTTGTATCGAGTTGACAAAATCATCATCATCACCACCACCACCACCATCATCATCATCATCATCATCATCATCATCACAGCCCACTTGAACATAAAAAAGAACTCCAAGGAGGTAAAATGGTAAACTTTCATCCTTTAAAGTTTCTAAGGACCAAGAAATTGAATGCCTTGTGGATTCATGATTCCCATTTCAGGAACGTTCAGGGTGCCATGATCTTTCTCATCAAAGCCGGTGTCACTGGTCTGTGACATTAACGAAGCCCTGGACCCAAGAGTTCCCAGTCAGGTTGCAGACACAGTTGTTGTCATCTTGAAGTCCTTAATAATTTTATCTAACTTGAAAACTCTGATAGAACAGGGGCCACAGGTGAGCTGACTTATGACAAGCAATGCATCCGCTGGTCCTTTTTGCTGGTTCACACTTAGAGTCTGTGATGCCATGTCAGCACAGGATTCTGAAAGAATCTGATCCAAGTGTGTCCGTGACTGAGTGAGGGGGGAGAGACGCTGGTTTTTGGAGATGGGACCTTGTCCCATTTATGCCAAAACTCGTCTTGAATAAAGAACAAAGACCGTGACATTTTAAGAAGCACAAACAACTGGGCACCCCCCCACATACATATCCTTTCTGTCTAATTTTACTTCCCTGACTTATGCAAAGTAAAGATACAGGTTAATAGGGAATGAGAGAGTAACTACAGTACATTTTATTTTCAGTCCTTTACATTATTCTACATATAAATGTGTATATATGCAGGAACCACAGATATGAGTTATGAACTGTGTAATTTCAGTGGCAGCATCCATGTTAAATACCTTTATATTTGCATTTTAAAACGAACATTTTACAATGAAAAGGTCAGCAATAAAATTCATGTGATACATTTTTAGATATGATTTTCTTTACTTAGAATGACATTAGGTAGCAAAGTAAAAGATTCAGAGGTGGATATGATTGAAATACATTAAATACATGTGTGAAAATGTCAGGGTGAAAACCATTATCATGCATAATTAATATATGCTGATATAAGTCAATAAAAGAATTGATAATAAGAAAAAATACTTTGACAAGTCGACATGTTGCAAAAGAAAGGAAAATGTTTTATACTACAGCACTTTCAACAATCACTTCTTGCTTTTAAACACTTTTCATTTTTCTTTGAGTGTCATAAAATATATATGGACCTGGCTCAGCTAGTGATAAATCCAAGTGTTTGTGGAAACACATGGTCATTTTTGGCATGGTTGGGGATAGTTTATCTACCAGTGTTTACTTGGCATCGTTTGGGTTCTATCCACGTGGTTGTATTTGGTCTTTTCCTGAAGCACACTTTGAGATACAGAACCAGATTCTGAAGATGAATCTTGCAAGTACCGACCAATGTGTTAGAGAGCAATTGAGGAAGGTGAGTGAGTAACCAACACTGAACAGAGAAAGTGGTTCATTTTGTGGACACCCCAGCGCATTCCTCCTGCAGTCCCTGGGAGGCAGTGTTATCTCCTAATCAACCCAGAGGAAGAACAAGGAAGCCAGAACATTTGTTTCTGCCTGGTGGGAAGTTATTCCTGGAGGCGTTAATCCTCCATCATTTCTGGCTTGTTCTGCTCCTGGCATTGATGGCCAGGAAAGGGAAAAGAAAAATAGCCCTAAGGAAGAGAGTTGCAGGGTTAGACATGGTATTGTCAACACCTTTCGCATTAGTCAAGCAGTAACAGATGAGATGCCTATTAGATTAGAGAGACCCCATAGCACAGAAAATACTCCAGAAAGATTTGATTCTAAGAGCTCTTATAGATCCAGCTTAATTGTTGGTGTCACATCGATCTGGGCAAGTATCAGCTATGAAGCTTCTAGTAGTGCAGAGAAATTCAGGAAATCAAAAATTCTGCAGATACCACAGGATAGCCAAGGGAAACTTAGGGTTGACCAGTAGGCCTGGAAAGAAAACCAGTGGATCTTGTCAAAGACCAGCTTCAAACCTTAGGACCCACCTCCTCTTTAATGTCGCCGACCTGGCTGTTCATTTCCTAATCTTTCAAGTTATCTAAGAACCAGAAACATGTGGCCCACTCTCCAGCACAACACAACTGGTGCACAAATGACAGTAACATAAACAAGCAATCACGGCTAAGCACATGCTCGGACCCAAGGCATATGTATTTAGGTTTCTAACCTGGGATCAAAGTCTTACTCTAAATGTAAAGTTATTTAACACAAGATCAATTTTGAGCAGTCAACACAGGAAAAAGTATGAGGTTTTGATAAACTCCCAGTCTACTTTTTATAAATTATGTACATAATAGTTTACATTATTACATGTACACTTAGAAAATGTTGTGTTTATGTTGTCTTCAACAAGGGTATGTAGAGGTGAACACTATTCTGAATCCACTTGTTTTTAAGTTTATGTTAAATATAAAAGTGAGTGTGAATATGTGTTTATGTATGAGTGTATGTGAACTTCATCTCTTTTGAAAGCTCAGGTACATATATTCTATTTTTATTCACTTGTTACTTTTGTATTCAATTACAGCTGAAGCTTGCATTCACCATTTACAGTAGCCAGTAAATCAATGTTTCACTGTTTCCAGGGTGCTGGCTGAAGCCATTGAGACTCCTGAGTCAGAGAGAAAGACCTCTGTTAACTACGTCAGACCTAGTATGTACCCTCCCGCTAGAGCAGCACAGTCGGCCTCTATGAACACTGCCCTCTCAGTGGGTTGACATTGCAGCTGAGTGGCACTGGGGCTGAAGGAGGCCAGTGTTCTTCTAAAAAGCCAGAAGCAAACCCTGGGTTTGTTCACAAAGCTTCAAGGCTTCTTGTCTCTAGGTCACCTGTGAAGAATGGCTGGGTCTTGCTAAGCAGAAAGTTCAGGGATTCTAAAGCAGGTGTTGTTAAAATGACCTGTAAGAATAAGAGAAAAGAAAGAAAAGAAGAGAAAAGGAAGCATATGGACATTAATAAGTAGATGCAGATTTTGACTATTGAGATAGGAAGACTACAATATTTGTAATAATGCTCCAATGGATGACAGATTCGACCTTGAGGGAAAATGCAACCAATAAATTGGAAGGATTGGCAGTGGAGTCTAATCAAAAGAAACAATGGAAAGCATGAGTGAGCTAGGAGACAAATGACAACAGGCGACAAATGTGTGTGTGAGTGCCTGTGGATATGCATGTGCATGTTAGTCTACACATGTGTGTGCAGCTGCCCGTGAAGGCCAGAAGAGGCATGGGATCCCTAGGAGCTGGCATTACAGGCAGCTGTAAGCTGCCTGATGTCGCTCAATACTGGGAAGAATTTGGAAGTTCAGCTTGGTAGAGTTCAACGTCTTAGAAGACCTTTAGCCTTGGGTAAATTACTCAACATCCTTATGGTGACATACACTCAACCGGAAAATGAGCTTCAGATAGCCATTGCATTAGAGATGCTATCAGGGCCGAGGGAGACAATGCAAGCAAACCCCTTAACATGTGAGAACGGCTCACTATACTAGCACATCTTGTTTTCACTGATAGTAAAATTTCTCAAGGGCCTGCGTCATGGTCCTCTCCGTCCTTCGAATAAACAATACCATTTGTCAACCTTTTACTTCAAGGAACCAACTTGTGGGGGGCGGGGAGCAGAGGGGATGTGGCCTAATTAAGAAAAATCAGATGCGTGGGGAGAATCCCATGAGTTGGCATGTTTAGATGCCTCCTGTGCCCCAGGCACTGTAGTACATGTTCAGCAGGGAAGCCATCTCATTTAGCCCACCACACCCTTAATTTGTGAGGATGTGAAAAAACTGATGTCCAGAGCAGCCAAAGGATTTTTCCAAAGGCCGGAAGCAGCAATCTAGAGAGCAGAAATCACCTATAGGTGTTGTTGACCCCAAATCCACTCACCCAATAATTGTTAGAATGAAGTCTTATCCCAGTCGCCATCATGAAAGTCTGGTGCAGCAGGCAAAAACCTCTTTGCCAATACTATGATGTGCATTAGGAAAACATGACCGAGGAAATACTGAATCATGCAAGCACACATCTAAGATACAAGGTCAGTTCTTAAATACAATGAGGGCTTCCCCCGCCCACCACCCTGTTAATCCGCCATTAGTTGGATCGTTAGACAGTGTAGTGATTTGAATGAGAAATATCTGCAATAGTGTTGGGTGTTTGGTTCAGTTGGTGGTTTGGTGTTTGGGACTTGGGAGATGTGGACTTTTTGCAAAAAGTATGTCACTGGGGATGGGCTTTGAGGGTTGAATGCCTTGCCCTACTCGCAGTTTGCTTTTCTGCTTCGTGCTTGCAGTTTAGAATGTGAACCTTCATGCTGCCTGCTGCCATGCTTTCCTTGCCATGAGGGACTCGCAACTGTCTGGAACCAAAAGACAAATAACTGTTTTTGCCTATAAGTCGCCTTAGTCATGGTGCTTTATCACAGCAGTAGAAAAGTCACTAAGACAGATGCTGTTTAGCTATTCAGATCCTCACTGAGTGACTCTGGTGTCGGTCTTTATACAGTGTGGATAGATTTGGCTTTGAGGGTTACTTTAACAAAAAGTACAGATAGGCGAATGGTTTAAGGGCATTTTCTGTTCTTTCAAAAAGCCTGAGTTCATTTCACAGTACCCACATGGTGGTTTGCAACCATGCATAACAGTTCCAAGGGGATCCAGTGACCTCTTCTGGCTTCTCTAGACACCAGACATACATGAAGTACACATACATGTCCTCATGATAAACACTCATGCACATAAAAAAGCAAATAACAACAAATCCTTTAAAAAAGATTTGTTTTTTAAATTGCATATGTATGAGTGTTTTCCTATTTTCCTACATGTATGTATTTACACCATGTGTCTGACTGGTGCCTACAGAGTCCAGAACTGGGCTTCAGCTCCCATGGAGCTAGAGTTATAGACTGTTGCAAACCACTGGGTGGGTGGCAGGAACTGAACCAGTGTCTCCTGCCATGCTGTTAGCCACAGACCTCTCCAGCCTTTCAGGGATGCTTTCAAATGCTGCTTTCTCTATATGGTGTGGGATGTGGACTCAGGTCAGCCCTGATCTCCATGATCTAAGAGAGCCAGAAAACCAGGAGTTTGGCTCTGGCTCTGCTGTAAACTAGATGAATGGCCTTAACTGTTTCACTGTTCTTAGCCCTGGGTTTCTCAGTTTTGAATCACAGTAATTGTACCTAATGATTTCCCAAATCTCTTACAAATTGATTCTGTGAAACGGAACCTCTGCTTGGCCCCAAGAAACTAGTAAGACACCCAGAGCCATATGGAGGTTGAGACCTGCCCCTGTGGCCTCTGCCTGACCGTAGACAATGCTTTCTATTGGGTGGAATTTTAGGGAAGGTATGTTGGAAACAACACCATGGAGAGCAGAGCCGTTTGAGGAGTTAGTTACAGGAATGAGTCTACGGGAGACGTAGGGAGCCCAGTAGGCACTCGCAGGTTCAGCAAGAACAAACCCCATGAGAACTCCCTGGCCATAGAACAGAGAGTCCCAGAACAAAGCCTGTTTTGATCTTTTGTCTTGGTTGAGGGTGATACCAAGTCTGCAGCGTGGACTGCAGTGCTTGGATTGTTTGCGTGCCAGTAATCAGACAGGAAAACACAAGCAAGTGGTTTGGTTGGTTTTGGCATGTACAGTTCAGGGTGGGAAGTACCCTTGGGTTCTGGCTGATCACCTAGTACTTAATTTTTTAAATACAGGCGCTGCTTTTGAATACCAGAGGTCCTTGGTGAGGTGTAACCGTAAAGAGGAGAACATCCTGGTATTCGGGACAAACATTCCCGATGACTGGCATCACAGCCGTCTCTGTAATGTCAGTGACAGCAGCAGTGACCACAACAAGAGGCACAGAGGTCTCTGGGGATCTCCCTGGGGGAAGCCTCTCCATTTATGGAAAAAGAGTTTGAAGACACAGGAATTTGGTGCTGAAATCTAGATAGTCTTTGCTTGAAGAAGCACTGCTAGAGCCTCAGGTTGGGGATACCTGCTGTCTTGGAAATCCTGGGGTTACGACCATGCTGGTTTCAGAGTTAACTGCGTGACCTTGGCTGACCTTGTACATAGCTTTGAGAAGCTTCCAACTTACTGGTTTGAAGTTCATAGCATCATGGAGGTCGGTTCTTAGACCAGGAAGTGCTATTGTTTGGCTCTTGACTGTCCCTGAGAGTTCCATGGTCGAGTCCACAGCCCATAGTACTATAGGGAAGTGCTCAAACCTTTAGGGGATGGAGACTCGTGGAAGGAAGTTAGGTTATTGGGACCATGCCTTTAACAAAATGTTGGATCTAGACCACCTACTGTCCCTCCTTCCAGCCACCACAGTTGAGTAGCTTTCTCCATACCTGTTCCCAGCAGTCATATGCTACCTCACCACAGCCCAAAGCAACACGCCCAAATAAACATGGACCTGAAGATCGGGCCAAAGTAAAACCTACCTGTTTTCAATTTGACTATGTTAGGCATTTTGTTTCAGTGATAGAACAATGACTAACACAGAAATTGTGACTCATGATCTGATGCTCTGTTCCAAGAAGTTCTAGGCCCTTGCTACCCATGTGGTCCATTCAGTGAGAGTCTGTGAGAAAGCACCCACTTGATGTAAAAATAAGAACCTATATTTAAGAAGATAATAGAGTGATTCATTCTCAAAATCTCAGCCCTGTGGAAGAACCCTGGAAAGAAGCCATGCTGCCCTCTACATACAGCAGATGATTAGACAGAAGACAGAACTCAAATTACAAAAATCAGGGAGTACAAGCTTTTTACTTTATGATGTATTACTAATATTCTTTAAAAGTCAAAAAGAAAGATTAACATTTTCCCTTTTTCTTTTCTTTTCTATTTTTTTTCCTATTTTTGAGAAAGGCCTTCATATAGTTGAGGCTGGTCTTGAACTCTCAGTGTAGCTGAGAATGACTCTGAGCTCCTGATCCTTCTGCTTTGGCTTTCCAAGTTCTGGCATTACAGCTGTGTGCCACCATAGTTAGTTTATATGGTCCTGGGAATAGATTCAAGGCTTTGTTCGTGCCAGGCAATCACTAGGCTGACGGAGATACAGCCCTGGCCTCAGATTTCTTTTCTTTAAATCATATTTTAAAGAAAATAAAATAAGCTGAGACAATTCTTAGAAGAAAAAGGATTCTTAATACCACCACTTAAAAATATAAGACTAAACACAGAAACATGAGTCCAGAGCTCCCAGACAGATTCAGCTCTCACTTGGAAAATTACCAGTTAACTGATTGCATTGTCATTTAACCAAAATGCCCTTTTACTTGTATATTTGGATTTGTATCTGTACATATATATATATATATATATATATATATATATATATATATTATGATGGTTCTTTCTGCATGCTTTCCAACCTATCATAACGGATATTCCATGTGCTCCTCTGAAAGGCCTTCACCTCAGCCAGTAACAGCTCTGTTTGAAAAGCCTTTTGCTTTAGGAAAGGGAGCAGAGAGCTTCGTGCAAAGAAAGAGGATGTAAAGCAAATGGAAGCTCAGGGTGTCCTCCAGACGCTTTGCTCCCTCTGCCCTCCTCTCTGCTAGCTTCAGTTCTGTTTGCCAGCTCTATCACAACAGGATGCACACAGCACTCCCAGGCACACCCCTGTCCTCTGGAGTTTACAAAGGTACTTCAAACGTGGTGGGCAGCCTGGCAGAGAGCCAAGGAGCTCAGGTTGTGTTCCCAGTGAGGTCAGAAAGGGGCTCTCACATGGCTCCTAAGCTGGTGATATCTTACCTAATATATTCTAGTATAAAAAAGTCTCATCACTAGGATGACAATGGAAGATGGATCTTTGTGAATTCAGTGCCAGTCTAGCCTACATAGCAAGTCCTAGGTCAGCCATGGCTACATAGGGAGATCTTGTTTGCAACAAAACAAATTCTTCATGAAGCCTAAGCTCTATCTCTTGTTTCTTCTTGGGTGATTTACCCATAATTCATTCCAAATCCTTGTTTTTTAATTTTTCGGTAAGATTGGAAAAACTTTCTACTTAACTTCTTCACTCTGATTATGTGATTTCTTTGAAGTTTTCTAAAAACAAAACAGCAATGACCATAACACACATCCCTCACCTAAGGCCAGAGTGCCAACGGCTCACAAGTCTTTTGTGCACTTAACTTCCCCTTTCCTGCCTTCGGCCTTGTGTGTGTCCTGACCAAAGCTCTGTACATCTTAGAGGATTTACAGCCTTCTTGGTGCTCACTACGTCCTTGCTCCGAAGAGCATCAAATGAGGAAGTGACACAGGCCAAGGAAAAGGTCTTCTTCCTTCTCATGTAAGGGCCCTAAAGAAAAAGGATTGCTCCCTTCCTGGACTCAAGATCCAGGTTTTATTATTTACTTTGTATTCATTTTCTACTGCTGGAAAAAATGACGCAGTGGTTTAAAACCTTTTGTTCTGGAAGCCCTAGGTCCAAAACCTGTCTCATTGCACTAAAGCCCAGGTGTTGACAGGGCTGATTGCTCTAAAACTGTGATTCCTAACCTGTGAGAAGGGACACCTTTGGGGGGTTTGCATATCAGATAACCCTGCATATCAAAACTTTACATTAGGATTTGTAGCAGTAGTAAAATTACAGTTACAAAATAGCAACAAAATAATTTTATGGCTAGGGGTCACCACAAGATGAGGAACTGTATTCAAGAGTCTGGGCATGAGGAAGGTCGAGAACCACTGCTCTAGAGGCTGGTGTAGTAGAGATCCTATATTCCTTAGTTCAAAGTTGAATCACTCAGCCGGGATTCCCTCAGACATCTCCTTTTCTGGTTCTGACTTTCCTGCCCATGTCTTGTAAGGACTCTATTGTTGTCACTGGGATCACATCAGGACAATTTCAACAGTATAAAGTTACTTAACTTAGTCACTCACACAAAGTCCCTTTGGTTGTGTGAGGTAACAGACCCATCTGTTCTGGAGATGAGGATGTGGACATCTTCAATGTATTTTGACCTGAAATACAAAAGTACTAGAGCTGTGTGGCCCTTCGGTTTATTCCACCAGCTAAGGGAGGTTTTACTTGGTGTCTGAAGGTTGAGCTGCTTAAGTTTCTATCATAGAACGATGCCCAGGACCATCAGAGGCATGAAGGCAGGATTTTATTTACAGATGTGTTCTAATATGGAATTGGCATGAAACAATATGGAAGCAGCACACGCACTGGCCATCATGATATCTGTCACATACTGAAATCCCATGTTTTAGAATCAGTGCCTGGCTCCCTGCAAGTGGTACTTCGTTTAATAGACACAAGCCGGCAGAACAGTCACTAGTGTTTTTGTTTTCAAAAATGAGGAGACCGAATTACACAAGTATTACTCAAGGACCGGCATGTATCAGTACAGGTGATGGTGTTTCCTGAGCACGGCTTTAATAACTGGAGTTACATTCCCTGAAGAGAGTATATAGTCTTCCAGGAACCCTTCTGCTGTTGGTGAACTTGCTCTCACCTTACGGCGCCAGCGGCATGAGAGCAGCCATCACTGGGGAGAATGGTGCTTGTTCTGTTTTCTGGGGCATCACTCACTACCATCTTTCCCCTTCTAATGGGCCAATGGTCTGTTGGATCTGTTTGCTTAGATCTGAACAGAAACCATAGATGGTCTTAATGGTGGCATCCCAGACCCTATTAACAAACACATTCATATTTGATTAATGTTTATTGAATACTTGTCATGGGCTTCGGGCTGTACTTGGCTCCTGGTAGATACCTCAATGAGGGTCTGGTGGAAATGGGGCTGCTGTCAGTATAGACTCCTCCAACTGTCGGGATGTGAGGCTTTACATGGTGATGGGGAACGGGCAAAGGCTTGGCTCTATCCACTTTCCTTTAACCTGGCAGACCCACCCTGGCTTCCAGGAATTTCAGCTCTCCAGTTTTTATCCCAATGAAAGTTCAATTTCAAATCCAGTTCTGTGTGTTGCCAGTGCTTATGGGCACAAACAGAGAAAAGAGAATAGAAGAAAAAAAACAGACAAAGAATTCAAGCAGATTTCAACTGATCTTG
This sequence comes from Pachyuromys duprasi, assembly GCA_028658305.1. Lineage (NCBI taxonomy): Eukaryota > Metazoa > Chordata > Mammalia > Rodentia > Muridae > Pachyuromys > Pachyuromys duprasi. The sequence goes on from CM053760.1 coordinate 62,044,004, forward strand.
ACACTGCTCAGCTTGTACCTCACCGCCGGTGTATGCTAGCCCACCATGCTCGCAGCGAGAGACAGCTGTTTACGTCCTTACCAACCGCTCTTGGTACCATCGGGGTTATAGGTTGCATGTGGCCGTGAGAGTATTGATGACATGAATATCTGCAAATCTTACAAACTATGATATTTCCTCTAAAGAGTCAATTTATCAGTATCCCACTGCCTTCAACATGTACGAGTTAGCATAACTAATTAAAATGAGTAATTAGAAAAACGCTCCTGCGTGTTAGTGTTTATAGCTAACTGTGCTTAAGATACCTTAAATTCACTAATGTGGGAATTGGAAGACGCGTAAGAGAAGGAAACTGAACAGATCCCAACCTGAAGAGTTTTGAACCTATTTGTGTGTGTGTGTGTGTGTGTGTGATCCGGTCCACCCTGAAGGTATCCTTTGGTGCTTCCCTAATATCTTAGTTCTAGGGATTCAAAGGTAGAGCTGTCCTAGGTCGGGGTACTCAGGCTGCATTGTGGTAGGGCTGGGCAGAGGCAGAGAATGGGAGTAAGTCTAGGAGTGTAGCATTCTGGTGATCAGGCCAAGCTTGCCTCTACCTGAGTTTACAACAATTAACAGGGAAGTGCTTTCCAACAGTCTTTTGCTCAGTCTACATTACCTTCCCACTTCCAGCAAGAAAATCCTAGGTCTAAACATGGATTCAGCCTCTGACCATCATACGCCCCTTGTCTACAGAGGCGGCTGCGAGCTCTGCCTGGGTATGGTGTTCATGACAAACTCAGGGCAGGAAAGGGTGTTTTTATTTGTGTCAGTGTTGTCCAGGAAATCATCCTTCCATGACTAACCAAACCAAACAGACTAATTTGTTGTAAAAATTAACATAAGCAGAAAATCTACCACAAAACAGCCCGAAGGAGGGGTAGGCTTTTTGTAATTAGCATCAGAGGCGAACATACGGATTGCTTCTTCTTCCAGCAATGCGCCCCAACCCCCAAGCCCCAGCGCTTCCTGTGCGGCTCTGCTGGCTTCAGCCCCATGCTGAGCCTGTTGAAGCATGAAGCTGGGGAGGTCCAGTGTCTCAGATGGACTAAATCACAGATGTCACTTTCCGTCTTCCAGCCCACAAGCCACTGGACCGTGGAGGGCAAAGGTTAGAATTATAGTTCTTGGCCGTTCCTCTGTGTTCCTGGGAACGATCTTTTCTCTCCATATCCCTCTGGCCTGCACACAGTTCCTCCCACTCCCAGCCTGTCTTAAAACAATTTTTCCTAAGGCAAACCAGCAGGAATGCTCATTCGATCAGTTTGCATATGAACTGGTATGTTCTAGAAGCTGTTTTCGCCTGTCCAACAACCTAAGATAAATCAGGTAATGTGTAGGTATGTCCAAGATCCCTGTGGATGCCAAGTCCATAGATGCTCAATTCTCTTAAGGAAACTGATACAGCATTTGTATAGAGCCTGCATTTCATACACATCCTCTCTAATGGCCTTTAAAATCATCTCTATTTATACTACTTAATGTTATGAATGATAGGCAAGTGGTTGTTATAACTTATTTAGGAACTCATACAGATGACATGCAAATATAATTGTAAATTCTTTTGGTAGGTTCTAGAGTCAGCATTCAGTATTCCTTGTACATGTAGGTAAGGGCTTTACCACAAATGCAGTTTAGAGGTGCAATGTTTTTGGAGGGAAGCGTTTGACCTATGGGTAATTGGGTTTGAGGAGGTGGCGCTCGAAGGCACAGAGGGCTGACTGATTACACATTTAAGAGCAGAAACGGCAACTGGGCTTTCTGAGTTGGAGCCAACAGCAATGGCCACAGGGGAGTGTGGGAGATATCCCTAACTGGTTTTTACAAGCTTCACTCTGGCTAAGTCTGTAAACTTCCCCTCCCATGACATTCAGGCATAAAAAGTCAAAGATGAGCCTCTTTTTTTTTTTTCTTGACCCAGGTCCCCTTGAAAGCCTTCCTGAGGCTTGACAAAGGAAGAGTCTGTGGGTAGACTATATCAAGCAATGGGGTGGAAAGGTTAGAGGCCTGCAGGACTCTATGCCTAAGGCCATGATTCTGGTGGAGTGCCGAAGATCTGAAGATGGAGACAGAGGAGGTCCATGAGGGAAGGAACCTAGAAAAGGGTGGACTGATACAGAGGCTCAAGCAGATAGGAAAAATAAGTGTGACCCCCCCCCCCAAGGCTATGAGTCTGAGCTACTGAAGGAGGGGACTGAAATCTGGCCACAAAATAACAACTTCTATGTCTCTAAAATTTGCTCTGCCAGGCATACTGTTGTTCAGGACTTAGAGAATCCTGGGATCCATTCTAAAATGACCTTCAGAACCCAAGGGGCCCAAGAATCTCCAAAGATGTTTGAACACAGAGCATAGCTTTGAGACTTTGATTCCAAGACAGCAGCACCACCAACAGCTCAGGGTGGACCCAAATAACACGGGCGTGGAAACCAATCACAGGACTTCAACTCACCTGGATATTTTAAGTGATTTTACTACAAGCTTCTCTGGAGACAAATCTGAGCAAGTCTCTCATCTTCTGGTCAGTGGATGGGCAATGCAGCTCTTTCTTTTTGCAAAAACTTGTCCCGTAGTCTTGGCTTTATTATTTGTTGATCAATAAGCCCTGGCCCATCTAAGTACTGTGATGTCTGATCTTGGTTGTCTGCTTAGGTGGATTGAGAACACATTTCTGGGTTTTTCTGTTAAGGTGTATCTAGAGACAAGTGGCTCAAGGTTTGGCAAACTGAGTGAGGAAGAGTACCCTAAATGTGACACCATCCTTCCCACGGTTTTATAGGCTGGGGGCCAGCATGGAACAAAAGACAGAAGGCAGGAAGTCATGCACCATCTCTTTTTGAGTGGTACATTACATTTTTCTGCCAACATGGACTCAAAGCAGCTACTTCAACCTTTGTAGGTTGTCTCACACCAGCAACTCTCCAGGGGACTTCTAGGCTTCTGATCTTGGACTGGGACAGTCTCGTTGACATTGCTTATTCTGTGGTTTCTGTATATGGGCACTGAATAGTTACTGATTTTCCTGCCTCTCGGGATGGCCATCATGGGACTACCCAGACACGGGTCTTGTGAGCCAATCTGATAAATTCCTTTTTTGTTTGTTTGTTTGCTTGCTTGCTTGTTTGCTTTTTTTTTTCCAGACAGGGTTTCTCTGTGTAGTCTTTGCTGTCCTGGACTTGCTTTGTAGACCAGGCTCACAGAGATCTGCCTGCCTCTGCTTCCCTGAGTGCTGGGGTTACAAGCACACATACCCGTGCCCGGCTTGACAAAACTCTTCTTATAATTACATAGAATCTATTAGCTCTGCTCCTCTGGAGAACCCTGACTGATACAAGTGCCATTGATTTCTGTAAGAAGAGAGGAAAAAAAATGGGATCAACGCCAGAGCATGGAAGACAGAACGAAGAAAATCGTTGTGGGAGTTAGAATGACTAAACACATTCTTGGTGGAAACAGCTCATGAGACAATGTCACAAATAACTTTCCTAAAAATAAATAACCATTAAGCATTGACCTCCTTCACACAGCTGTGCTGGGGGCTGAGGAAAACAATCCAAAGTGCCTTTCCCCACCTTCCTACCTCTTGGGGACCTGCAATCATTTACAGGTCACTAGTGCTGTACACTTACAACATCTTGGAACCCAGTGAGATTCATAGCTATCTAATGAGTCCGTCTACCACAGTGAGGTCACATGAGAAGTTTTTACAGTCGGGCGCATACCCGAGTCATTCTCGTATTCCACAAACACTGAGTATACTGTGGGCTAGAGGTGAAACTAGGTCCTGGGGTGGGGAATAGACACAGTCACCTCATTTTTATGCAGCAGGTTGATGACTAGTCACCATGGGATACTGCACCAAAATGTAATGTCCTAGGAGGTTTAAATAATAGAAATATGCTTCCTCCATTTTTGAAGTTCACAGTCTGGGAAGACAGTGTAGGGGTGCTTTGCTTCTTCTGAGACACCACCGATTTGAAGATGGTTGGCTTATCCCTGTGCCTTTGCTTGTTCTTCTCTCTGCACAAGTTTGTCTGCAAACATCTTCCTAATTCTATTGTGTTGGGACCCATCCATGGGATGTGACAGCCTTATCTAGCTCCTTACAGACCTCATCTCCAAATACAGTCACATTCTTAGGGACTGAATGGACTGGGCAGGGCTTCAATGTATCAGTTTGAGGGAATGTGATTAAGCTCATAGGATTTTTGTGTCCATTGTCTACATAATGCATAAATGTATTTATAGACAGAGTTAGACATGATACACACACATATATGCTTATATATATTGCTAACACAAGTGAATGAGTTAGTATAGAACATATATGTATGGAAGGGAAGAGCCGTGGGATTCTGGTAAACCATACATCTGTCTTCTTGCCTTCTTCTGGTACGTGGGACATACGGAGAGGGACTGCTTGCTTCCACTCGGGGCGTGGAGGGTTTCCCCGTCCATAACCAGGCCGCTAGATATAGTCCTTCCTCACCCATCATAGACATGTTTCTTACCATTTGTTCTTTTTCAGTTAATATTTTCTATTAAATTTTCTGTTATTCATCATGAAAGAAATCTCCAGGGTGACTGGAAGAGCCAGTTTTCATAGATGTTTCCAGTTCTCATTAGTTTGACCGCGGAGCCTTTCTCTGCAAATGTTCCTGGACTCCATTCTAAGACCTGGATCTCTCCTTGGTTTCATCATCCCTGCTGAAATCACCAGACCTCATACTGGGGGATGAACTTAAGAATTTCCTCATACTAAACTCACCTCTTTCCTGGTCATAGTTTCTAGGCTCAATTCTTCCAAATAAAGTTGTCCCAGAGTTCACACTTCTTTGCAACATGTTTGAATCTCTACACAGCTCTCTAACGTTTTCCCAGAAGTCTACGCCTGAGCGGATGGTGTAGAATCCAAAATCAAATTTCTGGTCCCATGACTCAGATAAATATTGATCCAAAGTCATTTTTTCCAAATTTCAGTTATTTAAGATGATTCCAGCCCTAAATAGAACACATCTGGTGGTGAATACACCTCTACTTGTGGATTGCTGGGCAGCACACTATGGAGGATTGAGTGTACACTGGGAATATTTTCCTTTGGAGGGATAAGTCTCAGGGGCTTACTACATCTTTTTTTCTTCATTTTCAGGTTCCAATATTCATGCTTGAATTGCTGACAAAACAGATCTTTTTCAGTACAAAGTTGGCAACAGTTTTTAACAATGCTTAACAATCAGACAATGGACTGTTGATATTTAAACCAAATGGTAAAAAGTTGAAGGAAACTATGATAGAGGTTATTAAGTCATTTGGCCCCTTGCTGTCAAGCCAGGGACGCTAAGTTCAAGCTTGGTGTTAAGGCTGTTTTTGTTTGTTTGTTTGGTTGGTTGGTTGGTTGGTATTTATGTTGTTTTGTTTTGTTTTGTTTGCAAAACTGTTTTGCAACCTGCTTACTTAAGAGTCATTTCCTGTAAAGTTGAGAGGGCATTGGTGTGGACATTCAAGGTTTTGTTAAGCTCAGGCTACAGTTTCTCCTTGCATTTTAATAATGACAAAAATTATATTTTATTTAAAAATACATTTAAAAAATAAGGACAAAGTTTATAGGCTAGCTTTCCTGGGAACAGACTGAGATGTAGAGCCCAGAGGGTGAGAAGTTGGGATCACTATGGAGTCACCACCTGGCCTCAGGTGACCCCAGGGGAATGGTACTTTGGGGTTGTCTGAGTTGCATCAAGGAAACCAGGCATAGATGTATTTCTGCGTTGACCAACTAGTGTGTGCTACCCCAAGAGGGAGAGTGACCTTCAGTGAGCCATTCTCATTAGCAAAGCTAATTCTCACAGGAAACTGACAGCTTGGGTAGTAACTCCTTCACATGGGGATGATTACTAAGAGGTTTGTAGTCATGAATACTAAAGGTAAAATGTTGTTGTCCATTCCTGCCAGTGGAGGGTGGCTCTAAGTGCCCTGCAAACACTGTACACCCTTCAGGGCCCAGTGCAATTGTGTAAAATTAATGTTGCATTTATATCTACCCTATGTACTGTGCACTTAAAATTTTATTTTATTGGTGTGACTTTAACCAAGCAAGTGAAAGACCTATAAGAAAAATACTTCAGGTCTCCGAAGAAAGAAATTGAAGAAAATATCAGAGGATGGAAAGATATCCCATGTTCATGAATCAATAGGATTAACAGTGAAAATGGCTATCCCACCAAAAGCAATCTACAGATTCAATGCAATTCCCATCAAAATACCAACACAATTTTTTTACAGACCTTGAAAGAACAATTCTCAATTTCATATGGAAAAACAAAAACCCCAGAATATCTAAAACAATCCTGTACAATAAAAGGTCTTCTGGAGGTATCTCCATCCCAGATCTCAAGCTGTACTATACAGTAGTAAAAACAGCATAGTACAGGCATAGAAACAGGCTGGTGGACCAATGGAATTGAATCAAACACCCAAAAATAAATCCACATACCTATGGAAACTTAATTGTTGACAAAGAAGCCAAAACCATACAATGGAAAAATGGCAGCATTTTCAACAAATGGGACTGGTCTAACTGGATGTCTACATGTAGAAAAATGAAAATAGACCCATATTTATCACCCTGCACAAAGTTAAAGTCCAAGCAGATCAAAGACCTCAGCATAAAACCAGACACACTAAATCTGGCAGAAGAAAAAGTGGGGAAGAGCCTTGAGCTCATTGGCACAGGAGACAACTTCTTGAACAGAACACCAACCGCATAAAATCAGCAATTAATAAATGGGACCTCATGAAACTGAAAAGCTTCTGTAAAGCAAAAAAAAAAAAAAAAACTGTCGTCAGAACAAAACGACATCTTACAGACTGGGAAAAGATATTCACCAACCCTGCATCTGACAGAAGGTTAATATCCAGAATATAAAAAGAACTGAAGAGGTTAAACACCAACAAACCAAGTAATCCAATTAAAAAATGGGGTACAGAGGCTAAACATAGAATTCTCAACAAAGCAATATTGAATGGCAGAGAAACACTTAAAGAAATGTTCGACATCCTTAGTCATTCAGGAAATGCAAATCAAAATGACCCTGAGATTTCACCTTACACCCATCAGAAGGGCTAAAAACAAAACAAAACAATACAAAAAACAAAAAACAAAACAAAACAAAAACTCAAGGAATGATGCATGCTGGAAAGGATGTGGAGAAAGGGGAACCCTCCTCCATTGCTGGTAGGAACGTAACCTTGTACAACCTCTTTGGAAATCAATCAGTTTTCCTCAGAAAATTAGGAATAGTGCTACCTCAAGATTCAGCAATATTACTCCTAGGCATATACCCAAAAGATGCCCCACCATTCAATATAGACATTTGCTCAACCATGTTCATAGCAGCTCTATTTGTAATAGCCAGAATCTGGAAACAACCTAGGTATCCCTCAACAGAGGAATGGATACAGAAAGTGTGGTACATTTACACAATGGAATACAACTCAGCAACTAAAAACAAGGAAATCATGAAATTTGCAGGCAAATAGTGGGAACTAGAAAAGATCATCCTGAGTGAGGTAACCCAGAAGCAGAAAGACATGTACGATACATACTCACTTATAAGTGGATATTAGCTATATAATATAGGATAAACATACTAAAATCTATAATCCTAAAGAAGCTAAACAGCCAGGAGGACCCTAGGGAAGATGCTTAATCCTCGTTCAGAAGGGCAAACAGGATAGACATTGGAAGGAGGAGAAGACAAGGAACAGGACAGGAGCCTTCCACAGAGGACCTCTGAAGGACTCCACCCACCAGGGTTTCTAAGGAGACACTGAGACTTATAGCCAAACTTTGGGTAGGGTGCTGGGATCCCTATGGAAGAAGAGGGAGATAGAAAGACCTGGAGGAGACAGGAACTCCACAAGGAGAACAACAGAGCCAAAATACCTGGGCCCAGCGGGCCCTGCAGAGACAGATATTTCAACTAAGGACTATGCATGGAGAGGACCTAAACCCTGTGTTCAGAGTTGGCTGGGTTCCTTAGTAAGGGGTACAGGGGCTGTCTCTGACATGAACTCAGTGGCTGGCTCTTTGATCACCTCCCCCTGATGGGCGCAGCCTTGCCAGGCCACAGAAGAAGATGATGGAGTGGAGCCTTGATGAGACCAGATAGGCCAAGGTCAGATAGAAGGGGAGGAGGTTCTCCCCTATCAGGGGACTAGGGGAAGGGCATAGGGGGAAAAGAGGGAGAGAGGATGGTACTGGGAAGAGACAAGGGAGGGGGCTGCAGTGGAGATAAAAAGTGAATAAGTTGTAATAAATAAATATATAAATAAATTTTTTGAAGATACAGAGAAAACAGATTTTTTTCTCACATAATATATCCTGCTTACAGCTTTCCTTCACTTTACCTCTGCCCAGTTCCTTTCCACCTCATCTCCCATCCAGATCCATCCCTTCCAGTCTATCATTAGAAAGCAAACAGGCTACTATGGGATTATAATATTATAATAAATATAATGTAATAAAACAAAACACAACACACCAGACTAGAATGTTGTAGAAAATTAAAAGGCAATTAATGTTTCTTATTAAAAGCCTATTATTATTACAACGGTTATTAACCCGCTGTAATTTTATTTGTTATTAACCTGCTGCCATATCAATAAAAGATACAGATGCCTGACAGAATTTTAAATTAGACTTATTTCACTTGGGTCTGGGCAGATATTAACCCCCCCCCAAGCTACATTGTTACCTCCCAGCCCCACATCCCATGCCCTTCGCTTTCATCATTCCTCTCTGGGCTACTTCCCATCCATACTTTTACAAACACTTGCTTATACTTTTCATCTGGGCTGCTTCTCTCCAACACTGCCTCAGAGTACATTTCTTCTGGCCACGTGGTTCTCTCCACACTAACCCATGATGGTCTGCTTCCTTCTTCTCCTCTCGTACCTGTCTCTCTTCCTCCTGTGGTCTTTCTGTCCTCCCCACCCAAGAACCTTGGCCATGCCTACCTCATTTCCGTCCTTCTTAGGTGTATAGGCATTTATTGGTCAAACAGGGATTATTTGGAGGTAAGGCTACGCAGCAACATTTGCTGTATGAGATAGCCTGCTCATAAAAGACAGCAAGCAGACTGTGGGGAACAAAATAATTAACAATCAAATACAAAGCACCAAACCAAACAAACAGAAGGAGAAGAGCCCAAGATAAAGCACAAGAAACAGGTACAGCAATCGTTTGTTCCCACACTCAGAAATTCTGTAAAACAAAGCAAAAAACTGGAAGCCATAATATAGCAAAGAACCTACAGGGTTTAAAAAAAAAGAGAGAAGACAAAAAAATAGATTAAAAAGTTTAGAAAAATAAAATTAAAAAAAAGAAAGAAAAAGAAAAAGGCCTGGCATGATGTTATGAGACTAGGGACCTCTGAAGAGAAGTTGAGTTCTTTTCTGTTGGCCATCTACTGCTCGATATGGAATCTACCACAAAGAGTAGTTTGGTTTTCCAGTGAGACTCCTTAGGAAGAAACTAAAGTTTCATCTGACCAATTGGAGATTGCCTCTGGGCTAGGGAAAGGGGGGACTGTTCACGTCTCCTTTCAGCTCTAAGGACCCCATGTGGTGCAGATCTATGTAGGCCCCATGCACACTGCCTCAGTCTCTGAGTTCATGTGTGCGTCAGTCCTGCAGTGGCCAGAAGGCCATGTTTCCTTGGTGTCCTCCATCTCCTCTGGCTCTTACATCCTTTCCAACTCTTCTCCCACAGGGTTCCCTGATCCCTGAGGGGAGGAATTTGATGGAGACACCCCATTTAGGGCTGAGTGTTCCAAGGTCTCTCATTCTCTGAGCGCTGCCTGGCTGTGGGTCTCTGTGTTCGCTCTCACCTGCTGCAGGAGGGAGCTTCTCTGATGATGGCCGGTTAAGACACTGGTCTATGAGTACAGCAGAATGTCACTAGGACTCATTTTATTTCTCTGTTAATTTGGTAGGACGGCAGTATTCGGTTTTACCCTAGATCTCTGGGTTATCTAGTGTCATGTTGTTGGTCATCCAAGCAACATTGGCTGTGGGCATCATCTTGTGGAGTGGACCTTCCGTTGAATCAGATGTTGGTTGGTTGTTCCCATAAATGTCACCGTTGGCACTACACCAACAGAACACCATTGTAGATCAAAGGGGTTTGAGAGGGGTTGGTGTTTACCTTTCTCCTTTGGTAGCATACAGACGGCCATCCGATACTGAGAGCACCAGCCCATGGTAGTGAAGGTTCTAGGTAGGCACCAACTCAGCCTCTCCATGTGCAGTGAGTTCTGTAGGTGCTGCCTTCAGCACTAGGGTCTTGCCATCAGTCTGTGGAGGGCAATCTATAGTTTTGGGACCCCCTTTTGTCAACACCTCAATTAGATGTAACCCATCCCAGCACTGGAAGTTTCATTTGGTGACAAGAGATGGCCAGTTGGGACTCTTTCTTCCCTGTTACTTGGAGATTTCATAATATATGGCAGAGTCTACTGTATTAGGTTTCCACACTACCCCTCACATGATCCTTAATTTTAGCCGTGTTCTCTTCACATTCCCTCCCCTTCCTCGCTGAATCTTCCCATTCCAGTTACCCACCCCCTTGTCCGTCCATGACTGTCTATTCTATTTGCCTATCCTGGGGTAGACCTATTTGTTCCTCCTAGTCCTTCACGCTATACCTAACTTCTGTGACTGTTTGATCTGTAACTTGCTTATTGTTGACTTAACGGCCAATATCCACACGTACGTGAGGACATACCATATTTGTTTGGGTCTGGGTCACCTTACTCAGAATGTTCTTTTTTTCTAGTTCCATCAATTTATCTGAGAATTTCATGATTTCATTTTTTTTTAACAACTAACCAATATTCCACTGTGTAAATGTACCACATTTTCTTTATCCGTTCATCTTTTGGGGAGCATCTAGATTGTTTCCAACTTCTGGCTGTTATGAATAGAGCAGCAATAAACATGGTTGAGCAAATGTCCCTGTGGTAGAAAGCATCCTTCGAGAATGTACCCAAGGATGATATAGCTGGATCTTGAGGTAGACTGAGTCCCATTTTCCTGAGGAACTGTCACACTCATTTCCATAATGTTTGTACAAGTTTGTACTCCCACCAGCATTGGGGTATCCTTACTCCACAGCCTTGCCAGCTTGAGCTGTCATTTATTGTTATTATTATTGCTCTTGGCCATTCTGACTGGCATGAGATGAAATCTTAAAGCAGTTTTGATTTGCATTTCTCTGATGACTGAACATGTTGAACATTTCTTTAAATGCTTCTCATTTGAGTTTCTTCTTTTGAGAATTCTCTGTTTAGATCTGTACCCCAGGTTTTAATTGGGTTATTTGTTTTCTTGATGTAGAGTGTTTTGAGTTACTTGTATGTTTTGGATATTAGTCCTCTATCACATGTGTAGTTGGTTAAGTATCTTTTCCCTTTCTGTAGGCTGCCATTTTGTCTGAGTGATGTTGTTCTTTGCCATGCAGAAGCTTTTCAGTTTAATGAAGTCCCATTTTTAATTGTTGATCTTAACGCCTGCATGATCAGTGTCCTGTTCAGAAAATCTTTCCTGTATCAATGAATTCAAGCCTGTTTCCCACGTTCGCTTGTACCAGGTTCGGTATTTCTTGTTTTATGTTGAGATCTTTGATCCATTTTGACTTGAGTTTTGTGCAGGGTGATGAGTATGAATCTATTTGCATTCTTCCACATCAGCCATACAGCACCATTAGTTGAAGATGCTGCCTTTCTTTGTGAATATTTTGGTTTTTTATCATAAATCAGGTGATCAGAGGTATGTGGATTTATGTCTCAGTCTTCAGTTTGATTCCATTGATTAATGTGTCTGTTTTTGTGCCAATATGATGTTGTTTTATTACTTTAGTTCTTCAGTATAATTTGAAGTAGGAGACAGTAATACTCAAGCAGTTCTTTGCTTATTCAGGATTGTTTTAGCTCTCACAGATTGTGTATGTGTGTGTGCTTCCATATGAAACTGAAAATTATTCTTGCAATTCCTGTACAGAATTGTGTTGGAATTTCGATAGGATGTATTCAATCTGTAGAGTTCTTTTGGTAGGATAGCCATTTTTACTATATTAATCTTACTGATCCATGAGCATAGGAAATCTTTCCATTTTCTGATAGCTTTTTCAATTCCCTTCTTCAGTGTCAAAGTTTTTTATCATACAAGACTTTCACTTGCAGGGTTAGAGTTATTAATCCAAGGTATTTTATATTTTTGAGGCTATTATGAAAGGTATAATTTTCATGATTTCGTTCTCAATCCAATTGTTATTTGTATACAGGAGGGCTACTTATTTTTGTGAACTAATTTTGTATCCAACTACTTTGTTGAAAGTGTATCAACTGTAGGAATTTTCTGGTGGAATTTTTAGCATCACTTATGTATACTAGCATATCGTCTACAAATAAGGATATTTTTACTTCTTCTTTTCTGATTTGTCCCCTTGCTCTCCTTCATTTGGCTTAATGCTCTATCTAAGACTTCAAGTGCTATATTGGGGAGAGTGGCCAGCCTTGTTTAATTGCTGATTTTAGTGGAATCTCCTTGAGCATCTTTCCATTTAAGTTGATGTTGGCTATGGGCTTGCTCTAGGCCGCCTGCATTATGTTGAGGTATGTACATAGGATGGTGACTTGATATCTTCCCACTGCATCGGGTACACTCACACCTGAAACTTCTGTTCTCTTGTCTGACTGCTGTGTCTTTGGGCTGCACAAAGGAGAGTGAGAAATGGCAAAGAGAGAAGGATCAAGGAAGCAGCAGAGAAAGGCACTTCCTTATACCAGGACTCTGCCCTCTGTCTCTAAGGAAACTCCTCCCTGTGGTTTCTGTGTGTCTCCTGCTAGGATTTTATCCCGTGGTAGATTACCTTGAGAAGGAAGAGTCAGGTTGAGAAGAGAGTGGTGGATGAGGGAAGCTGCTAAGCCAGATAGGTTTGGCCCACTTCCAAGTATTAGCTAAATATGGTGAAGGAAGCTCCTAAGTAAGATCAGGGAAAGCCTCTTGGATATGGTGCTGAACCGAAAACCTCAGAGGGGCTGGAGCTTCTGTGTTCTGAGTTTCAAAAGCCCTGCTTCAGCTGACATCAACGTCCATCTTTTCTTTCTTTCTTTCTTTCTTTCTTTCTTTCTTTCTTTCTTTCTTTCTTTCTTTCTTACTTTCTTTCTTCCTTCCTTTTTTTTTCTTTCCTTAAAATTTGGGGCTATGGATGGCTCAATGATTACGAGAATTTAGGTTTATTTCTCAGCACTCACCTTGCAGCTTGTAGCCATCTTTAACTCCAGTTCCAGAGCTAGGTGTGTGGGCTAACCCCCATAGCTTCCATCCCTATCAGATGCAGCCTTCAGTGCCTATGAGCAGACTTTCTGGGCTAGGGAGTCAAAGTAAATCAACACAGAGATCTTGAGTCCAGACTGATTTTTTTGTTAGACCCCCAAAGAAAGAGATGAGGAGAGTGCCTGATACCCACAGCACATGCCTCTCCAGAAAGCCTAGCTCAGACAGAGAACAGCAGGCTGGGAAGGGTAGCTTCTCTCCTGTTCAAGAAACTGCTCTACCAGCTAGTTACTATGTGTTTGTAGAGCATCTCCTGTTTACTAATGAGGTGCCAAACACTAACTAGTATCATTTTTTCTGACTCTCAATCCTCCCTAAGCCATCAGAGGGCTCAAGGCAGGCTAAGCCATACTGGGAAGCTGGTGAAAATGGAAAGCACCAAAGAGAGAAACTTCATATGGAGAAAACTGTACATCTGGTCTGCTTACCTCCCAAACAGACCATGCATATAATTACCTTCTAGGTAATTCCTGGCCATGCTTGCCCTTAGCAGGTCTCAGGTTAACCTGAATTTATGTTTTATTATTGCAATCCACAACTGTCTGCCTATATAGCAATATTATCTTTCAATACTTGGAACAGAAAAAAAAATCCAGTTGTAAATAACTTGTAACAACATACCTTTAGTCCCGCCAATGGCTCCGTCAGACTGCTGGTCTATTTTGGGTGCCACCAACACATTCTATTTTTATTTCTGTAAAACTGGAATTAACCCTCCTCTGCAGGGCTTTCACAAGGATTAAACGAAACAATTGGCTTTAAGTGGAGGGCTTAGCACTTGGTTAGCTCTTGATGTGACACAGCCAATCGTGAAATTAAGGATTCTGTTTCATATAATTACAATAAAAACTCAAACATGCCCAAGGAGGGGAACACACAGTCAAGGGCCACCTGGGGAAATTCCTCAATAAAAAGTGATTTTCCTGAGACAGTCACATAGAATTGGTTTGCCCATTTCGGAGCTTTCTGGGCGCAAAATCAGCTGGCTGCAAAATGACCTGAATGCAGGCCTCTGTCTCATTAACTTATTTATTATCATATTTACATGCTTAGATATTTATATATTTATGTGTATGTGTGGAGGTCAGAAGATGACTGGTAGGAGTTAGTTTTCTTCTCTACCATGGGGTTCCAAGAATTAATTGCAGGCTGACAGCAAGCACCTTTACCCTGAGCCATCTTGCTGACCATTGTTTCATCATAGGGTGGCACCATCTGACTGGCATTAAGGGGGCATCGCTTCTTTTCCTGGAAACTAAGCTACAGAATGGGCTGGACACAGCTCACACTCTTTGCTGTCCCCAGCACTCATCAGCTCTCCCATGGAACAACGACCTCTGAAGTTCGTTTTCTTTTGGAGAAATGGTATGGAGAAGCACCCTCTAGTCTGGAGAGTAGGAATTCCAGAGTTTCCTGGCAGAAGGGGGTACCAAGATGTCTGGGGCCTTGGCCAAAGTAAAGGAATCTAAAGGCAGCACGGGTAAGTACAAGCACAGCCATGCTGCACATGGATGCTGACCTGCCCTCGGTCAGGGCCACCCATGATGACCCCGGACTCTCACTAGCTGATGCCCCCGCACTACTCTGACCCTGAGCAAGCCTGTCTGTAGCCAGTCTGAACTTGAACTTGTTGAAGCTAGTGTGAAGGCTGCTTTTAAACCTGTCTGCCTTTGGGTCAAATATAAACTGTCCCTCTCCCCAAGCCATGCAGCTGCAAAGTCAATCAACCGTGGATTAAAAATATTTTGAGACTAACTACAACTGGACTAAACATGTACAGAACTATTACTCTTCGATCATTATTCCCCAAACAACCCTTTTTGACAACCGTTTGCATAGCATATACAATATGTTATCGCGAGTCATCTCCAGATGACTTAAAATACGTGGGAGGCTATGGAGAGGTTATATGCAAATGCGATGCCATTTTATACAAGTCGATTTAGCATCCTGGCATTTGGGCACGGGCAGGTATGTGTGCGCATGCGTGTGGGAGGGGGTTGTGGCGGGGTCTCGGAACTAAATCTGTGTGGCTACTAAAGGACAACTGTACAGGTTTATAAACAATGAAGCTGGGGACAGTTTAGTTAAAGTCTAACATTGTGTCGTTATTAGAAACAAAGACAGAAAGAGAAGATGGGTCAGTGTTCTTCTAGCTACAGCAGTGGCAACTGAGTCGCCTTCGCAGTCTTGAGTGGTCTGGACAAATGTATGGAGCGTGTGAGTTACTGAACAGAACATCTCCTTGCCTCATTTTGTCTGTTCCTCCATTATTTTTCCTACCAGCATCTATTCACTGCCCAATGTGTGACAGGCTCCTCTGGTAGGTACAGGAGCAGGATTATATCAGGATTGCAGTTCTGCTTAATTTATTGAGCTGTTTTCAGTGTCTTCTTCTTTTCTTGAATTGTAAGACAATTCAATCAAGACACAAACAATTTCCTAGTCTTATTCATATACTGAGTACTACAGTGTCTTCAAGGGAGGACCACAGTTTGTTGAGTGAATGAACAAAGTCGGCCCGCCTAACTCATTTTTCATAACTTTGAAAATGACAGACAGCAGGTGAGCTGTCTCAGCAGGTAAAGGTTCTTGCTGATAAGCCTGACAACCTGAGATAGATCTCCAGGACCCAAACAGTGGACGAGATAATCAACTTCTGAAAGTTGTCCTTTGACCTCCACACTTGTGCGGTGACATCCTCATCTACCATAATCAACTTCTGAAAGTTGTCCTTTGACCTCCACACTTGTGCGGTGACATCCTCATCCACCCTCCACTTCAACAGAAATAAATGTAAAAAAAAATTTTTTTTAAAGATGATATACTTGTTTTTGTTATTCAAGTTGACTTAGCCATTCAGATGAACTTTGTTGGATTTTCAGAAGGCTAGATAAGCCACGAGACAGAAAAACATACAATGACCCTCTCTACTGTTTTCCTGTGACCCATTCCTGCACATGTGAGTTTGTATCTATGCCCGCATGTCTATGTCTATGTGTTTATATGACTGGAGAAACTCTGGCACTGTTTCAGAGAGACTCAGATGTGTTTGGCTGATGGAGGTGGTTGAAGCTTACCACATACCTTACCGTACCAGGAACAGAGCTGAGGAGTGCAGGGAGCTCATGTTAAGTAAAGAAGATAGCCCAAGTCTGGGCTTCTCCATGCTTTTAGCAACCCCCTGCCTCTTTCACACTGGCCTCATGATGGTGGTTCCCCAGTGAAGCAGTTAGAACAAGTGTCCTGTTGATGAGAAACATAGAGGGAACAAAAAAAAATCTCCAAACATGCCAGGGCTATTTGGAGATCACCAGAAAGATGCAGACCTCTTATTAGCAGAGGGAAACCCTGGCAGAAATTGTGTTTTCTATCATTAAGGTGACCACATTTCTTCCTGGCTGGGATGGCTTAGGAAAATTAAGCCTTTTGTATAAAAAAAAAAATTGAGCCTTTTGTATATACACACATTTGAATATGAGAATGCATAAGTATTTGCATATTATGTTTTGTCTTTTGTTTTTCAAGACAGAGTTTCTCTGTGTACCCCCTGACTGTGCTGGAATTCTCTCTGTAGACCAGGCTGGCCTTGAACTCAAAGATCCACCTGCCTCTGCCTCCTGAGTGCTCGGAGTACCACCACCTGGCTTGTATGTTGGCTTTTAACTAAATGAGCTGAATTTGTATTTCGCTGAGTAGTGGGCTTGGACTGTGGACTATGGACTGCCACATTCTTGCATAGCACCAGAAATCAAATTAACTAGGGCGGCAAAGGAATGAAGAAAAGACAGACACACAGAAAGGTTGAGACTGGGTGGTCTGGGCTCTCTGCTAAAGAAGCCTCAGCACCCCATAAGCTCAGCATGTTTATTCTTCATAGTGGAACAGGGAGACAGGGTTACTGCCAGTAGCTGAACAAGGAGGCGGGGTTTATAATCTACTGCTGAACAAAGAGGCAGGTTTAGCTCATGTTGGTAGAAGCAATCTCTGCAGCAGAGCAGTCTTCAGGCTGTGGTCATGTGGGCTGAGGAGAGAGCTGCAGTGAACATTTTCTGTACGCAGTGTCACCATCCGCACCTGGACTAGATGAACGCTTTGCCTTGGGGCTGAGGCAGCAGGGTCCTAGATACAGCCATCCCCATGTCAACGGCACCCATTCCTTCAGGACTTCATTCACTCAGGCTTCCTCTGCTCCCCACAGTGGATCTTCAGTCTCAACCCCCCTCCTAACTTTGAAAGTATCATGCTCCTCAAGGGCCAGGAACCCCACAGTGGCAACTGTGGTGTTTCACCCTGCTGAGTATCACCTCTCTCATCGAGCAGTAAAGCTTGCGATAAAATTTCTCTGCCTTCTGCCCCCACTGCAAAGCTCCCCTCACCCTGCCCTTCCTCTTGGCCACCTCTGCTCACCAGTGAGTTTTGTTGCACCCTCGGCTGACCCCCTGAAATTCCTCCCTGGAACCTGAGGGAAGGGAAGAGTAGCCAAAAAACTTGGAGGTCTGATCCCCCGCAGAGAATGAAAACAGGGTGTTGTTTAGAAAGAGAGGAGGGAGAGGAAAGTAATTAAAGCTAATTATGGAAAGAAGTTAGAAAGATATGGTAAGAGGAGAAAAATGCAGCCCCCATTGCTTGGCTGGTAAAGTTCATTCTGGCTTGAAGTCCAAGTTCCCTAGAGAGGTCCGGAGGCGACCAGGGAAGTTGGGGTCAGGGAGCAGAGGGCTAATTATCAACTATTTGGAGGACAGAGGACCAGGGTAGAAAAATATTTACAAAGCCAGCTAAGCAAAGTCCACTATGGTGACTTCTTCCTCCTGCATCAAGGCTAATCATTGCTGTAAGTAGGAAGTGAGATGGCTGGTTTATTTCCTCCTGGGAGTCGGGATTTCTCTGTGTAACCTTGGCTGTCCTGGGCTCACTTTGTAGATGAGGCTGGCCTTGAACTCACCAAGATCTGCCTGCCTCTGGCTCCCCCCGAGTGCTGGGATTACAAATGTGCACCACCATGCCTGGCAAGAAATGACTGATTTTTATTCCAGTTAAGTGAATTAAAATTACATCCAACAATTGCTCAATGTTACACCTGCTGGAGCATAACATTGAGAGATTGTTGAACAGTTGTGATCAGTTCACTGAAGACTTTTTTCACAGTCTTATTTTATTTTTCAAAGTCTTATTTTTATTTGTGTGTGTGTGTAAGAGTAAGTATGTCTGTGTGTGTGTGTGTACAAGCCAGACATCATGTATCTTCCTTAGTCTCCCTTCATCCTATTTTTTTTGAGACAAGATCTCTCACTAAACCTGGAGCTCCAGTAGCTTGCCAGCAAGAAGCTCCATGATTGTTCTGTCTCTGCCTCCCTGGTTCTGAGGTGATTGCCATGTGATACCATGCCTAGAAGTGTTTGAGGGTGTTGGGGTTCCTCATGCTTATTCGGCAAGCATTCTACAGACTGAACCATCTCCCCAGCCTGAGAACTATTTTAACAATGGGAAGATTTTAGCAGTAGCTAAAGCCCGGCATACACTTCCCCTAGACCAAGGCCCACAGCATCTCTGGGAAAACATTTGACTTTGATAAGGTTTTATTTTAAAACTGCTCATGTAATCTGACCCTCTCATTCAGCCAAGAGCGTATATAGAGCACCAATAGCATGCCGTATTTAGAACATTAAAGAAAACTAAATGTGGATGGCCAGCCATTCTTGTTGTCTTCACATAGAGCTGTGTGTGCATGTCTGAAGGCCGTACTGCCTGATGATGGCCCCTGAGGGATGAAGGCAGAAGCAGGTGGTTTATGCTGCCAGCCTCATTTGCTGCCATCTATGGCTGCTGCCCTCAGAGGTAGAGTGAGCCTCATCTTTCCGCATGCCTCTTTTCCGCCGTCACATTCCTGCTGAAGGATGGGCTCTGAATATTTCCCTACCTGCTCATAACTGGACCATCCCTGTTGTCAGAATCTCTGTGCTCTAGACTGGTTTCAGAGCGGAAGTCAAGCAACCTGCTTCTCCATCAAGCTGAGCTGTTTCTAAAAGAGGTCCTTCGAGTCTCTTAGGCTCTGAGTTTGGCATGAATCCTAATGGTTAAGTCTACTGAGATCCCCAAGCAGGAGCCTGAGAGAATAGTTGGATGTCCTTTGACCTCCTGTAATTGGGATGTGACAGCCATATCCAGAAGAGTCCATTGAGTCTGCTGCAGAACCTGGGCCATAAAGAAGATACATGACCCCCAAAGGAATTATCTAGCAATCTAGGGATCAGACTAGACTGGCTCACTGGGCTGTCATCTGTGAGTTTTCCTTTTTATGTTCATAACCTAAGGCAGGACTCTTTTCATCAGCTCCTAGGGGACAGATGGCCTCAGTTCCTTCACTGGCTTCTTTACTTTACCTGACTCCAGTGCCACACTACTGCTGCCAATGTTGAACAAAAAGTAGAGACACAAGCCTATAGGCTACACGCTGATAATGGGGTTTACTTAGAGAGACAGAAAGGAGGGAGAGATGGGGAAGAGCCTGGGGAAAGAGAGAGGATCCCTTCATAGTGCTACATTGCCCTATGCTACATGCTCAAATAAACATGGCCAGTTAGTGTCCTTCAAAATACAACTCATGCTTTAGCTTCACCTCCACTAGACCGGCTGCCGTTCACAGAACAGCTTTGGCATTACCCACGCCTCTCGCTCTCCCTCTCCCTTCCAGCTTCCTGAGCAGCCGCTTCTCCTCTCTCCAGGCTCGGCATGCATGTTTTCCCATCATTGGACCCCTCCTTTGCTTCTGCAGCTTGGGTGAGTCAGCCATTCCCTCTTCTGAGTCTGCATTCACGGTGTTCAGGTTCCTCCTCTACTGCAAGCATTGGTCTCATCCTCTTTTTTGTGCTCAGCCTGCTCACCAGACAGACAGCTGTGTCAGAAGCCCAGGACAGAGCTCCATGAGACACATTGACACTGCCTAGAACAGGGAAGATGTACATTGAAAAGGAATTTGATGAATACATGGATTGCCATTTCTTTTTTCTTTCTTTATTTTTTAAATTAATTATACTTTATTCACTTTGTATCCCCCCTGTAGCTCCCTCCTTCCTCCCTTCCCTTCCTCCCCCTTTTCCATGCATGCCCCTCCCCAACTCCACTAATAGAGGAGGTCTTCTTTTCCTTCCTAGTCTATTAGGTCTCATCAGGAGTGGCTGTATTGTCCTCCTCTGTGGCCTGGTGAGGCTGCTACCCCCCTCAGGGGGAGTGATCAAAGAGCAGGCCAATCAGTTCATGTCAGAGGCAGTCCCTGTTCCCATTACTATGGAACCCACTTGGACACTGGACTGCCATGGGCTACATCTGTGCAGGGGTTCTCCCCTGTGCTCAGATTTTTTGGTTCTGTTGCTCTCCTTGTGGAGCTTTTGTAAGATCTCCAGATCTTACTATTTCACACTTCTTTCATAAGATTCCCTGCACTCTGCCCAAAGGTTGGCCATAAGTCTTAGCATCTGCTTTGATAGTCTGCAGGGCAGAGCCTTTTAGAGGCCCTCTGTGGCAGGCTCCTGACTTGTTCCCTGTTTTCTCCTTCTTCTGATGGCCATCCTCTTTGCCTTTCTGGATGGGGATTGAACATTTTAGCCAGAGTCCTCCCTCTTGATTAGTTTCTTTAGGTGTACAGATTTTAGTAGATTTACCCTATATGATAAGTCTATATGAGTGAGTATATACCGTATGCATCTTTCTGCTTCTGGGATAGCTCACTCAGGATGATCCCTTCCAGTTCCCATTTCTTGTATGACACCAACAGAGATACAGCCAGGGAATTCTAGATTTCAAAGTCCCCCAGAGTCCTTCTACTGTAAAGAGCTTTGCTGCTGCTACAGACTGTAGTGATTAGGATATCATCGGGGTCAAAGGGCACAAGGAAGTCATGGAACATGACCATGTATAGCGGCCCATTGGCTATGAACATGTATGGCTATCTATGGATCTATTTATTTGTTTACTCATTTATTTATGTTTTTTGAGACAGGTTTATTCATTTATTTATGGTTTTGTGTAGCCTTGGCTGTCTAGGACTTTGCTCTGTAGACCAGGCTGGCCTTGAACTCACAGAGATCTGCCTGCCTCTGCCTCCCTAGTGCTGAGACTAAAGGCATGTGCCACCACCACCTGACCTACAGGTCTATTGATACAGATGCAGTCACATAGGTGTGCATGTGCCTTGTGTTACTTGATGATGTTTCCAGTTTTTCTTTTAACAGATCCTCTTGTCTATGTAACTATGCATGCTCAGCCTCAAATAGAACATCTTCATCACTACCCCTCACACCTACCCATACCTAGGCATAGGTAATACTGCGGAAGAGAAGGTAGAAAGAATGTAGGAGCTGGAGCGTGGAGAACACTGCTGTGAAATGTTGCCTTCCGGGCATGATACGGCTGCTGTCCATAGGACCTCACAGTAGCTGTGCTTACATGTACAAGAACTGCACAAGATCAAGCCAACTAAGATGGCAGCATGGAGAGGGGAGGAGCTTACAAGGCTCCACCCCTTACTGAAGAGCTATTAATGACTGACAGCAGCTGAGGGAGGCATAGGCATTATTGAGGGGAGGGGTTGGGTGCGTGGAGGTCGGGGGTGGAATGTGGCCTCTTACTAATAGGGGTAGGTTGATCATGCTGCAGTGGAGAGCTGCACAGCCAGGCAACATTAACTGGACCCAGTGTGATAGATACAGATGCAGGGGACTGCCATTTGGAGGAGGCATGTTTGGGGGCATCTGGGGAAGCTGGAAGAAAATGGAGCTGGATATGAATCAGAATGCACCATGCACAAGCATGCACAAGCATGGAATTCTCGAGGAACATATTAAAACCAAGTCCCTGTGGCCTTATCTCCTTCCTGCCCCTTCCCTAAATGTCTGCAGTAGAAGCAATTTCTCCTTCCCGTATGATGTGTCCTCCAAACCATTATAAACTAGGTCATTGGTGGTGAGCTTTTCTTAACCAGTTTGAACTTGTAGCTGGGTATAAAGAATCTTAAATTCCATCAGCATTTTTTTTTTAAGTATGAAATCTTGAGCCTCTGTTAAACCTTAGAATCACAAGAGAAAGACCAGTTTTACATTTTTTGAGCCAAATTTGAAGCAAGCTTTAATTAAGTAATGGCCAGGCTAATAGTCACTAACCAGGACCATTTCCGGGTTCCCAGAAAATGACGACGAGCCACATTTAGCAGAGGCTTAAAAAGACAAATCCATAAGGCCGCCATATTTCCAATCAGGTCCAATCAGGAGCCAGCAAACATTAGGTGCATTTCCTGCCTACTATCTCCCGTGAGATCAACCACATCTTGTTTAGTTGGGTCAAGCAGACTTGTTTAGGGAAGCAAAGACATATAGCTTGTTACTTCGCAAGAACCGCAGCCCCCATCCTTTCAGGGAGTTATCTGTCTTTGGGCAAGTGGGGCTTACAGGTCAGGTTAACTTTGGCCCTTACACACCTTCTAACCTTTCCCCTCTGCACACAGCCATCCATTTAGTGGGTATAAGTGAAAATTCGTGCCTTGTTCTCCGGAAATGTAGAAGGGGAGGTGGTTTTTTGTTTGTTTTTTGTTGCTCCAGCTTGCTCTTCACTAGAAATGGATATGTGAAGGACTGAGGGTGAAGAATGGAATTGTGGGCCCCCCCCCAAAAAAAGAGTTTTGCAGTCCCCTCTGTGATGTAGCTCTGGAGGAGGACAGCCTGAAGGTCAGCTGTGTCTCAGGGCAGAGCAGTGCATGAGAATGATACTGCCCCCCAATGGAAGCTTGACCCACAAGTTTGGTAAGATAAGCATCCCAAGGAACAGTAAAGATATGGAGAAACATCCAGGCAGACAAATGGACAAAGGGCCTCCAGGCAGAGGCTAGATTTCTGCAGCTAGCTCCCTACATCTGCTTCCTTGTCCTTGATCTGACTCCTGAGCTGTAGAAACAGACTGATGAGTGTAACTCTGTTCACCAATTATCAACCCAGCACAGGAGCAGTCTCTAGATGCTGGCAACCTGTCCTCTGACTTCCAAAAGTCCAAAGTTAAAGAGGCCATGGGGAACAAGACTGGAGAGAAGGCTTGGGGCTTAAGAGCCCTGGTTGCTTTTCTAGAGGACCAACCTTAATTTCCAGCACCCACATGGCTGCTCACAACCATCTGTAATTCCAGTTCCAAGGGGATCTGATGACCTCTTCTGGCCTCCTCTACCATTGTACACATATGATACACAGATATTCATGCAAAAAATAACTCCACCCATACTGTGATGTCTAAAGTTATGTTTTAAGTTTAAATTACTGTGCTTAAGAGATGTATAAAACAAGAATGCCTCTAACCTGTAGCCTCACTTGCCCGAGGACAGGTAACTTCCTGGAATGCTGGGAGCTATTGTTTACACAAGATAACAAGCCGTGTGTTTTCACTTCTGTAAACAAGCTTGGTTGCTTCAACTGCACAGAATGTTCTTGGTCACACACAGGTGGGAGGTACATAGGTGAGAAGTACATCAGGCTGTGGGCTTGCCCATGACTGGATGAAGGTGGAAAGTACACAGCCTTGTGGGTTTTGCCTTTATAAGCCCCTGACTCTGGGAATTCCAGGTATGGACGTTGCCAGTGCCCATCACCCTGGCCAATATTTAATAAAGATTGCTTCAAATTTGCCTCAGACTTTGTGGTAGGAGCCTTTATTCTTGCTCAGTGTCATCAACAAAAGACATGAGATGAAAACAAACACGTCTTTAAAGAAAGAGGCAGTGGAACCAGGACGAATGAGGAACCAGACGGACAGATGCCAAAGGGAGCTGCTGTAGATCGTGGGTTTTCTCTACTTTTCTTGTTTCTGGAGTGCAAACGTAACTTGACTGTAAACAAACAGGGGCCGAAATTGATTTGTACAGATTCCATCTATGAAAACATATTTATATTCATTCCCTTTCAGATCCAGACACTGAACTGAACTGAAGTCCCCAACAGGGGAAGGGAGTGGCTCCTGTGTGGAAGGTTTTACAAGACTGATCATCTCACTTCAACCTCAGGGACTGTGGAGAGTTGGAATGTTCCCGATCTGGATCCAAATTGTCTTTGGCCATCTTAGCCTACTCAATGGACTTTCTGCTTAGCTTCCAACCAACCCAAAAAACTAAGAATGTCATCTTCTGATGTTAGTATAGAAGTTTCCTGTTTTGAATAGTCTCCCTACTGTATGTTCTCACCTCTGTGTGTGTGTGTGTGCATATTTGTGTATATTCAGGTGTATGTGCATTTGAGGCCAGAAGTGACCCTCAGATGTTGTCTCTCAGGAACAGTCCACCTTATATTTTTGAGGTGGGGTCTCACTGGGACCCAGAACTGGCCAATTAGGCTGGACTGCTGGCCAGTGAGCTCCAGGGATCTATCTGCCTCTCCCTCCCAGGACTGTGCTTAGAGTGTGGGCTACTATGCCTGGCACTTTCTGTGGATCCGGGAGACTGAACTGGGGTTTTCATGCTTTCATGGCAAGTACTTTACCCACTGAGTTATCTCCCCAGCTCCCCCCCCAATATAGTTTGGAGAAAAAACTTGATTTATGGCTTTCTTTTGTTCTGCAACTATAAAAAGATTGTGAAAGTGTTTCCATGTCAGAATGCACTACTTAGGGCAACTTGAATCCATGTTCTTGGGCCATAGCCACTCATATTTGGCTCCAGGATAAACTATCATGTTCTCTTTTATGTCTACCTTGTTGATATAAAAACATAGCCAGTTTGCCTACCACTGGATCTGAGCTGCAAGAGGAATCCAATTCCACAGGTCCCGCACCCCCTACCTTGGAGTCCCAAGGGAGGAGAGTGGGTTCACCCTGTTGTCACAGCAGCCCATCAAATCTTTCCCAAAGTGCCTCTCCTCTCCCAGCCCCCAAGAATACAGCAGGATGGAGGAGAAGTGATATGCTGGGAACCTCCCACTCTGCAGATTTATACAGCTCTTTGGAAAAGCCCTGACCTTGGGCTAAAAGGCTGGTTTCCTTTGCTGTGGCCAGTCTCGATAGGATTGTGGAAGGTCACGGCTGGAAGAAATCTTAGAAAGCCAGCAAACCCCTCATTAACAAATGAGGAAACCTGAGAATAGAGAGGACAACCCGAAGGTCACTAAGTTAATTAGTGGATCCCAGAGGAAAGGAAGAGTCGGGGTACTGTTTTCTAGGTGGTCTTCACATTCTGGGTGTGCAACCCAAGCTCCTTTGTGGGAGAGTCACCAAGATGCTTCAGAGAAGAAGGAATTCTTTGAAATGTGAAGCCAGTTTCCTCTCTTGCCAAGAAACTTTAAAAAAAATCACAGCAATGAGTTAGGACATCTGCCTGTCATTGGGATTTCCGGAGGCAAACATTTTCACAGAACCTAAGTATTCAAACAAACATGAACAGCAAATATGGTTTCTACTCCAGCTGAGCTATTAAAATTTGGACAGAAAAGGGTGAGGGGGTGGAAAGAGAGAGTGGGTAGAAAACCCAGGCTCTAGTACTTTTTTACAGATTACATAGAATATGAAGTTTCCACAGATGAAGGTGTTTTTTAAAAGACATGAAGATGTCGTACCATCTCCCTATGACTGCTGGGTCTCAAAAAAGCATGCAATTCCATCAACGACCTCTTTGGACTGTAGGTTCACAATTGAGGAATTGGCAGAGCTGTCCACATGATGGGAGGATTGGAAGCCTGTGCCAGGAAACCGCCTGCTTCTTACTTGCAGGGTCTGGAGGGCTCCGTGTTGCCAGGACTGGCTGGTTTTTTAACTATCATTGAGACAGGGCTTGGCCTGAGTGAGGATGATCAATCCTCACTCAGAAAGGCAAACGTGATAGACATCAGAAAAGGGAGAAAACAGGGAACAGGACAGGAGCCTACCACAGAGAACCTCTGAAACACTCTACCCAGCTGGGTATCAAAGCAGATGCTAAGACTCATAGCCAAACTTTGGGCAGAGTGCAGGGAATCTTATGAAAGAAAAGGGAGATGGGAGACCTGGAGGGGACAGGAGCTCCACAAGGAGAGCAACAGAACCAAAAAATCTGGACACAGGGGTCTTTTCTGGGACTGAAACTCCAACCAAGGACCATGCATGGAGATAACCTAGAACCCCTGCACAGATGTAACTCATGGCAGCTCAGTCTACAAATAGGTACCCTAGTAAGGGGAACAGGGACTGTCTCTGACATGAACTCAGCTGCTGGCTCTTTGATCACCTCCCCCTGAGGGGGGAGCAGCCTTACCAGTCCACAGAGGAAGATAATGCAGCCAGCCCTAGTGAGACCTGATAGGCTAGGGTCAGAGGGAAAGGGAGGAGGACCTCCCCTATCAGTGGACTGGGGGAGGAGCATAGAAGGTGAAGAGGAGTGGAGGGTGCAATTGGGAGGGGACAAGGGAAGGGGCTACAGCTGGGATATAAAGTGAATAAATTGTAATAAATTAAAAATTAGAAAAGAAATGAAAATAAGCATAAAATAGAGAGAGATTTATTGGAGGGATGAATCCAGGAGTGGCTGACTTTGCACCCAGGAGAAGATAGCAGAGAACTGAGCAGACACAGCCTTTACATAAGATTTCTTAGTTGGTGGCACTTGCCAGGGCAGAAATTTCCAAGGTGAGGATTGGTGGGTTTTCAAATCCTGAGGTTGGAGGAACTCAGGGATTGATGGGTTTTCCTGTTCAGCAATTGGTCAGTTCTCCTGCTCAGGGATTGGTGAGTTTTTATTCAGGCTTTTCACCTAATCATAGCATAATCTGGGAAGGGTCCTACTCAGGGGCTGGAGATGGCCTTTGTGATTGTTAGAGACTGGAAATGCCATTATGACAGTTAGAGAGGTGTGGGGAAGGGGCATATTAACTCGTGCCTCAAAGGGTTGACACAGACTTGAACTCTAAACTAAACAAAACAACTTTCCTTAACTAAACTATGAACTTATACTAAGGGGCCAAATTCCTGATCCCCGTCACTGGCTGGCAGTGCCAAACCATGTAAAGCTCCCTGTTTCCCAGGAATGGCTAATTTATAGATTGTTACTACAAAGATGGTGCTGGGGCTCACAGACTAACAGCAGTTAAACATGCCTCCCTAGGAGTCAGGATAAGCTGGGGTTGGATGGAAGGGAAGGAGGTCCTCCTCTGTTGGTGGACTTGGAGGGGGCGGAGAGGAGGGAGATAAGGGAGGGAGTGGGAGGGGAGGAGAGACTGAGGGAGGGGGCTACGCCTGGGATTAAAAGTACCTAACCTGTGATTGAGATAAAAATAAATAAATTAAAAAAAAAAGAATTAAAAAAAAAAACATGCCTCCCTCCCACCGAGTGCCCTGTCAACACTCTGCACAACTGAGGCCTCAGGCGCTGCTGCTTTCTCTATGGCTTCAGCTTCTCTGGTTCCCCACTGTCTGATCTCAGGTTCTTGGGCTGTGGAGATTTAGCCTCAGTTGCTCTGGAGCCCTGAGGTGTTGCTGTCTGGAGGTGTAGAGAAGCTAGCAGCACAGGCTGAAGATCAGAGCACCCCTTTCAGGGACCACAGGAGGTGGCTCCCAGGAGAGCTGAAGAACTGAAGAGGGAGCACCCAGGAAAAGATGTTGGAGGAGCCCAGAGGCAAAGCTTGAAGTAGTCCAGCCTGGCTGCTGAAGCTCCTCAGGCAGGGATTAAAAATATGCACCGCCTGGCTAATAGATGGAATTTTTAAAAGCGGCTTACAGCTTGTCCTCTGGGAAGGCCATCTCTGGATGCAACCTATGAAAGCCTGGATGTCTCAGCAGCCCTAGTCTGGTGCTGGAGCTTCCTGCCTTCAGTGTATATTGGAACCTCAAAGAAAGAGGTTTTAATACCAGCATCAGGATAGATGAACTTGCCAGTGAGAGTGAAGGCAAGCAAGCAAAATGCAAAAGCTTCCTTCTTTCTTGTCACTGTGTGTGGACTGCTACCAGAAGGTGTGGCCCCAGATTTAGGGTGGGCCTTCCCACCACAAATGATCTAATCAAGAAAATCTCAGATGTGCCCAGATCTTCAGGTCTTGGTTGGTTACAGATGTAGTCAGGCAGACAGTGAAGACTGGCCATCACAGCAAGTGTCCAACAACTGGCCACCGATGGCAACGTCTGATGTTTATGGTCTGAATGTGTCCCCTCAAAGCTTGTGTATCAGACACTCAGTCCTCAAACTCATTTGCTGATGGTGTTTGGAGATGGTGTTTAGGGAGGTAATTGGGATTTGATGACATCTTTAGGGGGAATCACTCCAGAGAGTGGTGTTATAAGAAGAGAGATATGCACTGATCCAATTGTCATGGTCATGGGATTCATAGACCCATGCTGCACAGATGCAGTGGCCAGACACCAGCACCATATTTCTAGATTTTCCACACTCTGAGCTGTGATCCAAGGGAATCCTCATCATTTATAAGTTATTTGTTTATAAGTTATTCTTTGTAAGGTATTTTGTTACAGCAACAACAACAACAAAAATAGACCTAAATCGTCATTGTTGTAGTGGGATTTACAAAAAGGGGAATCAGTGTGAGTAGACATGAAGGCTTTGAGGAAAGATAGCATTGGGATGAAGCTATAGTTCGAGTTATAGATCCTGGTTTTGATGGAGAAAAGAGAATTGTTGGTGTGGGCTGGAGGGCAGTAGGCAAGAAGGAAAGCAAGAGTCTCCTTACGTTCATAAACAGGAGGGCTTGGAGACAAGCTCTGGTCACCCTCTATGCAACCTTGGCTAACTTGTGTGTTACACACGCATGTGAATCTTACGTGGCAACTTGGGAGACACCATACCCTCCACCCACCACTATCAAACCCACAAAGGTCAATAGCAATAAAGCTCACCTCCAGAAAATGTAAGGCTATGTATTAGATTCATTCACAGGGCAAAATTAACGTGCAGGCAGCTAACGGGCACACAACCACGTTCCAGGGCACCAAGGAATGAGATTTGGTGAGGGTTCAGGTGATGAACAGAGACCAGAGGGGACCTGTACATCTGCCTAGAGGTGCTTCTCAGGCCAAACATAGGCTCCACAGAACAAACTTCCAAGTGGACAAAAGTCACCACTCCGTCACCCATTTCAGCACACAGAAAAGGCTATCGAGCTAATTTAAAACATGTTACTTTCATTGAAATCAAACACAATTAACTTATTATTTTAGCCACCCAATAGAGCCTTTGGTGGGATCTTAAAAACCAAAGAAAAAGCTGTGATAACTTCTGGAGAGTTCAAAGAACAGTCAGGCACATTTTATCAGCACAATTGTTTAAGAGGTCAGCAGTTTTTTGAAGAAATTAAGGGTGGGAAGGTCCTCGGAGAATATCTGTCCACCCTCATCACTTGACAGGTGGAAACACCACAGCTGGTCTAAAGGGACCTGCCTTAGCTGTTTCAAGTGGGGTCAGTGTTGGGACAAGACTGTGACATTCTTGGTTTGAATCCCAGCACTATTTCAATTCAATCTCCCAGCAAACTCATTAACCTCAATACTGTATATAAATCGGGCATATTTAATGAGTAGTCAGTTTCCCAGTTTGTCTGATGTAAAATTTACCCATTTAAAGTGCACAGAATAATGGCCTTTAATACAGAGCTTGTATTATTCTCAAGTGAAAGCCTGTAGCCCTTAGCTGTCAACCTCCTACACTCTCACTTGGCCATTTATGCTCCTTCTTTGCAGACACATCTATTCAGGATGCTTGTTCTCTTAGCCGTAGGCAACAGGGAACCTACTTTCTGCCTCCATAGTCTGCCAGTTCTGGGCATTGTACATGATGACATCATTTTTTATGACTGGATTCCTCCCCAAGGCCTGCCCAAGCTGTGGCATGCATTCCTACTTTCTTTCCTTTTGTTGTTGGATGATAATATATTGGGTGACTAGATCATGTTTTTATTAGCCATTTATCAGTTGATGGGCATTGCTCTCAATTTTAGGCCATGAGGAATCATGCTTCTGCGTGCATTCATGGGCAGCTTTTGCGTGGGCATGTGCTTTCATTTCTCTTGAGTACACACGGAGCAGCAGGATTACTTGGGCATGTGGTGACCCTGTGTCTAACCTGTTCAGGAGTGGGGCCTCAGCTTTCTAAAGTCGCCATTGCATTTCATTCCCCATTAATGGTGCATTAGTGTCCCAGTCCCTCTGCTTTCTCAAGCATGCCTGTGACTGTCCTTTGTATTACAGCCATCTTTGAGAAAGCAAAGTAGCATCTTCACATTGTTTCACCTAGCACACTCTCGGTGGCTAATGGAATGCAGCAACTTTTCAAATGTGGGTTGACCAACTTGTTTCCCCCTTGGAGAGGATCTAGCAGCTTTATTGAGTTAGGGTGGTTTCCCCCTCTACTTTATATACAGGTCCCTCATGAGATGCACGATTTGGAAAAACTCTCTCTAGTTCTGTGGGCTGCCTTTGCACTTTGGCTTGGAATTTTTTTTTTTTTTGAGATTAAAAATCCCACTTTGTAGCCTAGGCTGGCCTAGAACTCACTATGTAGTCCAAGCTGACCTTGAATTCACAAGCATTCTTTACTAGCCACCCAAACCCTGGTATTACAGCTGTGAATCATCAAACCTAGCTTCTCTTTTTATTTTCTTGCTAGCATCTTGTAAAGTACATATGTTTTAAACCTTGATAACTTCACTGGATTTTACATGGTGAATTCATTTTATTTATTTTTTGCCTTTTAGTCATAAACAAATTGACAATTATGGCGTGTGTGTGCGCGTGTGTATTGTATGTCTGATCTAGGAGGAATGGTGAATTGATCAAATAACAGAGCTCCACGGGAGATAAACATTATAGGAAGGTACAGCACTGAAAGAAACAGTACAAAACAAATAAAATAAAAACAAAAATCAGGGTGTTTTTCACGGGCCTTCAGTCATATGTAATCTAGGAATTTCCCTGGTTACCTGATACCAGAGAGTCTGTGAGAAGTAACAATAGCCTGAAGAACTACCAGGGACAGTGAAAGAGTTTGTACTTTCTGTAAGCTTGTGGGGGCTAAGGAATGCCCTCTGCCATCATTTGGTTAGGAGGGAGCTTATTCCTCAACTAGCTACTTTAATCACACATATACAGCAAGGCATTTTTGGAGGTGTTTGTGTGTTTATGTATTGTGTATATGCCCATTACCTATGTGAGTGAAGCCAGAGCTGTCAGCTGTTACCGTGACAGCACAGGGACCAAGCTGTTTTCCTTAGTATTTCCCTTGTCTTTCTGCCCTTACCTCCCCCAGGCTGCCACTTCCCATCCAAGTACAGGAATATACTAATCAGGCAACTATGCACTGCTGTTAGTAAAGGGGTCAAATCCATTTGGATGGAATTCCAGGCTCAACGCACTAACAATGGCAGGAAACTGGGTCCTCGAACTGGCTGGAGCTGGGGGCTGTTGAGCGATAGATTGTTGAAAGAGCTGGCCCCGGGGTAGGCTGTTTTGGCTTGCTTTGTGTTTGGAATGCCACGATTGTTCCAGACACAATGAGGGATCTGTCTGTCCATGCAGAAGAAATTACGATTACAGGAACCGAACCAAACTCACTCTCTCAATTGCAAATGATTCTTTATGGTTCACATACAACGTTGGAGGGACAAGCAGGATATTTTAATTTAACGTTTGTCAGGTAATCATGATGGCACACAATCTACCCAACTCCCATATCTATCTGTCGTGCCCTGCAGGAGACACTCACCTCTCTTCTCTTCCAGCTTGGGGCCCTCTGGACTACCTATCTTGCCGATTTTGATGACAAACTAGTAGAAGGGTCTGTCTCTGCAGAAAGAATAGTTCATTTGATGGACTGTGGCTTGGCTGTCCTAAAACCTTGCCCAGTTGCTGATTTTCTGTGGGAATTGCAAGTTCTTGATGAATGGATTCTTCATATAGCTAGCAAGGAGAGACTGTTTCCTAATTTGGGGTGTAGGGGGAGCCATTTACATTTGGACTGACATTTGTTCTAGTAAAGGCAGATATTACAGATGCAACTGTAGCTAAGCATCACACCAAATAGACTTCCTTTTACTGAGGATTCCGGGTCTCTGGTCCTTTGTTAATACATAAATTTAGCACAGTGTTATGCTGTGTGCCAGGTATTGTATTGAGTCAGGGGTAAAGGCAGCGAACTCTTTGTTGTCTAAGCTTACAGAATGGAGGATGAAGACGTGTCTATGAATAAAGTGGCTTGATTATCTTCAGCCAAAATAGTACATATGTTATGTGCCCTGCATAGGGGTATGGAGAACATTCCCAGAAACAACCTTAGCCTTTCATTGCCCATCACTGCTCAGGTCAGAAACAATGGTCCCTGGCAAGAAATATGGTCTAACTCAGATCCACCAGATCTGCCCCAGAAGAAGTGGGCAAGGATAGTTCTTGAAACATTGGTGTGGGAGGGAGTCCTGGGCACTTGGACAAAAATTTGGGATCTGTTTAAAAGAAGAGTGAAGGACTTCACTGGATAAAGCTAGAGATGCCTGTGCTTTAGACTGACACATGGGTGATACTATGGTGGCAATGTGGGGATAGAGGTAAGGGCGGGAGGGCAGTAGGAAGTGCTGGAGGATTCTGGGAAAGCACAGGAGAGAAGAACAGGAAGTTATCGAAGAGAGCATGAAACAGTTCAGAGAGCTGTGGGGGATGAGGACCGACCCCCCCTCCCCACTGATCCGTGGGGACCTGACTCTGGGGATTTTACCCTCAGGGTCAAGCTTGTGGTTCTGCTTCATTGTTGTTCATGTAATTTAAAGGCCAGAAAGCTGCCTGGTCAACCCTTAGTGTGTGGACTAGTTTTTGATTTGGGTGAACACCCAAGATTTCCTCATGACAGAAGAAGTGTTTACTACAGGCCATGGCACCCGTATCCGCAGTGGACACGACTCTGAGGCTCTTCACAAAGGCAGGGACACTGAGACAATAGACCAGCGGTTCATTGTCACAGTCCTGGAAAACGTCAGGCGTAAGATTCCAACCTGGGTTTGTCTGAGTCGCAGGGCTGTGGATCTTTTTTGGGGGTGAGGCTAGGGGTGGTTGTGTTTGGTCCACAGGTAAATAGCTCTGGTTGCTAGCTTTTTCCCTCCCGGAAGGCTGTGGTGGCTTCTGGGTATGCAGCTGAAGGAGGCACCTACCACCTCGTGTCTGAAAATCTGGGGGAGCTAACAGCATGCTATTCAAGGAATGACACCAAGTTGCTTTTCTCAAAGTCATTTCCTGCCCATGATCTCAGCAAAGATCACATTCCTTAAGGATGTGTTACATGGGGATGGAAACAGACCATATTCTGTTGTAAAGAGATGCCTAAGGCAGATGTAATGGTTACTACAACCTCATCACTCTGTGTGTGTGTGTGTGTGTGTGTGTGTCTGTACCCTTTCTGACTTGTCTTGCTGGTGAATGTGTAACCCGCCACTCAACTGAAAACAAAGCCCGTCTGCTCTCTCTGTGCACTTGAATTGTTCACATGCCAGGATGATACTTCTCATCTTAAAGACAAATGCTATACTTGTCATCTACCCAGGTCACGTTGCCTGAGGAGGTGACGCTTCTTCATTTGGCTCTTGAGAAACATCGCTTGCTTAGTTCTAGAATCAGAACTTGCTGAGATGGGCCTCTTTCTATCTTCAGGTCTTGGAAGAAGTCTGCACGTTGGAAAATTTGTAGGTGCTATAAAAAGGAGGGAGTGATGGGAAGCAATGGGACGTGGAGTCAGGTAATCTTTATTTCATGTTATTTCATGTGTGTATCCCACTCCTGCCCCCAACACACAGAGTATGGTGGGAAGATGTAGTTGCCTGAACTTTAGTGTACACATTTTTGAAATGTATATATATATATATATATATATATATATATATATATATATACTAGTCCACACACTAAGGGTTGAGCAGGCAGCTTTCTGGCCTTTAAATTACATGAACAACAATGAAGCATATATATATATATATATATATATATATATCATATATATAACATATATATATGTATATCATATATATAACATATATATATATATATATATATATATGTTGTTGCCTTGAATGAGTCTTCCCAGGTTCTTAGACTCTTGTACTAGGAACTGTACAAGTATACACAGACAGCAAGGAAGCAAGGGGCTTTATTCAGAAGCAAAGAAGCTACTCGCCCGAGTGTGATTCACCCAAGAGTCCCAGGTTACTTCCCAGGCTTGCTTTTACAGGCGCAGAAGAAAGAGGTGGTTAGGTGTGGTATGGGTGGTCTTATGTCCTGATTGGAAGACTTGTGTTAGGCAAGCCTTCGAGAGTTGTGCACATTCTTTCCCCACACGCACCTGTTTTTAATCATATGCATGCCCACACACGCATAGGTGATAGGGTGGTAAATACAATTCACCTAAAAGTTCACTCAAGGGACACATACTGTCTTACTGCACACACACCTAAAACCGTTCCTGCGCATCTGCACACGTCACCTCTTGCCAAGGTATATTTGATCAAGAAAGGGGCTTGTCAGGGGGCCTTAGAATTGTTAGGTGGGGTGGCTGATTATAATCTGCAGAGGGCTGTGTGTGTAGCACCATTCGGGTGGGAGCTATCCCCCAGAGTCCACATGCCTCGTACTGAAGAGTGTGGAGGCCTGAAGATGTCCCAGGCATTTGCCACAGCCCGCATGCCAGGATTAATTGTGCTGATTCCCTGCTTTTCAGCTTATCACCTTCCATCACTCCTTTCCTTTCACATCCAGGGCTTTATTTCCTTAAAGGGGAAGGCATTCAGCTGTATGTCTTCTATTTAGCTTCGCCCCTCTCATTGCCTGGCAGTTTTCCATTGACATGCAGAAAGAGAAGGAGAAACAGCGGACGGAAAATCTCCTCCTTCCCCATTTAGGTCCTAACTTAAATGGTCCCCGATGATGTCACACAAGCCTTCAGGTCTCCAGTCACTTCCCAGTAAAAGGAGATTCTTCAACAGAATCAGCTGTATTTGCAAATTTTGTCAAATGACCTGCTGGGGCGGGGGTGGGGGGGGATATCAGTCCAAACTAACAAGTAGTATACATTTGGCCAGCAGATGGCAGCAGACGTTTTTGTTAAAAAAAAAAAAAAAAGTGCTTGAAGCCTCCTGGGCAATCTTCACTAGCAAAAAAGAGCCTTTTCAGTGAGAGCTACAGTGCATTCACCAAAATTCTGGAAGTAGGAGCCTTTCTTATTTGGGAGCTCTTGGCAGCACATAGTGGAAGTTCAGGGTGAGTTATTTCCATAAAATTTGTTAAAAGGAAAGTACACATGAGATTAAAGACTGGAAAGAAAACTCTATTGAGTTTTGCATCCTAATTACAATCCAATTTCTCGGCCCACAAACTTCCATCAGCCTTTCTAGACCTGCAGTGTGGAGAGCACTGCAACTCCAGGCCAGAAAATGTTGGGTGGCTTAGTTTTCTCACTTTATCACTGGCTGCATGGATTTACTTACTTACCTATTTACTGACTTACTTTTACATATTATTTTCAGATTCCAAACCTAGCTTCCATAATGTGGCTATTGTTTTGCTTTTTAGAAAAGAGAATACTAAAAAAAAGTTAGGAAGATAGGGTGACTTAACTGATTTAGCATCTCTCTTAAGTGGCAGGTGTATCCATGTTCCTCTGGTCCTTAGCCTTCTCATCCATGCATGAGGGTTCACCTGATCCCTCTCTCCTCCCACAGTTTCAGCTTTGCTTGTGTACACTGAAATGGACTCAGGAGACTGGGGCAGGTCCTAAATGTACCGCACGGATCCCGGCACTGAGTCCTGAGAGGTTGTCAGTTTTAAACTTATGGAATGAAATAGAGGTTGGGTTACCTCTGAAGCGCGCATCCACATCCACTGTGAGGTCAGGGTTGGCCACCCTCAATTCACAGCAGATATCAGTGTGACATGTGATGGGAGGGCAGAGTCCTCTGTCTACTATGATGAGGAAGAAAGATCAGATGTGAGGAGAGATTCACACATCCTCCTCAGTGGCTAACCCACTTCACTTAGCTAGGGCTGTTACCTCAGTGAAGAGCAGAAAGGCACTGAAGTAAAATTTTGGGCCAGGCATAGTGGTACATACTTGGAATCCCTATACTTAATAGGCTGAGGCAGGGAGATCAAGAGTTTGGGGTCTGGTCTATATAGTAAGAAACTATATCTAAGTTTTTTTTTAATTATTCAGAATTTAAGCAAGAAATAATTGTCAGTTTCTGAAAATGCATAATTATTATTTCTTATCACTTAAAGTAATATTTTTTTTAAAGTGGAAGGCAAAACATAGTCAGGTGTACTTTATAGACAATCTGAGCTTTCAGAAGTCTTAGAGTTTCTGCTTCTGTCGGCCATACCTTCCTTTCTTTTGGTCCAACTTATCAATTTGTAATTTACACAGGATAGAATGTACCCATTTTTAACGTTGGCAAATTTACTGAGTATCTAAATCAAGATGCGTGGTCTGTCGACCTCCGCATTCCATTCTTGCAGTCTCCCTCTACTCCCAACCCTAGGCAAACTGGTCTGTTTCCTGTCACTCCAGATCAGATTAGCCTAGTCCATAAATCTATGTAAGCAGAGCTGTATGGTATGAATTCTCTCGGGTCTGATTTGTTTTATTTAGCACACCTTTGAGATTTATCCATGCTCCTGTATGCACCATATTTCATTTTTATTAGCATGTAGAGTTTCGTTATATGGTGAGGCCACTGTTTATTCATTCACCTCTTGAAGGGCCTTTTGGTGCTGCTTTCTTAGGCATTGTGAATATTCATGCAATTGTATTTGTGGGGGTGCATGCATGCCCTTACCACATATGCAACCCTTGTGTAAAATCCTGCGACAGGGAATGCTAATTTGTAAGAATAAAGTAAGTGTCCTAGCTTGCTCTCTGTTGCTATAATAAAACACTGATCAAAACCAACTTGGGGAGGAAAGGGTTTATTTCACCTTGGAAATTACAGTACATCATTAAGGAAGAGTATGGCCAGACCTCAAGGCAGAAGCTTGGAACAAAACCACAGAGTGGAGCTGCCTACTGGCTTGCTCCTAGGCCATGTTCACCGACTTTCCTTATACAGTCCCAGCCCATGGGCCCAGGGATGACACTGTCCACAGTAAGCTGGGCCCTCTCATACCAATCGTTAATCAAGAAATTGCCCTCACTGCCTTGCTTACAAGCCACTTTAATGGAGGCAGTTCCTTACTTGCCTTTCTTCCCAGGTTTGGCAAGTTGACAATCCAGGTCAGTCATTATAGTGTAACCAAGACTCCCCACATGTATTGCTTTCTGAGCATTCTTCCAACACTGGTTAGTGTCAACTGTTTAGATATTAGCCATATCATTAGGCCATGTAAGGATGAATCTCATGTTCACTGGGATTCTGACTTTTGCAGTCAGAACTGTGCTAAGTCACAGTTACTGAATGATGAACATCAGTCAGGACCACTTTTGCCTCCCAGGACAAGCACCACTCAGTCATGACGTGTCTCTCTATACGTGTGCATGTTCCTGGTTTGACTCACTGTTTGTTAAGACTGTTTCACTCTGTGATCTTAAGGTGTGTGGTTTTTATCTTCTCTCATTCTGTTGTGAGGACAATGTTGCCCTCATGTAATAAAGTAGGAGACGGTTTCTGAAAAATTTGTGTGGAAGATAAAACACACACACACATACACACACACACATTCAATTTTCTTAATGGATGGGGCTAGTCGAGTTATTTATTCTTAAGTACTTGCCTATGGAGATAAACATGTGTAGAATATAGATTGAACCCTGAGGTGTGTGTTTGCAATAATCGACAGCATCAAATTCATGTGCATGCTGTTGAGAGGCCCACAATGCATCTTGCCAGAGTCAAGCTCTGAGGATCAAAGCTGCCCAGAGATCTGTTTCTTGGCCACTCTGTGATCTCACCCATCCTAGCTTCCCTACCTTCCATCCGCATGGCTTTGCTTATTTAATTGTGTGTGTGTGCAAATGAGTGTGTAAGTTTCCACACCTCTTTTCTGACCTAAGCAGATCGGAAAGACAAACATTGCATATTTTCTCATATGTGGGTGTTCATTAGCTTTGGATCTTTAGATATGTATATTTCATTAGGAATACCCATAGACATCAAGAAGCTAGTAAGGAGCCATAGGGGAGGAGAAGAGATAGAAATAGTATAATAAAGCAGGAGAAGGTGGAGGGGTGTGTGTGGGGGGAGATAATGGAATTGGAAGGGTTAAGTGGGGCTTGGGGTGGAAGGGCAGGGCAGAGTACAGGAGAGAATATGAAGAAGGATAATTAGCCCTAAAAGCCATATGGAAACTTATTACTGGAGAAGCTTCTTAAAATATATAAACACATTTTTAAAAGTTTAAATGGAATTGCCCTGTAATGGGGGGGAGAGACAATATCCCAACTAGACACCACATGAAAGTAAATAAGAGCCCCATTTCTGGGAATGGTTTACCTCTGTTCTGAGTTGTTGGCCAGGCTAGTACCATAGATGCCCAAACATAACAGGATACTGTCATTTCTCTTACTTACCCCAGAACTTGACAGTAAGTCTCTATGGCTGAGGCCAAGTGGTGGGGGATACACAGTTTTAATCCCAGCGCTCAGGAGGCAGAGGAGGCAGGGCAGGCAGATGTCTGAGTTCAGGCCAGCCTGATCTACAGAGTTCCAGGATAGCCAGGGCTACACATTAGACACCTTGTCTCTGAAAAACAAACAAACACAAAAGAAACAAAGACTCTATTGCTGAGGATCATTCTCCGGTTTTCATGAAACTTTGAGCTCCATGAAGGGCACGTGTGAAAGCTTGCCATTGCTTCGCAAAAAGCTAAGATTTAGCTATTCAAAGTCACTAGCTAAAATGGCCTGGAACTCACTCTGCAGACCAGGCTGCCCGAACTCAGAGATCTGCCTGCCTCTGGCTCCTGAGTTCTTGGGGTAAAATCATGAACCCCTACCACTTGGCCTCAGAAATAGAGACTTATTGTCAAGTTCTGAGGTAAGTGAGAACAATAGCAGTAACCTGTTAGGTTTGGGGTCTCTGAGAGTGATGTGATTTTGCATAGTTGTCTTTTCTGTTTCTGGAAATTGATTCCAAAAAGTTCAAATCATTTTATTCAGATACTAAGCATCATCTCATGGAGAGAGTGTGAGTGGGGGATGGGTTAAATATTGAAGAATATATTTTTGATAACTGATAATAAAAGTCTAGAGCCAATCCCATTGCTGACTTTGGCTACCTTTGATTCTTTCAGTCTTGGAATCAAATCTGTAACAGATCTGTACATATTCTCAAACTAGGCAGCTTTTGCTTATATTTCTGCTTATAGCTTCTCCAATGCACTCATTGAATACATACTCAAATGTCTTCCATTACCTGATGTGGGGCTACCATGGAAACTGAGATGTTCATGGCCCCTATCCCTGTAAAGTTTGACGTCCTATAGGGATGGCACTAAGCAAAATACAAACATACAATTGTATAATTATGAACTGTAGGAAGAAAAGATGCTTTGAAACCTATGAATAGGAATGGCCCCTATATGTTCATATATTTAAATGTTTGTTCATGAGGGACGGGCACTACTTCAGAGGGATTAAGAGGTGTGGCCTTGGTGGAGGAAGTGTGTCACCAGTGGTGGGCTTTGTGCTTTTAATGGCCTTGCTGGCTCTCTGTCTCTTCCTGCTGCATGCAGATCCAGATATAGAATTCTCAGCTCCTTGAACAGCACCATGTCTGCCTGGATGCTGCCATGCTTCCTGCCATAAGAGTAGAGAACTAAACCTCTGAAGCAGTAAGCCAGCCCCCAGTAAATGCTTTCCTTTATAAAGTTGCCCTGGTCATGGTGTCTTTTCATAGCAATAGAACAATGACTAAGACAATATCCTACTGTCTTGATGAAGATATAACCTCTGGTGGTGGGGGCTGGGTGCAGGAGATGAAGATCATCTCTGTACTGCCTTCATAATTCCCCGAAGGTCTGGAATTACTTCCAAACAGAAAGGATTTTCTAAAGGCCACACTGAGCTTGGGAAAGAGAAGATGCTAGAAGGAGCAGTCGTAGGATGACACTTATGCCACCATAGGGATAGGGGTCAGTGTGGGGACTCCTCCATCTTCAGGCATTGCATCTTTCTCTGTGAGCAAGCTAAGACAGGTAGAAACATATGTAACATTCTCAAAGAACAAGTCCCATAAAAAGTCGTCAGAGTTGGATGTGGAATGAAGGGGAAATTGCCAGCAGTAACCAGGCTTTGAGAAGGGTGTCTGGAAGCATGGTAGTTCCACTCAGCATGCTGGGGCACCAGACAGGAAGGGTAGGGATTTGGGTGTGAAGGATGGACTCCCTTTAGACACATTGAATTTTAAATGCTATTTCGGTTTGAATCTGAGATGATCCCATGTTTTGAATGTTTGGTCCCTGGTTTGTGGTGCCATTTTGAAGGCTGGGGTAGAGCCTCTCTGTCAGAAGTATGTCACTGTGATGGGCCTTTGATGGGCACTCTTCACCACCATGTAAACAGACATTGCCTACTGCCATGGGCAGAGTCCCAATACCATGCCTTCTTTGTACTGGAGTCCTTGATTAAAAAAAAAAAAATCCCTTCCTTCCATAAGCTCTTTGTGTTGCATATTTAGGCCAGAGAGATTCAAAAGTAGCCAAGATGCTTTGGGGATGGCTAAACAGAACTGGTGAACTGACAGCCTAGGCCTCAGACTTCAGTATTGAAAATACAGGGAACACACACATTTAAAGCCATTGGAAAGAGCAAAGAGAGGAGCTGAGGCCCTAGGATCTAGTCTGAACATATCCCTGCACTTACCTCCTGGGAAGGCAAGGACAAGTAGAGAACGTGCAGAAGGAGTTGTCAGAGAAACTCACAAACTGGATATAGGTCTTATTGGAGGGTGAGAGAGGAACCATTTGGAAGAGAGTGTGATTCGGGACTCAGCTGTCTAAGGCCAATGACAATATAAAGTTATGGGTGGCTTTGTGTGTCTCCCAATGCCCCGTGCAATGGCGGAGGAGATTAAACGGACACTGGAAGAAGAGACAAGGGAGAAAACAAATACATCAGATTTCTCCTGACATCTGGATATGAAAAGACATGGGAAGCTGAAAAAACATTTTTCTTGTTTGTTGTCTTTAACTAAAAAAAGACACTAAAATGGCAGAGGTAAAAGCCACGAAAGGAAAGGCTGCTGTA
This sequence comes from Pachyuromys duprasi, assembly GCA_028658305.1. NCBI lineage: Eukaryota > Metazoa > Chordata > Mammalia > Rodentia > Muridae > Pachyuromys > Pachyuromys duprasi. The sequence continues at coordinate 62,085,642 of CM053760.1, forward strand.
GCTGTAACTGAGTAGCAAAGAGGCCACAGGGTTCAGAGCACACAGAGACAGAGTAGGTGGTTTCTCTCCAGCCAGAGAGAGAAGCACCTCTGCTCTGACAATGCCGACATTTCTCTTGCAATGGTAATTTGCGGCAATTGCTCTTCGTCTGTATTCTCCATGTGAATAACTTCTGTCACTGAATTACAGCTTGTTAAACTTCTATGAGACGTTAGAAATTGCTTATCTCATCTGTCTACTGCAAATTAGAAAAGCAGGGGCTGGAGAGGATGCGGCTGCACTGGTTATGGACTTGGAGCATCGTCAGCAGATCACTGAGCATCCTTGAGCCTCTGTTTCTCCATGTAAAAATGTGGACCGGGGTCATCATGGAAAGGAACTGTCCACTTTTGTTGTTGGTAGTGCTGCTTTGAAAAGACTGTACCTCAGCCAAGTATGGTGGCGCTCGCCTGTAATCCCAGCACTCTGGGAGGCAAGGGCGGGCAGATCTCCGTAAGTTCAAGGCCAGCCTGGTCTACAAAGCAAGTCCAGGACAGCCAAGGCTACACGGAGAAACCCTGTCTTGAAAAGAAGAGAAGAGAGTGTGCATGTCTGGCCACCCATCTTTATGCCTTCAGCTTACATGCTGTAGAATGGCAACAAGGCAATAACTTGCTTGTGTTACACTAGTTGAAGCACCAATGCTGTGTTAGAAATATAAGCATATGATAATAGAGTTCCAGGTTCAGTGAGATACCCTGACACAAGAGAATAAAGCAGAGTATTAGAAGAAGGCATCTGAGGTCCTCTTCTAGCATCTACATGGGCACGCACGTCTGCACATTCATGTGCCATACACATACACACACAGGCACAGACACTGCAGACCACAGTATTGCTATCCAGATGCACATCTTCCCCTAACTGGCACCATTAGCCCAGAGCTTCTGAGCCCCTCTGCAGGACAATTGCACGTTCTGTGCTTGCTGTTCTACCATTCACCAAGTAGTGACAGTTTCTAGCTTGTTATATGAAGGAGAAACTGGTTTCCAGGAGGACTCATATGTCAACAAATCAATGCAATTTTCTTCTTGGAATATAAATCATCTCCTCTTTTAATTGACTTATCTATATCCTGTTTACTTGTTGTTTAGTATGGATATTGTAAACATTTTAAAAAATAATTTCAGATTCCTTACTGAGTTGTAAGAGTGGTTTAGAGAACTTCTGTATAAATGGACTTTAAGTATTATATTATCTAAGAGACAACCCTAAGTTGCTGCATACCTAGAAATGTCAGGGCCTAAGTTCTTCTCCTCTGTCATTATTAATTAAATTCTAAACAGACCGATGCATACTACCCACACCCTAGCTTACACAAAGCAACAACCTTATAACCAACAGACTGTTTTCAAATGCGGCCAGGTGCGACACTGATGTACTTTCTGTGGCTTAGGATCCAAATTGGTGCTGGAGCTCACACGTAACTGCGATCCAACCTGGGACTCACTCTTCCTTTTCCTCAACCTTGACAGTTTGGAGAACTGCCTCCCCGTTTGCATTTGTCTATGTTTCTTCATGACTGCGTTCAGGTTACACGCCTTTTCTCTTGTAATCACGGCATCTTGGGAATTTGGGAGCTGCATTCACCATCAGCCTATATTCTTTTTGCAAAGCACACTTCTTTACAGAAGAAAACCTGCTTCTTGTCCCATGCCTGGAATGACAATATGTCCATTAAGCTGCTTGCAGGGCTTTCATGAAATGGTTTCATAGCACAATGGACTTTAAGTATTGTATTATCTAAGACACAACCCTAAACAGCGCATACCTAGAAATGTCAGGGCCTAAAATGCCAGACCTTCTCATCTGTCATTGTTAATTAACTAGGAACAGGCCTAAACCATCAAAAGTTCATCTTAGCTTGAGGACTGAACAAAAATTCTCTTGACTAGAGTCACCCGTAAATAACTTCACCATTTAATGGCTCCATGAGCCAAACGAGCAGTGAGGTTGGAGACTCCAGGGAGAGGCTCACTCCTCAGAAGTCCAGGACCATCATGAACACCCACACAAACAGCACAAACTATCAGCCTTCAGAAGTTCCTTTTAGCTTTAATTCACCTGCCACAGGAAAACTCTCAACTGGGAAGGGAAGCATGACTTCAATCTCCAAATAAATTACAGGATTGCCTTCCCCGGGCAATTTACCTGCTCATTTGTGTATTTATCCATGTATGGGATGTGTTCTTAGAGCTCAGCAGGATGTCACATGCAGGATTCTTTTTTAAAAAATAGCGATACAGAGTAGAAAGGGAGTTTGTAGAAAAACGTGAAGATTTATGATGCTGGTCATAAGGACCGAATGGCCAAGAGTCATCAGGCAGAGGAGCAGGGGATAAAAAGACCACTAGCTTCATGGAAGAGACAGACAAGTAGAATGGAAACCAAAGTGACCGGGGAAACGCTGCTGGTGCATTCCAGGGAATGCCACTGATGAGTTTTAAGCACAGCAGAGAAAATAAAATCAGATTTGGATTTCGAAGCTTGGTTCAGCACGACAAAGAGTCGAGTAGCCGCACCATTCAGGCCAGGGTTGATACCGAACAGAACCAGCAAGGTGTGCAGAGAAGCCAGAAGAAGGAAGGAGGAGTTGCATTAGGGAAGATGGCTTCCGTGGGAGCTGGTTCAGGCTGCCAGTTTTCATCTTCTTAGTGCTAACCTTAAAAAGTTCCTTTACCTCTGTGTACCTCAGTTTTTTCACCCATAAAATGGAATATAAATAATGAATCCCATCTGATGGGGCTGTTGAAGAGAATACAATGAGTTTATGGAACTGGAGCACTTACAAAAAATAAATAAAGTACTTGGAACACAGCAATCGCAGCACTCTGTGCACACATACATCTCACACTCGTATACGCTTATGGCTTTTAAGCAAAGGGGAACTAACGTGAGTGTAGCTCAGGAGATATTTAAGAACTGTGTCTGCTGGGACTGGGAGGGGAACGGAAGAATAGGTGTTTATCTGCCAGGTACTCATTTGTAAACAGCAGATACCAACTGTCTTAAATTCTTAAATTCAAAGGAATTGATAAGGAAGGTTGTCAGGCAGAATTTCTACTTCCTGCCAAAATAGGGTAATAGGAATCAGTTTTCTATGTGTGCACCAAATTAGATGGACTGTGCAGAGCAAATGTTTTTTAAAGTTGTTGGGCAATAGGCAATGAAGTTCAGCTGTCTCTAATAGATGGATGCAAAAGGAGACAGCCCTTGCAAACATGCCTAATTGGCTGCTTGGGAGTATTTCCAGGCCGAAGCACAGGTTGAGTGAACCTAGAGGAAGTCTATTGGAGGCCCTGAAGTGAGGAGATGGAACCCCTAAGGGAGTTCAAGACAGTTAGGTTCTCAGAGTTCAGTGGCAGACAGCAGAGGGCTTCAGAGTGATACCCCGCAAGACACACCTGGGGTTGTTCTTGAGAATTCATCTGAACACAAGCATCAGCCATGGGCTCAGCGTGACCTGGGGGCAGGCAGGGAGTGTCAGAGAGGGTTAGAGAGGGACCAGAGGGGACCATCTCTTAGAGGCACCATGCACAAGGCTGGGAAGATTGCCAATGCAGACTAGAAAATAGGTCATCGAATTAAATATTAGAAGGTCTTGGAGTGGGGCTTAGCCTTTGACTAAATGCTAGTCTGCATCACCTAGCAAATTTTAAAGGCAAACTCCAAAATAATCCAGCAGCTTCAAATAACTGTCTATCAGCATAAAACTCTTTTGCATGTACACATAAATATCTTTGTTTTTATTAATTTATATGTAAATCTGGTGTCCAATGAGGTAAAATTAAATCTAATCAGAAAGTATGGGGCAGAAGGAGGGTCAGGAAAACACTGATAATATTGAACAAATCTGAAGATAAAAATCAGTCAGTGAAAATCGATAGTCAAGTGAGAGATTACAAGAAGTCAGAGTTACAATTCAAGGACATTAAAATAGTGATCGTGACACTATATTTGTTAAAAAGCTTGAACACAGATTCAACATGTTAAAATAACCCAAGGAAATGGTAGAGCCTAAAACAGAAATGTTTCAGATGGGACCACATTACACGGGATTCACGGCAGCTTAGACAGTGCAGAAGAAATGAAGACACAATATTTAAGTGTAACTTGGTGATAACAAAATTCTCAGGGGAGAATGAAGAGAATTTGCTTTCTATAATTCCAAGTAGTGCATATACATGTTTTCTTTGAAGAGGAGACAAAGGAAAAAGAAAAGAAAGCATCTTTAAAAATAAGGCTGAGATTTTCCCTAACACCTTCCATATTTCAAATCAGCGACACTAAGAAGTAAGAAGCATCATGGCTGACTTCCTTTTGCCAACTATAGACCATGCTAAAAACTTTCTTCCTGGATAGAATTATTGTGATGGTTATTAGACAGTTGGTTAGGATAATCAAACTATACTTTAAAACAAATTATTTTACAGTTTGCTAAACAAAAGAAGTAATATGTCACTGTCAATGTTTCTGTTAATAATAAGAACCAAGGCTTATTGATGGTGACAAATTGGAATAAATACCTGAGGCAACAATTTTATCCAAATTCTGTAAGTTTCATATAACTTTTATGTCAAACATTGCCTAGTAATTAATCAACAAGATGACATTTTTTAATTTTAGTTTAAAAAAGTTTATGAGTATATGCTGCTAGTTTGCCTGGTGCTCATGGGTAAGAGGGTGTCAGATCCACTGGAAATAAAGTTATAGACAGTTGTGAACTGCCATGTGGATGCTGGGATTTGAACCTGGATCCTCGAGGGTAGCATCCGGCTCTTAACCACTGAGCCAACTTAGCCACTTAACAAAAATATTTCTAGCACCAAATCTACTACAAATTTCCTTAGCTTCTTCAGACCCATGAGTGTTGAACCTCACTCGACAGGCAGAAATTCTACCACCTATTTGAACACGGTATTAATAGGTTTAAGTCTCAGACTTTCTGTCCAGGAGTGTTTTCTTAGATGTCCCATGTAGCTCTGAATGATACCTGTTCTTCTTTCACTTAAGGTGGCTTTTGTAGAATGAACCAGTGTTCAAGTTGGCTCCTCTCCGAACAGATGGAAAGATTCAGTGTTGAATTAATACATTTTTCTGAGAGTTTATTTCCTGTGACTGTCTTCTGGATTGAATATTCACTGTTATTGTTGCACAATTCATCAGGAAAACAATGTTCTGTTACCAAACAATAACTGTTTGTAGTTTACTAAACAGAGATGATGAAATTTCAGTGTGAACACTTCTCTTAGCAAATTGCCCCTGAGAGTGCAATGGAAGCTGTGAGAAAGTGGGGCTGAAAAAGTGAATTCAACCCAAAGAGGGTTATCCAGTGACATCCTGCCTCCCGGTTGTCCTTTGGAACATACCCCAGAACTGTCCCACAAGCTGCATGTGATGTGATGTGCCTGCGATCCCCATAATTGGGAGACTGAGGCAGGAAGATTGATGCAAGATGAGACCAACCTGGCCACATAGCGACTTCTAGACCAGCTAATCCTATGGGATGAGAGCCTGTCTCACAACTTCAAATAAGAAAGAAGAACGGATACAGAAATTGTGGTACATTTACACAATGGAATATGACTCAGCTATTAAAAAACAAGGAAATCATGAAATTTGCAGGCAAATGGGTGGAACTAGAAAAGATCATCCTGAGTGAGGTTAGCAGAAACATATAGTATATATTCAAAAGTGGATATTAGCCATATGATATAGGATAAACATACTAAAATCTGCAGACCTAAAGAAGCTAAACAACAAGGAGGACCTTGGGAAAAGACTTAATTCTCAATAAGAAGGGAAAACAAGATAGACACTGGAAGAAGTAGAAGAGAGGGAACAGGATGGGAGCCTATGCCAGACGTCCTCTGAAAGACTCCAGCCAGCAGGGGGTCAGAGCAGATGCCAAACTGGACAGGGCACAGGGAGCCTTATGGAGAAAGGGGAATTTAAAAGGACCAGGAAGAGACGGAGCCACAAGGAGACCAACAAAGCCAAAAAAAAGCTGGGCTCAGGAGGGACTTCAGTGACAGTGATTGATGCATCCATCAACCAAAGACCATGCAGAGAGAGGACCTAGAGCTCCTGCTCAGAAGTAGCCCAAAGACACCTCAGTCTCCATGTGGGATCCCTCTGACATGAATTCCGTTGCCTGCTCCTCGATCCCTTCTCCCTGGTGGGGCGGCCGAGGATCCAGACGCTCCTGATGGGACCTGATAGGCTAGGGTCAGACAGTAGAGGAGGAAGACTTTCCTTGTCAGTGGACTAGGGGAGAGGGATAGAGGAGGAAGAGGGAAGGAGGGCAGGACCAGGAGATGATGAGGGAGGGGCCTAAAACTGGGATACAAAGTAAGTACATTGTAAAAAAAATAATAAAAGTAATAAACAATAATAAAAGAAAAAAATAAATAAAAGAAAGCATAACAACAAAAATAAACTGTCACAGAAAGGACAAGGTAATGAAGACCATCCCTGGACTTCTGTCTCTCAGCACTTGCCCTGGGTACATTCAGACTCCTCTGAAAAGGGCCAGAGACAATGCACAAGTCCTTCAAGATTAGGAGGTACAGGCCTAGAGAAATGGCTCACTGGGTAAAGCATTTACACTGTGAGCATAGAGACCTGAGTTCTAATCCCCAAAATGCACCTTAAGCCTGGTGTGGTAGCTATATCTATAATCCCTGCACCACTACAGAGAGACGGGAGGCAGAGACTGGCAGGTACCCTGACGCTTGAGGACCAGCTAGCCCAACAGGCACAACTGCAAACAGAGGGACTCTGTCTCAAATAAGGTGGAAGTCAGGGCCAACATCTGAGGTTATCCTCTGACCTCTCCCTAAGTGTCATGGCAAGTGTGTGCCACACAACATATGCGTACGCACACCACACACACTCACACACTACCACCACCACCACCACCACCAACAACAACAACAACAAGATCTGAGAAAGAAAAACAGCTAGAAGCCAGGGTGAGGCTGTAGGTGAGACACTGGGACATGGAACAGGAGCCCAGAAGCCAGCAGAATTTGTCAATTTTACGACTGATAATTTTTAATCTCATCACATGTCATGAGGTGTATTTTCATTAAAACTTCAGGGCTACAGATTTTCTTCACGTATTTGTAACACTATCCTTCCTCTATGGAGAAACCCGGTGCCTTTGTCACATAGATCAGTGATAAACCTTTTTGGACAAAAATAGCCCAACTTCATTTTTAATTCAGATAAATATGTTAATACAAGATTGTGAAATGTCATCAAGTATCTCTTGAATTTAATTTGCATTTAATATTGAATAAATATCCAACATTACTAAAACTACAGAGAAATAGGTGTCAGAATGTGTAGTGCAAAGAGACGTAAATGAGGTATATCCAATATAGTTAATTATTCACTTTTTAGGAAGTTATGGAAAGAAGAGAGTGGGTCATGTGACTATTTGTAGATCTAATTTATAAACAGAGGTACTGTTTAGCTGAAATTGTAAGTTTGTTTAGCTGAAATTGTAAGTTATATCTGAAATGACGTGAATGATGAAAACCATGGAGTTTCTTGGGAGAGAGAGTGTGTGTGTGTATTCATTATGTTCTGCCTTAGGAAAAAATGAGCTAGAACCAAGTGTAACTACCATAAACTATACCTCAGCCTCAGCGTAAAAAAGTTCCCTGGTGATTAAAGAGAGAGAGCAAAGTATGGAATGCTGAAACTGATCACTATGAATGAGTGAGTACCTGTGACTTTATTTGTAGTTTTTGGTTGTTGTTCCTAGGAATAAAAGGCATTGACTGTTCTACAAATAAAATTAGATGAAGGCTAGTTTGAATTAGATTATTCATGACACGCTTTTACAACGAGCATCTTCAGTATGTTATTGAAGGTCACACACCTTAGGGAGAAATTATGAAAGGGGCTCTCCTTCGGATTTTGTCAAATTTCAGGAAATTGGATAGGT
>CM053760.1:62093737-62192703 GCA_028658305.1 Pachyuromys duprasi
CCCCCCCCCCCCCCCCCCCCCCGTCACCTGACAAGCCAGACCAATCCCACTGTGCAGCTTGGGAAGAAGGCGCTGCCCAGACTCCCCACATCCTGAGCAGTCGCTGAAGGAGGTGCTTCTTTCATTAGCTGAAGAGTTTTCAAACTCAGAACCAGCAGGTCTCGAAAATGTTGATGGGTGTGGAAAGGGATTCTGTGAAATAGGAGGGCTTTTGGTTCATCTTGAAAAATGCTCCATACTCCTAAAGCCTGTTGTGGGACCCGGCTGTGAAGACTCCTCATGCTCAGACGTGCACGTGCCCAAGTCTTACCAGATAGGGCCTGATCTCAGTCCATACCACCACTGTATACCACCGCCATCTGTAGAAAGTTCTCATCACCTGACCTGTGTGGATACTTGACAGCACGCATCAGGAAATGTGTGCCAATTTAGCACTACTCCAATAATTTACTACGTAAGTTTCACTTGGTGTTTTTCATTTCTTCTTTTTGCAGGACTGGAATATATTGTTTACGTTACTTGATTGTAAATATGTGCTTATACACCCCGACTGAGTTTCTGCTTCTGTGAATGGCCCTGCGCATCTTTCTCCCATTTCTGGTGTTTTGTTTTGTTTTGTTTTAATTAAAATTTGAGGGGCTGGAAAGATGTCTCAGAGGTTAGAAGCACTGGCTGCTTTTCTAGAGGACCCAGGTTCAATACCCAGCACCCACATGGCAGTTCACAACTGTCTGCAACACCAGTTCCAGGGGGTCCGATACCCTCACATACACATATATACAGGCAAAACACCAATGCACATAAAATAAATAAATGAAATTAAAATTTAAAGTAATTTATGTGTTCTGTGTTACTCTTTCAAATGCTGTGAAGGTTGTCTACTAATGTATTGCTGCTTTATGACTCCAAGTAGAGACCTGTCACACCGTGTAATACTACATTATTCTGTACTACCAATGGCAGCATACTTAAGGTAGTAACACTATTTAGACACCCTTTAGGTATTTTACACATTCTAACACCTTGATTTCCCATAATAGCTCTCTCAATCCAGTATTTATCACATCCCCATTTTTCAGAAGAGAAAACTGAAGTCTACAGAAACTTAAAGAACTTGGTCCAGATTATTCAGGCAGTGGGTAGCAAGGGCAGGATCTCAACCTAATCTCATTCCAGAAGACTCAAGCTTACTACAATATAGTTTCATATAACTTCATTTTAGTACAGTATGAATCGAACCGCAAATTTTAAAAACTTCATCTAGGCTTATACAATAGGACATGGCACTGAGTTTTATACCTAAAACTTATAGTGCACATCAGTTTGTTCACTGACATTAAGTTCCGGTGGTGGATTCTATAGGACTTGTTTATTAAAAAATGAAAAATAAAGTAATCCCCAAACAAACAGAAAACCAACAGTCTCTGCCCTCAAGAGGCTTACAGTGCAGGAAGGAGGGTACAGGGTCACGCTGCTATATGAAAACTGTCATGACCAGCATAATAGGATTCAATCAAGCAAGGACACTGACAAAGTCCACAGAAAGTCTCCCTGACACACAGCTTTGGGGGAAGAAATAGACAGTCACTTCATAGCAATCATAGCTTTTACTTGGAACCTTCAGTCGGTAAAAATGGCCAATGTTCATCAAATGTGTCAACCGGCATTCCTCCTGCATATTAGTTTGGATCCAGGGGTTCTAATTAGTCTCTTGTATCTTCCTGCTGAAAATCTGGGTCCCTAGTTTCCCCCTGGCATGTTTTCAGTTTGCATTCTGATCTTACAATTTGCTTAGCATGTTATGGATGTCCATTCCTAAATGGGGTGAGGTGGGTGGAGAGGGGGGGAGGGTAAGGGTGGGATGGGAGCTACAATGGTAACTTAATTCTCCTCCTTTTCTCTTTATTGCCCTTCCCGGCGAAAGCTTGCATAATGTTCTTCAAGAAATAAGTGAAGCTTTAAGATTTTTGGTTGAAAATGCCAAGATGTTGCATAAACTGCTGTCACCTTGGTGGTTTTCTTTTGGAAATTCAAAGATAGTGCTGTGGGTTGAGAGTAGGTAATACTGGCCACTAAATGCAAAATGATTGTCTTGCCTTCCGTGCTTGTGGTACGGAAGGAGAGATATATCCAGGAGAAAAGCCTGCATGACCTCATACTGGGCAAGCGTAGTCTTCTCTGGATTTTTCCCATGATGTCATTCCATACCGGTTATTTTTAAACACATGGACGAAAACATTTATTTCCTGGCTGATAGTGTTCTGTCTCACCTCCGTTGCTATTTTAGCAATTGTCCTATAAACGGACTGTGCTGTGATTTCATGGGTGCTGGAAGGGCAGAGAAGAGCAGCCAGAAACCTGCCTGACTGATGACATGGGAAGGGGGCAGAGCCTACCAGCATGCTGCTTGCAGAACAAGGACAGAAGCAAACTCAGTGGAAACATTTGCCTGTGCTGGGCTTTTAAATTACTGGCTATAAAAACACAGAACTCCATAACTGTGTTTTTCTCACCAACGAGCTTATTTTCTGAATATTGCTTTTAGCTAATTTCTGAAAGGTCCAATATTATCAGTTCCATGAGGAAGTCTGTGTAATCAATGGCCGAGGATCCATCTGGAGAGGCTTACAGTGTGGACTGGGTGGTCCTTTTCCCAGCGGGTGCCAATCTTCAACCAAAGGGGCCTGTGCCTGTGAGTTAGTTGAGCCATCATTATATAAGAACTTAGGTCTAGCTCTCAGACCTGGAGTTTGTAACGTCCATTGGAAGATGGGGACATTGTGGTCCACTGCCATTTCTGACCTACTACCTGTCTTTGTAGTGATATGAACTAAGTATGACTTGTATATATTGATTGGGGAAAATAAAAATCAGGTGGCAAATGAAAGTTCATGAACACTGTCTTAGGGTTTCTATTGCTGTGAAGAGACCCCAAATAGCCATGGCAACTCTTATAAAGGAAAATATTTCACTGGGGCTGGCTTACAGTTCAGAGGTTTAGTCCATTATCATCATGGTATGGAGGCAGACATGGTCTGGAGAAGGAGTGGAGAGTTTGACATCTGGATTGGTAGGCAACAAGAAGAGGAAATGGCACCAAGCCTGGCTTAAGCTTCCGAGACCTCAAAGCCTGCCTTCAGTGACACTCTTCCTCCAACAAGACCACTCCTACTCTAACAGGACCACACCTACTAGTACAAGGCCACACCTCTTAATAGTGCTCCCATTATGAGTCTGTGGGTGCCATTTTCATTCAAACTACTACAACATACGGAAAGTTTTATCGGAGAACTTCATGTTCAGTTGGTATGTTTTGTCTGTGATTTCATGACACCATCGCAGAGTAGACTGAGCGGATGGAAAGAGATGAAACACAGTGTTTTGTACATACAAGGTAATGCTGAGCATCCTTCATATTATTAGGATACATCAGTGTCGTATCTACAATACAATAGTGTTTTTAGTACCATACGAATTACTACACTATAAAGTATTTTTATTGGCACTTAATACACTCAGAAAATGTGAGAGGAGTAAAGTTTGTGTATATCTTTAAGGCATGAGAAAGGATCTTCAAGTGCACGACCTCGTCATGTCTTCAGGTCATTAGGCCAACTTGGCTGTTAGCCATTTTCTGCTCTGCTCTTCTGGTTGGGAGTAGCATGGAGTGGTGGCTCATCTGGCTTTAGTGTTTTCTGTTCATCCATAGCTGGACATCAGATGACTCAAAGAGCTTTTATTCTGGAAATTAGCTCCTGGGTTTTATTTATTACAGTATATATTATATTTTTATCAAATGAAAGTATGCAAGACTCCATTAATTATGCAAAGATACTGTAGCTTCCAAGCAGCTCATTTGCCAGCCAACCAGGCAAGAAGATCATGTACTGATGGTGAATAAATTAAATCATGCTTGATCTTAGCAGCTAAAGAAACGTGTCCTGAGAAGTAAACTTAAGCTTGTTAGCATTTTAGCAGGAACAGTTGTTTTTAAGAGTTTAGAACACTGAGAGCAAAATCAATAATCAATCTGAAAACCAGGCAAGTGGTTTTGAGTGGTTTTCTTTGGCTCTGGATGAGTTGACAAATGTTCATGATACCGTTCAATTGTTTATTCAGGGAGTCAATTTTTTTGACTAGTTTGAAATGACTAAAGATACAGTCTCTGAACAGTGTGGTTTGATGTGAAACAATTGCAGGTCAGTATATGCTCAAAGGTGAGAAATCACTAATAGGACTTGAAGTAGAATATGTTGTGGGGTGTTGCAGCTGAGGATGGTAAAAATACACATGAGGGTAAAGCCATAGACAAATCTACAACACATGTGAACGCATAAAACTTGTACAGTTATTTGCCGAATTATTCTTCAGTAGGTACACTGCAGAAAATTCTAGTTTATCATCTGCTATCAAACCAGAAGTCTACAAACTGCATATAGTAGACTCACCCACTGGCAATTTAATAATTCTTTTGGTCAAAAATACAGATATCTGTGAATATTATTGTTTCTAAAAGTCCATCCCTATGGGAGACACGAACAATGTCTACCTCTCCTCCCCTGAGCCCAACAACAAAGCAATGTGCAATTCCACCTAAATTCATTTTGTGGAACCCGTGAGTTTATTAGGCTTACTTCCAGAGAAAGGGTGAGGGGTGAAAATCAGAAGCATGGGTGATTGTAAAGCAGCCATACTAGAAGGTCTCCGGCCAATGTGGAAGATGACACCCCCAGAGCGGTGCCCATTTCCCCTAATCCATCTCCACTTACATCCTCTTAAGACTAAAGACCCTGAAGCCATGTGCCATTAGAGCACAATTATATACAACTGGTTGGGAGGAGAGGCTGGGTACTCAGGTGAGGGTCCCCCCACTGCTTTCTCTTTCCATGTCAACAGCCAATAAACCCAGCTGTAGTGATCATTGGCAGGCAGGCGTAGTCAAACTCCTGGACATAGCCGCAGTGCCCCACAGGGGTGAACTGAAGCTTCAACGGCTGGTGTTGCTGCAGCCATGGCAAAATCACAACACAATAGATTCCTGGTGTCTGAAGCTTCTGGATTAGAGCAGAGTGCACACAGCTATGGACAGCGCGTAACTAGTGGCTGTGGCAGTAAATGGTGTCAAATGTCCCTTTCATACGAGTTGAATGTAGTAAAACCATTTGCTGTGAAGTAACACAGTGCTCACGGCTGCCTGTTTGCTCCCGTTGATCACTGTGTCTCCGTGATTATTCAAAGAGGCTACATCCGTGCACACACATCAGTGTGTACTGTGCATTCTGTGTTTACACCACTACAAACTCGTCTAAAAGCATATTGCTCAGGACATGCCCTCCTTGCTTTATACCAGGAATGGCTGGCTACATAAGAGAAGCACCTGAATAGCTTCTAAGTAATGACTATGGTCAAAATGACACACTCCTGGTCTTGCTGCTAACATTTGCCAATAATTATCTGTGTAAAAAAGAGCTTCAGAGATCAGGCTACATTCACAAAACTTTCTAAAAATCAGCTTTAACAGACGACATTGGCAAGTAATTTTGGTGGCAGGAAATGCTAACTTAGTGCCTGGATTAAATGCAATGTTATACTCTCCTGCTCACCCACCCCTTATACCAGATTATATTTATTACAAGAAAATTACACCGAGATCATGGTGCTATACTTTTTAATTTCATCAGTGAACACTTATTGAAGTTTTGTTATCTCTTTTACATGCATACCTCTGGAAAAATCTTCTCTCTCTTTTTTTTTTTTTTGCCTCTCGATATGCAGAGAGCAACATATTCCTATAACTATAGGAAAACTTTGGCAAACTCCAGAAGAGATCCAGCAACATGTTCATGGGCGTATAGTACACTGACAGAGACACTCCGACCATAAATTAGAGGTCATCTGACGACTGCCTCCCCTCTGGTGTGCTCTACTATGCATGCATCCTCATTCTGTTAGGAATCAAGACCCCAAATTGCCTGTGCTACGCTAGGTCCTCAGAGTCTCACTAAGTCCTCAATGGCAGCAAAGGACAGCCCGTCACAGAACTGCTCAAGGATGCTGCTACCTCCATCACCAATGAATGCCCCAGATTCCTTGGGAAGTGGACTGTAGGGCAGTAAATTCGGGCAGCACGTCGAGAATCTGCTCCACCAGCCCGTCTAAGGAGCATTAGACGGGTTCCTCATGCTTTAGCATGAACGGAGGCATCTCCGTTTTGGCAGAGGTGAGCCATGGTTTTAAAACTGCCACCAAACCACCAAAACCAAATCTAGTGGCAGGAGATACAGCTTCAAGTCCAGACGTCGTTAACTTATTCCACATAATTATATTCAATAAAATCCAATCTCTTCTATGTTCTGTTTGTTGTGTCCTTGATCTGTTATCTCCAGAAGAGACCCTCACATTTATTTTTTAGATTCTGCCACTGTACATTTAATTTAAACTTACAATTATCTTAGTATGTACAATTATCTTAGTATTTCCTTCTGGGTTGGTTCAGTACTTGCCTATAATAAGAGGTACTCATATCTTGTGGTAGTTTGGTTTGAAAGTGATGCCCCCCCCCATAGTGTCAGGCATTTTAACATTTGGTCCCCAATTGATGCTGTTTGGGAGGTTTGGGGGGTGTAGCCTATAGGAGGAAGCATGCCACGGGAGGTAGACTCTGAGAATTTAGAGGCTTGTGTTATTTCAAGTTTGTTCTCTCTGCTGTGTGCTTGTGGCTCAAGATGTCACCTGTAAGCTTCCTGATCCAGCCACCATGCTTGCTGCCTGCTGCCTCTATTAGGCCATCATAGAATTTAATCCTCTTGACCCATAAGCCCAAATAAGCTCTTTCTAAGTTGCCTTGGTCATGATGTTTTATCACAGCAACAGAAAAGTAACTAAGACAGATCTGGTCCTAATTATGGGTGTGTAGCAAAAGGAACCAAGTTGGAAAGTCCTTAAGGGGAAGAGAGATTTCATAGCAAAAGCTCTGCTCCATTATTAAAGTTTAGTAAAGCACAGAGGCCAGTCTCTCTAGAAATATAAGACATTGTGCTGGCAAGGGCGGCCCCTGGGCCTCATCTGAACCTATCCAGATGTCTTCATCCTAGTCCTAAAGCACTTTAATCTTTTCCAGTTGATGCTGGAAACCATCACTTGTAAAAGCTGAGAATTTGTGAATGTGACCTCAGTTTTCATTCTGCAATCTGCATGCTTAACTTTGGTGACTTATTTTCAGCAAGAAAAGAAGAGAGTCTCTTAGGACAAACTTGGAAGCTTCCTGGCTTTGAATCCCTGGTTCGAGCTGAGAGTTTTACAGATGTAAACTTGTCTTCAGTGCCTGTTCCCAGCATTTGGGAGAAGCCAGCCCATGTTATGAAGTACAACCATTTATTCTAATGTTATTGAAAAGTGCAGTGGCCCATGGCACTCTCAAGGCTTTTGTTTTAGGAAGTATTAAATCCAACTGGTGACGCCACTGTCATTTACTGTGCTGCTCTGTGCCCTCAGTCAGTAGAACTCTAGTGGCATATGACAGGAAGCTCAGTTGTATTCTGCAAGGCTAAAAGGCCACCAAAACAATCCCCAGAATCCCTTTCGAAAGGGACTGAATGGTGTGTTTCCTTGGTTAGAATTCCAGTATGTATAGCTATGTAAGTCAGGATCTAATTTAGGCTGAAAACAGGGACTGGGTCATAGCTCAATTGGTAAAATGGTTTCTGTGCAAGAATGAGGATCTGCTTTGAGCCCAACCACTTATGGGAAAAGCCAGGCACGTAGCACACAGTTGTAGTCATAGTCCTAGAAAGGTTGAGGTAGGCAGATTCCTGGGGATTGATGGCTAATAAGCCTAATCAATGAGGCCCAGTTCCCAGTGAAAGATCCTGCTGCAATAGACAAGGTGAATACCTCCTGAGAAAAGATGCCTGAGGCTAACCTGTGTCTTCCACATGCTTCCACACATACACACACACATACATACATAGTAGAGGAGAAAGACAGAGAAAGACCCCCCCCCATGCTGCCACACACACATGATGGTGGGGTGTGAGATTCTTTTAATACAGGCCATCAGGATAACTAAAGAACTATTAACTAAAGAACATGGAGCTCCAGGGACGGCAACCGAAGGAAGCAGCTACATCATCTAACGTTTTGAGAACAAGGGATAAAGGGGGAGTTTTTAAAGCTTTTTAACTTAGTTTGGAGAAAGATCCCTGGCTAGCTAAAATGCCAACCTTGGCAATGAAGCTTTCTTTATCTAACCCTGTTGCCTTTGAACTTGCCCTGAGGTTCCCACTGATCTGGGTTGTGTACCCCCAAGAAAAGAACACCAGCCAGCTGGTAGTTCTGAGGGGTGGGAGTGTAGAATTACAAACGAGAATCAGTTTTATTACTTAACCGGCTGTCGCCGCCAAGGCGGAGAAGGGCACCACGGGTCAGAGACAGCAATGACAGGCAAGCTAGAAGACGTTCTGTAGTGCCTGTCTCTCCCATCCTCTCATCACTACCTACTGGAAGGGGCAGGCTCGGAAGGAGCTGGCTGGGCGGTGATGGGGCCTATGCAGCTATTCCTGCATCCCACCCTCATTCACAAAGACAGTTTGGAAGGAATGGTTTGAAGCTGGGAACCCAGCTTAACTCCATGCTCACTAACAGTGCAACGGGGATTGCGTGTTTGCCACATTTTCACTTAGTGAGCTTCAAAGCTATGTGTGATCAGAGTCAGGATAGTCGTTAAGAACAGGGGCAGGAACATGGACTTCTCCCTAGTGAAGGGAACATTATTGGTTTTGTTTTTAAAACAGCCCCGGGGAGGCCAGTCATTTATACCATGAACTTCATTTATTTAACATATGTCAGGATGTGCTTTTTAGGCTCATTGCATTGCTGCCTGGGGAGTCTCTGGATGGAAGGGAGAACTCATTTGAAGAGAAGTTGAGACTTTCCACCATGCCAGAAGCAAATTCATCTCCAGGCAGCCAGGGTCCTGGGCAATTTTGTTTTACCACAGCCCATATTTATTACTGTAAGACTGTGTCACGAAGACAGGGAGGAGCAGCAGAGGCAGAAGTAAGTTAAATGTATCAAAAGATCCATCTTCACAGTTTTCCAGGATTTGGAGGAGAGGGATGGACTAGAATCCCTCCCCTTAGGCATTGCTTATACGTCGGGAGATTGATTTTGCTACTTGCTTTGAGGCCTTTCTCTGCTGTCCCTCAGGGTATTTGTACCTCTCTGGACACAGGGAGGGAGGAGCTGGGGTGTAGGTTGCGGGGGGCAGAGAATTTTACTATTCAAAACTTCCTGGGAACCTTACAGAACGGTGACCAAGGAAATAACATGGCCAGCTCGGTACGTTCTTGATTCTTCTGTAACAGAAAGGGAAGGTGAAGGGTTGACAGGGAGGAAGGGGCTGGCTACGCTGGTCATTGGTCATACCGAAATGGACGGTTACTCTCAAGGAGTTTTAGGACAGCAGAGAGCAGGAATGGCTCACCTCACCTTAAGTACAGTTGATCAACTCCCTGGGGGAGAGAATATGACAGAAAAGAAAAATAAAGAAAGGAAATGACGGATTCCGTCCGGTCTGGAGGAGATAGCTGTTAGATTCAGTGTTGATAGCTGTGGGTTAGTCCAACTGTGAGTGCTGGTCAGTAAAGGTGTTTTGGCCCATTCCCCATCCTCTGTAGCTGCTCCTCTTTGCCAATTGGTTATTATTGTCTTCTCTCTCTCTCTCTCTCTCTCTCTCTCTCTCTCTCTCTCTCTCTCTCTCTCTCTCTCTCTCTCTCTCTGTGTGTGTGTGTGTGTGTGTGTAAATGTGTGTGGAGGTTGGAGAACAATTTTCAGGATCACATATAATTATACTGAAAGTACTTATAACAATGGTGTAATGTTTATATTGTACTGGATATTATAAGCAGGCTCTAGGTGACTGAACCCACACAGGGGAAATATATGTGTCTTATGAAAATATGACCATATGAGTGGGACAGCCTGGCTTCCATCATGATGATGGGAAGGAGAGTCCTAGGTGGGAAAGATGATCTACTTCCCTTTCTATAAATCCGGAAAGCTATCAAAAACAAAATTTGTAAAAAAAATAATAAAAGACATAAGACCTCCAAGTTGGGCCACAGAAAACACAAATCAGGAGAGAATGACAGCCCAGTGCAGAGCCTGGGGCAGGGGCTACCCTCAACGTGTCCAAGGGACAGAAGTCAGGCAAAGCAAGCAGTGTCTTAGCAGAGGCTTGTTTTCCGGTGCTGCCCACACTGCTAGTCCATCGTTCACACTTCCAGTCACTTAGCTCAGACTGAAACAGACTGAGACCACACCTGCTGGCTGTGCAGCGGCCCCCGGATTGGAGATGACTACTCTTGTTCCTATTGTTAGTGCTCCCTGTGGCTCTGAGACTCTCTCCACCTCTGCTGAGAGCTCAGAGGAAGCAAGAGCTTAGCATCCCAGGGTTCTTTTGAACACCTCCACGCTCCGGAAATCTTCTAAAGTTCAAGGTTTTAAAAGGAACAGTGGAGTCTGTTCTTTTGTTTTGTTTTCAAATTGAGCCTATGTATGTTGATAAGGTAGTGAGAATTGGTAGCTGGCCCCATCATCTCTGAGAACCACTTGTCTCTGCCTCCCTGGTGCTGGGATTTTAAGCATGTACCACATGTCCCACCCATTCTGGGGATTGAACTCAACAATTCTTGTTTGCTCAGCAAACATTTCATTGCTTCAGCCATCTGAAAGTTTGGCTATAACTTCTAAACTGTAGTCTTAAGGTTCCAAGAGGGGAAAGGATAATGGTGTTTCACTTAGTGCCAAAACTTCAAATGATTGTTCTCTGATGGACATTCTAGTCACTTAATGATGTGTGGTTGAGAATAGAATTGTGAAGTATCATCCAGGAGAATCACCCACCTACCCAGGAATTGCTGTTCAACCAGTGTGATGTTGCTGATGATTGAGAGCATCCTGAAACACCAAAGCGATGGGCCTCTGAACCCACCTTGATTTTAGGGAGTGAAGTGGGAAGACCCATCAAACCCATCCTGTCTGGGATACTGGACCACATGATCTGGAAAGTGCTGGGGAGCAGCGTGCATTCTGGCTCTCTGCTTCCTGATTGTGGAGGCAATGTGACCAGCTGTGTCTGGCTCCTGCCACTTTGACTTCCCCACCATGTGAGCCTATGCTCTTAAACTGTGGGCCAGAAAGAACTCTTTTCCCCATAAGATGCTTTTGCCAGAGTACTTCATCTCATCACAGCAACGGGAAAAGACACTCAGACAGCCAGGAACTAAAACACAAACACCAACCATGACTTCAACAATCAAAAGCAGCGGCGGCGGCTCTCTATTGAGCTTGGATTTACTGCTGACTCCAGTGGGGGAGCTGTGAACTTGGGGAACGACAATGCTGCTGTTCTACCATTTCCTAAAGATTAAAAGCTACTACGTGTCTAAAGCTGGTGCTGATGACAATACTCATGAGATACCACCATGAATCAAGCTCTTCTGTCAACAGAGTAAGTCAAAATCAGCAACTACATATGTAAGAAGTGTGAGTACAGCTATTAACTACTTTCACTTTTGGTGCCAGGGGAACTTGGATTGAAAATTGCTTTCAAAGTAATACTTACTAAAAAAATAAATAAATAAAAATAAAAACCCAAATGCCTTCTTCATATCTACTAAAGGTACACCAACTTTTACTTAGTTACTATCTTTACATGTGCAACCAGGAGCCCCTATGGGTCAGTGGAGGGCATTGGCGCTCCTGACACTGGAAATACAGGCAGTTTTGAGATGCTGTTTGAGGGATGGAAACCGAACACTGGTACTCTGTGAAAGCAATGAGAACTTTTAGCCACTGAGCTGTCTTTCTGGGTACATCAAAATGTTCAAAAAGGCTATACTGTGGGCTTGCAAAGTATTTTAACTTGATCGTTAAAATAGTTTCATAGTATCAGGATTCTATAAACACCACCCAATCCCGCCATTATTGTAAGAGTTCCCATTTTCCTACGCATTTCCCTGTTTTTATATTGTTTTGAGACAACTTCTTACTACGCACCCCAGGCTGACCTCACACTCATAATAGTGTGTAACACAATGTCTGACCTTTCTTGAGTCTTTCTTTATTTTATATATTTTTAAAATTAGCATGTCTTCCTCAAGTACTACCATACATAACCAAGGACAACCTGAATTAAATATGTAGTTTGCTTTTGACTTTTAAAAAAATTATCCTAATTATATCGACTTAATTCATAAGTACAATCATTTTCTGTGTGCATTTCACTGTGCAAGACATCAGAGGTAAGCCGATGACCCACACGTGGTCCCCATTTTCACAAGGCCAACAGTCCAAGGGGTTACCACTTATGTGGATAATTCAGAAGTGGGGTGAATACTGTCTGACCTGTCGTTTCACCTCTAGGTACGTGGAGAGAAAAAACAGAAGGAAAAGAAAACATCCGTCTGCCAAAGGACTTGTACAGAAAAGTTCACAGCAGTGTCGTTTATAATGGCTTGAACTGAAACTGACCTCAACTTCTAGCAAGAACATAATCAGTCTGTGATATACTTGTACATATGAAAAGTAATAAAAATGATGAAATGCGGATGAGAGAGCCTTAGGAACATCAGGCCTGTGCCAAGACACAGACGCCAGGTAGTCCGTGTGCCTCAACAGTGATGTAACTCATGTCTGTCCTCATCTGCAGTGAGCGAATCAGAATTCAGGCTGCCTCGGGCTAGAGGTGAACCTCAGGAGAGATCTGAGGAGGCCGTCCAGGGTAACACAGACGGTGAAAGGTTTTACTTCTTGACTAGGAAAAGGGGGTGCAGACAGAATGTAATCTGTCCAGGATCATCAAACTGACGGCTAGCATCTAGGCTCTTGTACCACGCTAAATGTTTTCTCTAAAGTATTCTGTGTGTTTATAAGATTATAGATTGTTTTAAATAATTTTATGTTCCAGATGTTTAAATTAACATGAAGCTACATTTGATTTTAAATATTGACCATGTCTATTCTAACACTGATAAATTCACTAATCAATTCTAGTAGTTTATACACTAATACACACACAGACAGACACACCTGGTTCTAACCACATGTACCCTTCAGTCTTCTATTTATTTTAACTACATTTTCCACCTTTTGTCTCCCTCTGTCCTGAAGTTAGAATCATTTCTTTGGGTCTGTCTTTTAGCCCATGGTGATTTTTGTCCATTTTGCCTTTACAAATACCTACAGGGCTTTATTATTATTATTATTTACAGTTTATTCACTTTGTATCTCACCTGTAGCTCCCTTCCTCCCCCCTTCCCAATCACACCCTCTTCTCCTTCTTCTCCACCCATGCCCCTCCCCCAGTCCACTGATAGGGGAGGTCCTCCTCCCCTTCCTTCTGATCCTAGTCTATCAGGTCTCATCAGGAGTGGCTTCATTGTCTTCCTCTGTGGCCTGGTAAGGCTACAACCCAATCCTCATTCAGAAAGGCAAAGAGGATGGACACCAGATGAGGGAGAAAAGAGGGAACAGGACAGGAGCCTACCACAGAGGACCTCTGAAAGACTCTACCCTGCAGGGTATCAAAGCAGATGCTGAGACTCATAGCCAGACTTTGGGCAGAATGCAGGGAACCTTATGATTACTACAGGGCTTTTAACTGTTGTTTTGTTTTGTTTGTTTGTTTAGTTCTGATTCTAGAAGTCCCACTCTGTGTGTGTATATACAGATTAGCATTTTCTGTGTATGTGTATACATATGTATGTGTGTGTATATGTATACACACACATAAAACTCTAATCTAGAAATTGCATTAAGAAAACCAGACTGGACAGACAGTAGTGGTACACACACTCAGGAGGCAGAGGCAGGTGGATCTCTGTGAGTTTGAGACTGGTCTCATCTACAAAACAAATTCCAGGACAGCCAGAGCTACCCAGGGAAACCCTGTCTCAAAACAAACAAACAAACAAACAAACAAACAGGAAAAAAGACTGAAAACCGTCTAAAATGAACAGAGAATGGTAAAAAGAAATAAAAGACCTTGCTGATATATAGATATATAAAGCTGATATATATATATATATATATATATATATATATATGATATGTGTGTGTATAAAACATGCCTTTGGTGATGCTTTGTGGGAAAGTGTTCCCATCTAGGTAACTGTTCTTGCTGGGTATTTATGGGCATTGCCTTTCTGTAATCAATTTAAATTTAATTCTTGGCTTAGAGTTTTCTGGACCTCCTCTGGCTTTTTCAACTCAGACTATAATTCTACAGAAAGGCTGATCTCTAGGTAAAAATATTCAGGGGCAAGTTTTGTGGTATGTGCGTGTATGTTTGTGTGTCTACTTTACCCCTTTAGTTAATATTAAAATACCTCTATCTTGGACATGTCCTACCAGGGAATTGATAGTTTTTCCTTTGAGAGTCTATGTTAATGCAAAGGGAAATCTAACATTGGCCTTCCAACCTGCATGGACTCTGAACTTAACTTCTTTTCCTCTTGTAGGATCTTTAAAACTGTTAATTCTGTTGACCGTTCATGCACGCTAATGGCAAAGGCTCCTGTTGCTTTTCTTGCCTTTCTGAGGTCCCAGAGTCTCTCAAAACTTGCTTTGATAATTTCTTACTCACATAGTTGGCTTCAGATATAAGTTCAACACAAATCTAGAGTCACCTTGGAAAGGGAATGTCAATGGAAGAATTGCCTAACTCAGCCTGACCTGTGGCGGGGTCTATGGGAATTTTCTTGATTGATAATAGGAAGGTCCAGTCTGCTATGGGTGGTTCAGTTCCTAGGCAGATGGACCTGGGCTATACAAGAAGGTTGACCTAGCCAGAGTAAGCAGTAAGCAGTGTTTCTCTGTGGTTGGTATTTCAAGCTCCTGCCTTGGCTTCCATCATGGACTATAAAACCTGTAAGATGAACAAGTCCTTTTCTACTCCAACTTGGTGCTGGTAAGTGGTTTAGCACGGCAACAAAACACAAACTAGAACACATGCTATTTTGTCTTATTTTAGAAAATTATTGTTCGTATTGTTTGTAGTTGATCTTAGCAGGAAGGTTGTCTCAACTGACCTACTTCTTTATTCTTGGAAGTGGGAGAATTTTGGAATATTTTTTCCAAATATCTTTCTCTTCATTTCTAAGTAGAAAAGTAATTCCAAATTAGTGTTTTATTATGTGAAAAGTAAGTAAACATCTTTGGGGCAGGCAAAGAAGAAAAAAGAAAAAAAAACAACTACATACAAAGAAAACCAATAGCCATTCAACAAAAAAGGTATTTCAAAGTTTCATCAGTAAGCTGAAACATAAGATAAAGGACCATATTCTCAACATATTGAGAACTATACTGATATTAGTTGATATACATACATACATACATACATATATATATATATACATATGTGCTATATATATGAATATATATGCCAAAACCTAGCAGTCAAGACCAGCAAGTATTTATTATCTCATAGGACTGAGGACTGGATCCAGCATGGTCTAGGGAAGAGCAGTTCATGAGCCCAGAGAACTACTTCCATGGTCATCTATGTGAGAAGTGGCTGGAGGCTTCTGTCCATCATTGGAGACTTCAGTTTCTCTTCGCAGGGCTCCTCATGTGTCTCCTCGTGTCAAACTTACTGAGTACCCAAAGCAGTGGCTCAAGACAGTCGCCAAGGTAAAAGCCAAACGCTTTTAAAAATCTAGTCTTGAATGCTATCTACCATTATTCTTGCTGTGTTTATTGGTAACACATCACGGTGCAATGTGGGAGGCTACCATATGCATGTGTGTCAGTACTGGGATTTGGGGGGATCATCTGGGCCCATCTTGGAGGCTTCTGGGGGACAGGGAGAAAGAGAATCATTTCTGTTGCTGTAATAGAACATCCTGATCAAAAGTAAGTGCAGAGAGGACAGGGTTTAGTCAGCTCACAGTTCCAGGCCATAGTCTACCACTGTGGGGACATCTAACTAGGAGTTTAAAGTATCATGTCAAGAGCAGAGAGAGAGAATAAGTGCATGAATATTTTCTTGCATGCTTGGTTCTCACTAAGCCCTTTATACTCCCATACAGTCCAGAGCCAGCCCATGGAACAATGTTGCCGGCATTCAGAGTGGGTCTTTTCTTATCAGTTAACAGTCAAGACAATCCCCCACAGATGTACACACAAGTCAGTCTGATCAAGATAATTTTCCCAGTAAGACTTTCTTCCCAGGTGATTTTACGCTGTGTCAAGTTGACATTTAAACTAATGAGCTAGAGTAGAGAGAGGAAAGGAGGAAGGGAGGGCGAGAGAGAAAGAGAGGGAGAGAATAAGATACATAGAAAGCCTCTTTACAGAAAATTCGTATATGTCTGGTATGTATGTAAACCCATGGCAGAGCTTTCGGTATAGTCGCCTTACATATGTGAAGCCCTGGATCACTTTCCAGCACTGCCAAAAATGATTAGAAATGGATATGAAGATACAGCTTAGTACTTTAAAATGTTCTTATGTGATGTTTAACTTCACTCAAAATAAGAATAATTTAAGTTAAAACTCTTGAGTTTCCATTTCCTCCCATGGGGTTGGTAAGATAAAACACAGAGTTCTAACTCACTATATTGCTGAAGATTTTGGAAAACAGAACCCCACACTCTGTCAGGGAGGCTAGTGTCTGATAAATCCTCTCTGAAGGGTAATTTGGCAGAAACTGTCAAAAGTAAAAATACACATATCCCTCTGCTCCAGTAATCCCACTTCTAGGAATTATTCTAAGTATATTCCGGCAGGCACTCAAAATGATGTCTGCCTGAAGATGCTCACCACAGTGCCAACATGTAATAGTAAATGATTCACGATGGTCTGAATTTCCACCAACAGGGAACTGATTAAATAAATTGTGGTAGTATATAACCGACTTCTATGTAGTTCTTTAAAAGGGACAAAATAGATTCCTTTACTCTGAGTCAGAATTTTAAGTAATGTTCATTGAAAGATAAAAGTAAGACCAAACAGAAAGCATGCTATCACTTTTTAAAGAGCCTACTCATATCTCTTTAAGTACAATTAACTCATGTGAACTTACAGCTGCTTGGAAGAAGGGAACTGGGTGGGCTAGGGTTTAGAGAGGGTTTTTGTTTGTTTGTTTGTTTGTTTGTTTGTTTGAAGCCTTTCTAATGTAGTCACTAGTATACATTCTGAGTTCTACAGTATGTGCCTGTACTGACCAGGGAGTTCCAGGAGCATGGTGTCAATGTCTGCTCAGCTTCTGGCCAGCCTATTTGCTGGGTCACAATGTGGAAGGGCAAGCAAGCCTGAGCCAATAGGAGGCGTGCCTGCAAGACAGAGCAGAGGGAGGCTGAATATCTCCATACAAGAACTAGTCTAGTTCCTGAGAGAACTAACCCATTCTCTGCAGGAGGATACCAATCCATCGCTGAACATTTTGGTCTCCTGGCATCACCTCACACCAGGCCCCACATGTTTAGGTTTCCGTTACTTCTCAGTATCATTAGACAAAAGAGGTTTCCAAACATGAACTTCTGGGAAACAGTCCATTACAGATACTCAAAACTAATGTCAAAGTTTAAGGTATGTACTTGAAGAATCTGAAATGATGGTGCCCTGAGTTAATTAAGCTTGTGTCAACCAGAATGCAAGTAAGTAGAGTTGGTTGTAAATTGCACATAATTAGATTGGAGAGTAGGAAAATGATGCGAGGCGGAAAGCCTGAAAGCAAACCTCTGAAAAGACTGCTTACTCACTTGATAAAATAGGCCAGTTGTATAGGGAAAGCACATCTTTAAAAACTCCGAGACCATTCTTTTCTGTCGTCCTCTAACATAAGCTTCTCATGGTCATGTTTTGTTTTTGTTTTTCTTATACCTTGTACAGTGTCGGGCTTTTTATAGGTACCCAATAAATATTGTTAGATAAACATCTGGGAATTACTTTCTAAAGCGGTATTTTTGTCTTTTCAGAAGGTGCCTTGACTATTTGCCTAAATGCAGACGCTGGGCATCGAAGAAGCTGAATGTGTGATACCACTGTGTTGACTGTTTAAAAGTAGATTTGCTAATCAAAACAAGGCGCAGAGATTTCACAACTGAAGATAATGTGTTTCAATGCCACTAAGGAATGAAGAGTTAATGCAGCCAGCAGAGGGCTCTCATCTTTTCATTTAATGGTAGGCTTAGAACTAAAAGAAAAGGAAAATACAATTGAAGCCCAGAAGGACACACACACACACACACACACACACACACACACACACACACGAGAGTGGAAGGGCACCTTCCCTCCTCCCTGTTAAATGTATGCAACCATTGTAAAGACGTCCTGCCAAGCCATCTTAATATAAAATGAGAGATTGAAGCTAAACAAATGTGCTCTAAATACTCCATCTCCAAATGTTGAGCAGGGAGGCCTCCTCCTTGTCTTTTGTTAATTGCTGTTTGAATTTATTTCTGGTGCACTGTGATGCAGGGGCTGCCTGGAAACTTTGTCCATATGTTGGGTGGGAAGAGGGAGGATGTGGCAGTGAGCTACTTCCCCTTAGGTGAGCCTACTGAAGCTGTGTTAATTACTGAAAATGCAGTGCATGGTGAAAACCTGCTAAAATCTAAGATTGCTGAAATCCATCCATTCATAATATTTGTTGTTTTCATCATTCCTTCTTTTTATTCTATTTGAATAAATGATGTGGTGTGATTTGGGACCTTCTTGCTGATTTGCTAAGCAAGGTTCCTTTCCTCCCACCCACATATTATTCCTGGTGTCAATATTGCTCCCTGTGTGTGCTGGGATTTAACACCAAATCTACCAGGTTTGCAAGTTAAAACCAATCAAATCCTTGATTGCACGGATGGAACCTTTGGATGAGGAGATTGGAACAGGAAATAAATGTTACTGAGTGAGTGCTGATAGTGGGCCTATTATTAGTTATCTCTTCTCCCAGCAACCTAGCCTGCAGAAAGCAGGCATCACACTCGCAATCTGCATAAGAAGGAACCAGACTCTGCAAGGCTGAGTCACCCACAACTGTATGTGTTGTAGGATGGGACTAATTGGAGTTAGAGTGCCTACAGAGTCTACATTCCTTCACCTTGACATTTTAGGAGCCCACATAAAGTGAAATGAACGATTCTGGTTTTCATTCTTTTTGGTCATCACTCTTTCCTCAAGCCATTTAGGAGGTTTGGGACAGTAGCTCCTTGGAGGAGCCCCAAGGCCACATGTTCTTCACCATGGCAATAACTCCTGAGAGCGTGCTTTGTTGACAGCTGCTGCACCACGAGGGCTCTTCCTGGTAGTGAGAGGAAGAGGAGGTGTCTGACCCCCTCACCATGTTCAGTGTATGGACGGCAATGAGAGGCTTGGCCATCTTTTGCAGTGACTACTGTGCTCAGCCCATAGCTTCTCTTTTCCCTCCAGCTCTTAATGGCCTCTGAACTGACTATACACACATGGACCCCCAGATATGATTGTGCCCCTCACTGTGGATGTTAGGAAGTGCTCACGCTAAGCCTATCATAAACCCTGGATCCTATGGTGAAGCCACCATGTTGATGGCCCACTATCAAAAAGATATGCCTTTCTTTGGACTATTTCCCTGATTTTCCCAGGACTTCTCACCCAAATGTAAACAGTCCTATGAAAAGGGTGGTGGCAGAAGCTTGTCTTTGCAGGCCATCATCATACGGGACAATGGCTTTTCACACCCGTTCAGGAAGCCATGCCCAGGACCAGAGGCTTATGAGTGCCATTAACCACTTGGGAAGATAAGGCCGACACACAGGCTGTGGGCAGGGACAATGTGAGCACACAGCCCCTATGGCTTCTTGGAACTCAAAATTCTCTTCCAGTCATAGTAGAACAGTCTCAGAAATTAATTTTCCAATAGCACTCATGTGCTCATTTTCTTCTTGCTAACTCTCTTCCACTGATTGGGTTCATTGTAGGAAGGACAGACTGTTGTTCCTTGATTGTATGATGTGGGATCTGGGGAGACTCTTGAATGAAGAGAGCTTGGGAAGCGGAAGCTGGAGGATTATTATAGGCCTATGACTCACAGGGACTGCAGGCGAATGATAGTGAGTGGGACGAGGGAGGGCATGTGGGCACAGAACAGGCATGAGGCAGATTGTGAGGAGGGAGGTAGGGCAAGGAGCATAGCTCCGGGAGTGTGTTAGTCAGAGCGCCTCAGAGAAACAGGACCAATCGTATTTGTGTGCGTGTTGAGGCAATTTCATTCAAGGAATAGGCTCATGATGGCGTTGTCTAGCTAATCTCAAATGTGCAGGCTGCAGGCCCAGGGAAGCGCTGATTTTGGGAGCCAGAAATATTCCCTCAGGTGCCACCACCGTGGCCCTTACAGTCTGGAGCTCACTGCATAGACATTGGTTCCTGTCTGTGGAGAGGCGTTGAAAAGTCTTGACCAAGACTCTCTGTAGATGCTTCCAAACCTCTGGCAGAGCTTGGCCTCACACTATGCCTCCAACTCACCTCTTCTATGTACCCCAAAAAGGCAGGTAGACAGTTCCACCACCGGCCACCCCAACCCCCCACCCAGCCTGCCAATGGCTGCTCAAGGCAGCTAGGAGAGCAGTAGTTTGAAGACTTAGTTGCTTCCATTCCACGGACAGTTAAAGCAGGATTCTCACACTTCAAGGGGGATTCCAACAGTAGCTACATAGCAGAACTATCTAATAGGGGTTTAAAACACCTAGTGTGGGATTCATAGTTCAGACAAATTCAGAATCTCTAAATGTGGGGGTGAGGGCGGGTGTCTGGGACATTGCATTCCTGTCAGCGCCTTGTATGCAAGGAAGGCTGGATGGAAGTCTGTGCTACCTAGCTGCTGTAATAGGATAACAGGCTGAGTCAGCTATAAACGAGAGTACCTCATTTGGCTCAAGGTCCTGGAGCCTGGGGAGTCTAGAAACGTGGCCTTTGTGCCTGGTCAGCCTCTGGGGGAGGGAGGGCTGTGCTATACATCTTAATATGGTGGAGTACGTCAGAGAGTGAGTTCACAGGCACGGAATCTTTGGTCTTCATCTTTCTATAAAGATACCATGAAGGCCTCTCTCTCATGACCTCATCCAGCCTAATTACTTCCCCAAGAACTACCATTAACATGTAAATTTTGTAACACATGAAGTCTCGAGGAACACATTCAAATCATAGCCACCCTCAGCAGCTCTCAATGTTTCCTTTTTGTGGCCATCCTTGATGTTAATTTAGCCCACTTTTTCTCTTCAATGGTGCTGAAGTCTTATACACATCTAAGAGTGCCTTGCTGAGCTGTATCACTGGTCCTAACTCATGTGTTAAAAATTGCTTGGGTTCAGAAAAGCAGGTGTTTCCACAAGGATACCATTTTCTCTAAACTGGCATCTATCACATATTGGCTTAAAAGATTTGAAAGAAAAAAAAAATGTCTACTTACGTTGAGCTGAATAGCATCTTCCAGAATTTACAGTCTGCTAGACCATCAGAAAGGGAACTTGGTTGGAACTGAGACTTCAACATACGAAGTGAATTATGTCAGGCTAGGAGTAGACACGACATCCATCCAGTGCTGACTGGGGTTTTTATGAGAAAAGAGAGGGACATTTAGGCCTGGTGTCTAGATTCTCTATAAGGTAAGAAAAAAAAAAGCCATAAATAGGAAGGAAAGTAGAAGCAGAGATTGTAGTGTTGCTGTGATTAAACGGGGGCCACCAGAAGGAAGGTTCTTCCTTACGGCCTTCCAAGGGGGGCACAGAGCTGCTATCCTTGACACGTAAGACCTTTAGCCTCTGCAGCTGTGAGGGAATACGCTTCCACGCTGTTTGCAATTAACAGCCATGCTCTTCTAAGGTATTGCAACCTAAGAAATTCATATTGCAAATGTGATTAGATTTAGTACTGATAATATTTTAACTAAATATTCATAGGGGCTGATCAATGCTAATGTAATGACAGCCATCAAGGCCACTGGCACTTGACAGGTAAGTGAAGAGTGACTGTGTGAGGCCCAGTGAGAAGACAGCTGTTGAATGCAGGCAAAGCGAGATGCAGCAGGGTAGGCATCTAGGAGCTGCACATCCTCACATCTCTACCCATCAACCACAGGAGAGCGAGGTGTCCTTTGTTGCGTGTAACACATCAGACCGTGAATAATTTAGAGTTCCTGTTGGGGCCCCCCTCCCTGGAGTTACACTTTCAATCACTTCATCGGTAAGCACCCGTAGTACCAGTACCATTAAGCTCAGCTTAAGGAGCTCGTAAGCTCCTTTCATCATAGAACATAATCTCTTACCTTTTATTCATGTCTAAAGTTTCGTTTATTTAGCTGTAACTATCATTCCAAACCGTGAAACAGAAAGGTCCAGAAATAAATAACCTAACCTGTAAGGTTTCTTTTCTTTTTTTATTTACCTTACATCCCGAGGGTGCCCCTTCCCTCTTCTCCTCCCAATCCCACCCTTCCGCTCTTCCCCCCTTTCTCCTTCCTTTTTCCCTTTTCCCCCTGAAAAAGGGATTCCCCTCCCCTTGTATTAGCCTGTAAAATTTTTAATAACTTTTATTATAGTCCATTTCTACAATTGTCCTATTTTATTATTACTTCTGATGGTTGATTGCTTACTGTGTCTAATTTATGAAACTTCACCACAGGTGTGCATGCATGGGAGAAACCAAAGGGTATACATTGTTTATGAGTACCCCAAATGTTTCAGAACCTCACTGCAGGCCTGGAAATGAGTTTCCCAAGAGAGAACAACTGTGCTGTCGGATAAATAATTCTTGTCTTATATGCCCAGGTCCTGGATGGCTCCCTAGTGGACCAGAAGTTCTCTGTATGTTCTCAAGGTGTTCTGCCACGGTTCTTTTCTTTCTTTTGACTTGAGGATTACACAGAAATGCACAGTAGAGAAGAGTATGGCGGTCTTGGTGGCCTGTGGTTCTCTTGGCCTCTTCCATTTTAGTCCAGTGACATATGGGGACAGTTAAAGGTCACAGTGGCAGAAAGCAAACAACAACAAAATCTATTGTACAGCAAAGAGAATTTGATTTAACCAAGTGATTTTGTAAACTGGCAAAGTTAAGCTAGCACTATACATAAAATGACAGCATAATTGCCTTTTAGGTGTACTTAAAGGTTTTTACATGCAAAGGCATGTCTCATTTGTCGGGATCACATAGCAGATTCCCAGCCAGGTTAACCTCGGGCGGTTTGTTTTCTTAACTCCACATCCTCTAATTTCATCATTCAGTTCTTAACAAAATTTAGTGCTGAAAGTGAGCAAATCCCTGAAGTGTAACGAAATCTGTCTGCTCAGGCTGGGCTGAGGCCTCAGTGGACAGTCCGGAGGCTCTGGTTGGAAGCAGTCATGGGGAGTCTGTCAGCATCTCAGAAGTGCTGGAGTGGGAAAGCAGCTGTGAGTGCAAGGTGGGAAGCAGGCCGTGCTTGTTTGCCCTGTGGGGCCGCCAGAGGAAATGATGCAAATGGCCCAGGGAGAGTACACCAAGTTCCTAAAGAACCATGAGATGCAGACCACCATGGCCACATACACAGTAGGCATCTCATAGTTATTTGCTGAATGAATGAGTGCATGAGGGAGTAGTAGAGTGCCATGAGACTCAACACTGAACTGAGTTGAAGCCTATCATTATTAGCTTACAAAATACATTATTTCTCTAACACTGATTGGATTAGAAAACCAGTAAGAGTTATAGAGTTTAAATAACAGAAGATAAAAGACTGATGGAAAATATAGGGGCCCACATATATTTTACAGGAATTATGGTTTTAGGAAAATTTTATTTCAGATAAAATCAAAGCTTTATTTCACTTACTCACAAGCATATAGATTTTCTCAGAAGACCTTATTGGGAAATATATATATATGTATATAAATATATA
The DNA here is from genome assembly GCA_028658305.1 of Pachyuromys duprasi. NCBI lineage: Eukaryota > Metazoa > Chordata > Mammalia > Rodentia > Muridae > Pachyuromys > Pachyuromys duprasi. Next base: position 62,117,646 of record CM053760.1, read on the forward strand.
TATATATATATATTTCTGAGAGTACATTTCAGGAGATATTGAACAATGCTGGTAGAGAGGAAACTACTGGAGCATGTAGGCCAGATGGACCTGGAGCTGAATTTTGGCACCTGCATGAGTCACTGGGCATGCTACTCAAATCTGAGTGGGTACCAAACACTCATCGCACATGCGCCACGGACAAGGCGCTGTGCTTTGAAGGAGATTGTGATGATAAAAAAGACATCTCGCTGGAGGGGGCGGGGAAGAAGGAGATGAGGGAGGGAGTGGGAGGGTAGGAGGGAATGGGGGAGGGGGCTACGCCTGGGATTCAAAGTACCCAACCTGTGACTGAGATAAAAATAAATAAATTAAAAAAAAAAAAAAAGACATCTCGCTGCCTGTTCCCGCAAGAGACACAGTGTCCAGCCTTCAAGCACATAAGGGTCAATAACGATCAGTAATTCATCAATAGGATGGATATTTGGGAAGAAGGACTGTGGAAAAGTCCACTGTTGTCTCGGGCTCCACAGGAGCCAACGGGATCCAGCTCCCTCTTGTCTTTCCTCTTCCTCAGGATGCTGAAGACCCAACACTCATTCTCTCTCCAGGCATGATGCAATGTTAAATTTCTATACCTAAGCCGGATCATCAAGACTGGGGACTACAACAGCCTAAGACAGATTTTTCTTCTCTGTCGACACTTCCAAAGGGATGCACCATTCTGTTGACTCATCAGCTGCCAACGTGACTGGCCAGCTCCATTTTTGGTAGTCTAAATGTCACTCTTTGGGGAAAGGCAAATTGGCAATTTCTGTGATGGAGAGTTGTAAGGTTTGCCCTTGGAATTTGTGGCTTATTCTTTTCGTGCCCTCTTTTTATCCCCTCCCTCACAAACAGCCATTTTCACTCTCTAAAGCTTTGCTCCCCCATGTTACAACTCACTTGCACACCACCTAGCAATTAACCAGGCATGACTTTAAATCAATAGGACATAGTTACAAACTCAAGTTGTGTCTCCAAAGAGAATGGAAGGCTTTTAGCCTTGGTAAAGGTTTTTATCCTCTTCCCTTAACATTAGCTAGATATATGCTCTGGCAGGAAGAACAGAGGCCTTTTATCCTCAACTCCTGTAAAATCAGACTGTGGGGCAGGTTGATTAGATCATGATGGAAATCATAAGGCCAAAACAATAGAAACTAACAGCCACCTAAATGAAATGTGCTTTTGTATGTGTGTGTGTATGAATGTGAGCGGAGGTCAGAGGTTGACATGAAGATTCTCCCTCAGTCACTTTCCTTCTTTTGAGACAGTCTGTCCTGAACCTGGAGCGTCTGGATTTGGGAGCCAGCTGGTCAGCCTGCTCCAGGATACTTCTGTTTCCCTGTCCCCTTGGCCGTGATTTCAGATTGTGCTACCATATGCAGCTTTCTATGTAGGTATTAGGGATCTAAATTCAGATCCCTGTGTCTGCATGGCCAACACTTACCTGAGGCATTTCTCTAGGCCAGTTCTCAAGTAAACAATATTTGCTTTGATGCCCCCTTCTATCTCTTTTTAAGAAATCTTGCACTCTAGAGGAACCTCTGGGAAACCAAGTTGGTTAACCTCTGGGTAACAACATCCACCCACCGACAATCCTGTTGTGTAGTGCTTTCCTCTGAACTCAAACATTATGGAATTCTGCATTGAGGAAGGCTCAGAAAGACTGAGGAGATAAACAAAACTCAAAAGTCTAAGGAGTGCCTGAAATTTACAATATCCATGACTTCTTTCCGCAATGTTACATAAGCAGTAAGAACTGCTGGGGAGAAAGACTCTCCAACCTATTGCACTACACATGTCATGGGAGCTCCAGGGTTGCAGCTTTCATGAGTTGTTCTCCTTGCTGGGGTGGGCTTTTCTGCGATGCTGCTGCCTTTGAGTCACCTTTGCTATTATAAGTACTCCTTCACCCATGCTCCTGTAAGTAACTCCAATAAATTCATTGGTTCACCAAGCTAGTGTAAAAATACCTTTTATTTGCCTGATTTAGTTGTCACCTCAAAAACTTACTGCTTCCGTCTGCTAACGTAGGCCGAGTCCTGGAAGCTTCTAGCCTCTGGTACAATCTAATCTAGGCCTAGAATGTTTTCAGCCTCTGAGACTTACTGCTTAATGAGATCACCCTTTCTTGTTCTTACTGAGCTCTGGGCTAGCTGGTTCAACTCAGCTGTTCTGGCTCAAACTCCTCTCCCAGCTGACTTATTTAATTGGACTTTTCTCTCAGATTCTGGACTGCTCTGCTTGGCCTCAAAGTAAATCCAGCAATCTGTTCTAATCTTCCGGCTCCTTCTCATTCTTTGGCTTTTTCTATCTTCACCTGTGTCTAGCTTATTTTCTCTTCAACCTGTATTTGTAAAACTGCCTTCTCTCTTCCTCATTCTCTGTGCTGTTCCCTTAAGTAGCTTCCCTTTCCTCTCTTCTCAGTGAGAGTTGGGCATATGCTATTCTGTCAAATCTTTCTCTGATTCATCACTTTCTCTGCCACTCAATTAGACATCACTTTCAAACATGGGTGCTTCCTTCTACAAACTAACTTTATGCACATTGTTTGGGATTAAAGATGTATACCACCACACCTGGACCTAAGCTTTTCTTTACCTGAAACTCGCTCTATACCAGGCTGGCCTTGAACTCAGATCTGCTCGCCTCCGTCTCCTGGATTAAAGACTTGTACCACCACCACTACTGCCCAGTGTGCATTCCAACCAGATCACACAGTCCTAGAAGGTCTTTGGATATGATCTCTTGTCAGAAGCAGCCACGTTCTGCATTAAAATTGCTCTACAAGTTAGACTTTGGTGGAGTTGTTTCTTTGGCTTATCCTTGGCTCCCTATCTAGGTGAGGGGACATTTGTTCTCATCTCCCAAGGGAAAAAAAAGTCATACAGGAAATTCTTATGCTGAAGGCCCTTCATCTTTTAAAAATAAAACTCCATCTTGTGTCCCACCCTGTCCTTGCCCCTCTCCCATTTGAAGTCAGGTCAGAAGACATTGTAATTTGACCATTGATTGGAAAGGAATACTGGAAGCTTTCTGGTGAAAATGATCTTACATGAGATAATTGTAATGTCAGGAGGTGGTCTCAGCTTTTTGGAGAGTAGATAATGAGATGAGGGAACTCTGTGTAATTCTCAATCTGTTTATATGTCCAATGTTTTATACCGGCATACAACTAGACTTTGTTGGGAACATAGGTCAACATGAACCTGTTCCTCAGACATTTTCAATCATCTGGGCAGGATGGGATCTTGGAAAGCAGGTACTTGGACCCACCGTATAAAGCTTACTAATCATGATATGTGTAACCATATATATGTATATGTGTGTGTGTGTGTGTGTGTGTGTATTTAAGAGAAGGTCTCATTATGTAGCCATGGCTGGCCTGGAACTCCCTATATAGGCCAGGTTGACTTTAAACTCAAAGCTGCCTATTTATGCCTCCAATGCTAGGATTAAAAAGTATGTGCAAGATATTATAATCTTATTTTATCTAATTTTGGAAGGTATTAAAATATTATTTGCACAGGCAAAGTATAAAGACTCAGGAAAGCAAACTATTTTCTTTTTTTGGGTTTTTGAGACAGGGTTTCTCTGTGTAGCCTTGGCTGTTCTGGACTCACTTTATAGACCAGGCTGGCCTCAGACTCACAGAGAAGATCCACCTGCCTCTGCCTCCCTGAGCGTTGAAATTACTGGTTATTTTCTTTAGCTTCAACTGTGATCCCGGAGTCAGAATTTAAATTCAGTTCTTGTCGGGGCCTGAGGGTGGCATTGTTTACACTACCCTATCCTATTTTGGAAACAAACAACAAGTGGAGAAAGCTATACAACAATGTGTGTGACTAATTGGGACCATGGTCGGTCAGAGAACCAGAAGCTCTGGAGTGTTAATGCAAAAAATAAGGCTTTTTCAGGAGAGCTTGGAAATGGCTTTATGGGATATCAATGGTGGCTCCGGATCAATTAGCGGAATTGAAAGCCTAAAAAGAGACACCTGGAGGTTGGAGGATGAAGAGAAGGAAGCGGCTATAACCAAACACCAGCAAGAGTGATCTTTAAGGAGGAAGCCTTTATTTTGTCTCAAAGTATAAGAAGGTAGGGAAGGAAGTGGTCATGAGCAGAGTGTGGTGCACCTGCAGTCAGGAAACTGATTCCCAACAGGAAGTGGGAGCAGGCCATCAAACCCCAAGGTCCACCCCCAATGACTCACCTCCTCCAGTAAGCCAGCCCTTCCCCTCCACTCCCTTTACAGGTTTCACAGCCTTCCAACACAGAATCAGCAGCTGGAGACCAAGTGTTGAAACGCATGAGCTTATAGAGACATTTCACATGTAAACTAAGCAGAACGGGTCCCTGTGGGCTCTCTTGGACTCCGTCACTGTTTCATTGTCGGAGGGAGTCAAATTCTGGACAGGTCTCCTTAAAGGAACGGAAGTAAATTCAGCCCCACCCCCCAATCTTCAGTAGGGGTAGGTGTTCACTCCTTGGCCTGGGCTAGGGTCTTCCTCAGAAATCCCTAGTAACACCAAGGCTCGCAGGCCTCTAGGGCCTGAGGGAGGTGCCGGAGCCAGGTGGCTCTTCCTTCCTTGTTTCAGAATCCTAGCCAGCTTCAATTTATATAACACAGCTTAATCCACAGAAACAGGAGCCGCAAGGCAGGTTCTTTCTCTTTCTCTCTCTCTCTTCCTCTCCAAGACACGGAAACCTTTATTTTCTCGTACACCACAAACCGGTGCTGTTAAATAATATTGGATAATTGCACCTGTCGTACCTCCCATATTGTGCCGCAGAAAAATAATTGCTGGTTTTCTGCTTTGCCGTTTAGCTGTGACTCCGTCATTTGACTCGGAGCATGTCATTTTCTCCCGTTTTAGACTGTGTACAGTCAAACCGTGTGAAAGGACTCACGGATAGGGGCCCTGCGTGTGTGAGTGGGCGCGGGCCTCATTCAGCAATGATTTCTAATTTATACAGCATTGAAAATCTGCAGCTATAAATAAACAGCTGACTGGCTTACCTGCCTACTCAAAATCCTTTATTTAAAAAAAAAAGCACCACCAACTACACGAGGAAAGAAAACAAGCCTGCCTGGCTATGGAATAAATTGGTATTCTGAGTCTTGGCCTGGCAAGAGGGCTGATAGATGCTGGGATGGGACCAAGGCTCAAGTCTCAGGGATTCAGAGGTGACCTGGCATCCCAGCTTTTCCCTCAGCCCACTCATACTCCCCACATGTACCTCAACGTGTTTGAGGATTACTGTATATGAAACTGGCTTCCTGTTATGACAAATAGTTCAAGCGAGTAGGTGCAGAGTTGCTTAAAATAGCTTGTGGAACGTATGACCCTTTGGAAGGAAGAAGAGGTGAATGTGTTGTTTTTAGACAGCCAGGGAAGTATTTACTCAAACTCAGAAATGGTTTCCCTTGCGAGAGTGACCTGGAGACATTGCTTGCGTATGGGCCAATCAGAATCAGGTGTGGGGTTGGGACTGCGAGGGTGTTACCCCCCCCCCACATACCTCCTGTCTAGCACTATAAAGTGAGATCAGTTTTCTTTCTAATAGCATTGCCATTTTGCTTAGCAATAAAGGGAAGGGAATGGGCTGGGAAGTCAACTATCCATGTGAACTTGGACCTACGAGCCACTTTTGTCCCATCCAACCCCCTCTGGAACCAGAAGTCCGCTGGAAGCAGTCTCTCTGGGACCAATGGGTTGAGCACATCTCTTGCCAACACTGGTAGCATCTTGGTAGCTTAAAAAAGATCACTGAAGGGAGTGTTCACACCATGGAAAGGGGCCAGCATCGTGAATCAGGAGCTTAATTTGTTGTTGGTCATTAAACATTTACCAGCTCACCACTATCGGGAGGTCATTTTAACTCATTGTAAAATGGGACCCAGTACATTTTACACATACATAGTACTGCAAAAGGCTAAAATGGGAGTGATTAGGAATTTCACTATTCAAATATGACTGTTGGCATCATTTGGCTTCCGTTATTATCATATTCCAACCACTAAGGCCCCAACATAGCATTGCCGGCAGCAAATGCTATATGTCTTTTCATGAATGTTTAATCAGCATTCATTATAAGTGTCTTGTTGCTTGTAATTTAACTACACCGGCTCCAAGAAGCACCTGTCTGCTTATTATGCATGTGCCCAGTGGGACGCCCAGCTGAGGTATTTCTGGTGTCAGAACAGAATTGCACAGTGGCCAGCCATGCTGCCATCAAGGTTTAATTTGGTGCCAGGATAGTAAAGCCACAAATAGAAACGGACTCAACTGGGACAGGAGTGTATGATGCCTGTGATAAGAATGCAGCACAGGTCATCTTCAGGGTGTGGAAAATTCGGGTGATTCCCCCCTGTGAGCTTCACATTCAGGGAGTTTCCACCCTGACAACTGCTCCTGGGCCTCTGCTGAGACCAGGTGCCCCAGGCACTTAAGAACAGCAGCAGGTGTGAGGAGCTGGCGCTCCCATTTCGAGGACGAGGAGGAGGAGGAGAAGGGAAAAAAATGCTGGAGGCTCATATTCCCACCTCAGTAAGAAAGAAAAAAGCAAAACGGGATATTTGGTATGTGCCCTATTCTGGTTGTCTTTCCTTGGGATGTAGGCTAAAAATATCACACTATTTCACTCTTCTATACGTCCATAACCCCTTACGGATCTTCTTGGTGTCCACTTTTATCCAGCTCTACTGTATAACCTTAGGTCGGGAGGCCAAGGCACACACCACTATGGTGCCCACATCCCAACCCACACGAGCCTTTTCCCCACCACCAGACACTGGTCATTCTGTTCTCAGAAGGTTGACCTTAGGAGGGCTGCGGCAGATACTGTTCATGGCTAGGAACTCCAGCAGTTAATCTGGGCATAGCGGGGAGAGCTGTTTGGTTGCGACCCCTGCTCATGCCTTGCACAAGCTAATAAACTCCCATTTGCTCTTCTCCCCACCCCCAATCCCAACCACAAGGAGAAAGCTTGGGACTAACATGCCATCTCTCCCTGGCCCTGCTTTCTGGCTACCTACCCATGAGGGCCTGCCCAGGGGCTGAGCTTTTTAGCCTTAAATGGGCATAATCCCAGCTTCTGAGCCCCAAACCCATAAAGCCACCCCCTTGCTTTAGCCCGGGGGAACATGTCTTCACTGACCTCCACCTGTGAGATAGGAGAACTCACCTGGGAGCTGCCTCTCAATAAACCTGTCTCCATACCTTTGATTTGGCCTGAATCGGTTCATTTCGTTGCCAGAGAAACTTATTAAGAGCAACCACGGTATGAGATTCGTGCTGGCAGGAAAACCTCCCCCAAATTTCAGTAATGATGAAAAAAAAAAGTTTAGGGAACAGAATGGAAGGAGAGAATCCAGCATCTGTTCAAAAGGGTTCTCCTCCCGGTGTGAGGGCAACACACAGGGTCATAGCCATGATTTAAACAAAGAGACCAGGGACATGGCTTGGTGGTTGGTTAAGGGTATATGCTTCCCCTGCAAAGGACTCAAGTTCAGTTTGCAGCCCCCAAGTCAAGCCACCTGTAACCCAGAGGCGTTCAAGTCGTCTTCAGGCCTCCGTCTGGGACTTCACTTACGAGCACTTGAGATCAGGCCCCAAGTGAGCATGTACATGCTCGCCGTTGGCACCACACAGGAGCTGAGGCAAAATGCCATTTTAAAGAGTTACTAGGCACCTTTGGAGGTGATAGTTCCCCATCCACTACACAACTCACCTGGCAAGTGTCATACATCTACTGTGACCTGCCTTCAGGAAGTATGAGGCCTAAGACTTGTCTTAGCCATAGACTGGAGTGGTCTGCATGGCAACAAGCCTCAGTCCAGTTACATAAGGGCCCTGTACCCACATACCCACGAGAGACACCATGGAGGCAGGCTTAGTACTCACTGCCTGGCCTGCTGAGGGGTTTCACAGAGGTGGGCTTGGCACATATTTGATTGGATATTGCTGTACTTTTATATGGGCCTGTCTGTCCATCAGTTATGGCTTCTTCTGAATTTGATAGCTTTCTATCCGTGTCTTAGGGCTTCTATTGCTGTGATTAAACACCATGGCCAAAAGCAACTTGGGAAGGAAAGGGTCTATTTTGCTTATCCTTCCAGGTAACAGTCCATTACTGAGAAAGCCGGGGTAGAACTCAAGGAAGAACCTGGAGCTAGGAAGCCAAGCAAAGGCCATGGTGGAATGCTGTTTACTTGCTTGCTCAGCCTACTTTTTTTTTTTTTGGTTGGTTGGATGGTTTTTTTTTGTTTTGTTTTTTGTTTTTTGTTTTTTGTTTTTTTTTTTATTTGAGACAGGGTTTCTCTGTGTAGCTTTGGCTGCCTTGGACTCACTTTGTAGACCAGGCTGGCCTTGAACACACAGAGATCTGCTTGCCTCTGCCTCCCTGAGTGCTGGGATTACAGAGGTGCACCACCATGCCTGGTGGCCTACTTTCTTAAACAGCCCAGTATAACCTATCCAGCGGTGGCCCCACCCAAAATGGATCGTGTCCTCTCTAGTTAAGAAAATGCCCTATAGAACGGCCTCCAGGCCAATCTCATGGCAATGTTTTCTCAGTTAAGATTCCCTCTTGGCAGGTGGGGGAGATGACAACCAACCAGCGCAGCTGAGGATGGGTCAGGGCTGATGGCTCGGCTGCTACCATCAGTGAGATAGTGAGAAGAGCAGCCTAGAGATTCAACTAGAACCCACAAATGATCAACATTTCTCCTGAAAGAATATGGGGGGTTAAAACCAAATCCAACCAAGGGCCGTAATCCCAGATCTGCAGGCCCTAACACAGAAATACAGGAAAAATGAAAAATCTTTATAAAAATGCAGCTTTCTTCACTCAAAAAGAATACAATTTTTATCCTCATTTCCTTCCCCGGAAAAATGGATGTGCCTGGAAATCATCAGATTAAGGGAAATAAGCCAGACTCAGAAAGATAACTGTGTTTTCCTCCTCATATGTGGATCCTAGGTTATGTATAGATACATGGAATTATGTGTGTGTAGGTGGGGGGAGATGAAATCAGAAAGTAAGCTGGGGGAAGGAGCAGGAGTGGAGCAAAAGGGGGAAAGGGAAGGTTCTTGGGAAGTAAATATGGTTAAAATGAAGTGTTCTTACAAGACCCAGTTCTATGTAAAAGGAGTATACAGCAATGAAATGGACCTAAAATCCACCTGGAAAGTCAAATGGTCCATGAGCTCTTGTGAGTCAGCCCCTTCACATTTACCCTTCTTTCCAGCTAGATACTCCTCTGATTTCCCAAGAATGTATCGATGCTTCCATTCAAATCTGTTGTCAAATGGAAGAGCCATTTGACAGTTCCTTGTGTTCCATGTTAGCTGTTAATTGCTGCCCCAAATGTTTGCTCTGACAAGGGGCGGACTTCTCACTGGTTGTTGTAAGTTGCTCTCATTGCCCCGGTGAGTTTGCTGTTATATAAGACAGACAGACAGACAGACAGACAAGATCAGTATCTTTTATTTCCTTACACTTCTAAATCAAGGGGGAATAGGTCAGAAAACACTAAAAAAAACCAGCTAGCTTATTAAAAATACTTAGTTTTTAGAGAAATGGAGTTTATTTATTTTTTAAAAATGGCCCAGTCCTGGGTATTGGGAGATATGGGAGTAATCTTCATTGGGACAGCAACTCTCCCCCTCCCCCCATGTTTTATCTTTTAAAGACAGGTTCTTTGTCTGCAGCCCAGGCTAGCCTTGAATTCATGACCTTCCTGATTTAGACTCCAGCATACTGGGATGCCCACTTTACCGCTACTCCAGCTTGACAATGATTTTGATGTATGTAACACATCATCTGAAGGTTAAGTGATTGCATGTTTCTAAGTTCCTGACCCCACACCCATTCTCTAAAGGGTCCAGCAGCAGGTTTACACAAGTTTCTTTAGCCTTTTTGGTCAGAAACAAGATCCTTCATGGAGTCAGATAAAAGCAACAGATTCTGAGATATCAGGAATTATCTGTCAGCCTTTCAGAAAACCAAGAGATCCCAAACAAAGCTCTCTTTGTTTCCTTTATTAAAATTATGCATCATCTCTGCCCTTTCTGTCTCCCCATGCTATTCCACCACTGAAACAAAGAAATAATAATGAGAATAATAGAAAGATAACCAGGTCTATGTTCCTTCTTCCATGGCTCTTGGAAAATGGTGTGTAGTCACTCCTTCTTCATCCCTGGCTTCACTGTGGTACCTGTACAAACAGACACACAGATGTATCAGACAGACTCTTCTTGAGTGCATAGAGATTGTTGGAGCAATGGGAAGTCAAAAACACTTTTTCTCAAGAAGAAAATTCATAAACAGCCACTACTGTTTCAAAGAGTTAGTTCCAAGCATCCACTATGACTAAAGTCTTGGCCTCAGGGTGATGATGTTGGGAGGCTAAGAAACTTTTGGGAGGTGGAGCATTATGGGAGATTTTTAGATTATTGGTGTTATGGAGAAATTTTCATAAGGCTGGTAGTTGCCTTGGCTTTTGATCCCATCAATTACTCTATAGTGTGAGATGTATTAATTTGCTTGATCTTTAAAAAGCACTGTCTGTGGATCTGTAACTATATGCTACCTTCACCTGAAGCCAAATCAATAGAGTTCCTCCCTTCCTCCCCCTCAAAAAACCTATAAGGTACATATACAGTTTTCTGCTTCTTAACATTAATGGTCTTAGATTTTCCAACAGCAATGAAGAGCTACCTAATATACTCAGCAGCATGGAGAAGGTACCTTCCCACACAAGTCTGTGTGTGGAGATTCAAGAGTCATTTTATTCTTAGAGAATTACATGCTGTGAATAGCTCAGAAATGACATTTTTCTTTTTGCTTCTAGCACATGGAGGCATGGGATGGCTCTTTAGTATTGCATTCTTACAGAGCTGAGCAATTTTCAGACTCCCTTGAATATTCAATATTTATCTCTGACCATGTTTCTCTACTACATGGAAACTGCCAACTTATTAATAGGTCATTTATCGTATGTAGATGACATCTACAAAGTGGGTTTCCAACTCTGACTGGTGAAACAATGTTTACTCTTTGGTTGAAGGGAATGTTTCTCAATGGAAAGTCTGCTGATTGGCAGCCAGAGAGTTAGATCCCCCCTGATTTACTCTAAGCTTTTCTTCATCCACTTTCATATCTGCAAAAGGCCAGAGAGAGTTTGAGACCAATATGTAGTTCATCAGCTAGTGTGGCAAGGAAAGTGCTTTAATCTGTATGACTACAGATACTATGCACATCTTTATGACTCCCAGAGTCAGTACGCAAGACAAAGTATTAGAAATGTGTTCCCAAATACTGATAGTTGTGTATCTACAACTATATTCATCTGAGATGTTCAATTGAGAGTGTGAAGAATATTTCCTGGGTTTCAATGGATCACCTTGGAAAAGCACAAGGCAGATGGTTCTTCACTGCCTTCTCTGTTGCTTGTCCCAATATGCACCCCTTTCTTCAACAGTTCTTCAACAGGTATGCCATATCTCCATCCTGCCTATATACCAAACTTCTGGTTCCTGGTTCAGTGTCATAATCTACAACCGTGAGAGCTACTTTCTTGATTGCTGCTTCCAGAACACCTTTGTAAGAACTCTCCCTTCTTACCTAGGGAGAAAAGTATCCCCCACCCTACTCATTTTAATAAACTGTCTGCTCTGATTGTCATTGGGAGAGCTAGCAGAATAAGAATTCAAAGATGTGTAGATGTACCACAATTTCTGTATCCATTCCTCAGTTGAGGGGCATCTGTTCCCAGCTTCTGGCTATTACAAATAAAGCTGCTACAAACATGATTGAGCAAATGTCCATATTGTGTACTTGAGCCTCTTTTGGATATATGCGTAGGGATATAGCTGGATCTTGAGGAAGTGCTATTCCTAGTTATCTGAGGAAGTGCCAGATTGATTTCCAGAGTGGTTGTACAAGTTTACATTTCCACCAGCAGTGGAGGAGAGTTTCCCTTTCTCCACAACCTCTCTAGTGTGTGTTATCACTTGAGTTTTTGATCTTGGCCATTCTGATGGGTGTAAGGTGAAATCTCAGGGTCATTTTGATTTGTATTTCCCTGATGGCTAATGACGTTGAACATTTCTAGTGGAATATTACTCAGCAATAAAAAACAAGGATAACATGAAATTTGCAGGTAAATGGTGGGAACTGGAAAGGATCATCCTGAGTGAGCTATCCCATAAGCAGAAAGACACACATGGTATATACTCACTTATATAGACATATAAAATAGGATAAATGTACTAAAATCTGTACACCTAAAGAAACTAATCAAGAGGGAGGACTCTGTCTAAAATGCTCAATCCCCAGCCAGAAAGGCAAAGCAGATTGACATCAGAAGAAGAAAACAGGAAACAAGCTAGGAGGCTGTCACAGAGGGCCCCTGAAAGGCTCTGCCCTGCTCAATATCAAAGCAGATGCTGAGACTTATGGCCAACTGTTGGGCAGAGTGCATGGAATCCAACGAAAGATGTAGGAAATAGTAAGGTAGGGAGAGGACAGGAGCTCCACAAGGAGACCAACAGAACCAAATAATCTGAGCAGAGGTGTCTTTCCTGAGACTGATACTCCAGCCCAGGACCATGCATGGAGATAACTTAGAACCCGTGCACAGATGTAGCCCATGGCAGCTCAGTGTTCAAGTGGGTTCCCTAGTAATGGGAATACGAACTGTCTATGACATGAACTCAGTGGTTGGCTCTTTGATCACCTCCCCCTGAGGTGGGTGCAGCCTTACCAGGCCACAGAGGAAGACAATGCAACCACTCCTGATGAGAGCTGATAGTCTAGGATCAGAAGAAAGGAGAGGAAGACCTTCCCTATCAGTAGACTTGGGGAGGGGCATGTGTGGAGAAGGGGGAGAGAAAGTGGGATTGGGAGGGGAGGAAAGAGGAGCTTATGGGGGGATACAAAGTGAGTAAAGTGTAATTAATAAAAAAATAAGTTATTATTAAAAAAAAAGAATTCAAAGATGGCTTAGGCATCCTAACCCTTAAGAAGCTCAAGGCCTGCTGCAAAGACAGCTCCCTAAAGCTATAGCAAAAGCAGTAATGCTAAAAGGATAGGTCTAGTGGTTAAAAAGATAGAGGAAGGCCATGGACCATTTGGAAAGGTCATTGAGCCCGCTCTCTGCAGATCAAGGCAGCCACCTTGGATGAGTTGAAATAAATGAGTAAATGTGAGGTAGACAAAGGCTGTAGGGCATAAAGCCATGGAGGCCAGAAGCCATGCTAATGTAGAGGGAGGGAAAGGAAGGAAGCTTAGAAGAGGATCAAAACACACCAAGATAGGAACTGAGTCAGAAAGGTTCTGTGTGTTTTGATGGCTGGGGCTATCTTCCTTAAGCTTAGGGAGGCCTTAAAGTATAAGTGGAGAAGGGTCTGAGTTCACAGGTGTGGTTTTGTTGAGCTTTAGCCATTTAAAAGCATTAGCTGCCAATGACATTCTGAGGGATCTAGTTTTTCTTCTAACACTTTCCCCCTACTTTGAGACAATAGCTTGGACTGGCCCTTGAACTTGTGATTCATCTTCCTGCCGCAGCCTCTCAAACAGGAAGGAGCATTCAACCGCAGGCAGTCCTCACTGCATTTTCTCCCTAATCATTTGCTTCTTTGCAATAAATGGTAATTTGTTCAGGATGTAGCTCTTATTCTCATCTGATGCTATGTGAGACTTTTCATCTGGAGTTTTTCCTTACAGATGCAGAGCTGGAGGAGAGACACATCAATGTCTATACCAATCTCCATCCTGCGCATCCTATGTACGCTCTTGGTAAACGAGAGTCTGTATCTTTGTTAGCTTGCTTACTCACTGAGGTGTTTGAAAGATAATAAATACAGTGAGATTTTATTTTATTTGCTATATAATTTGTTATTTGTATTTATGCTCATGTGTGTCTGTGTGACTTCATGTGTACCACATGTGAGCAAATGATCTCAGAGGCAAGAGGGTGTCGGATTCCCTAGAATTTGGGAGTAATGTTTTATGTTTTAATTCAAGATGTTTAACATTCAGTCTTGTAAAGAAACATTTCAAAACATCAATCATTGTCAAACTCAATACAATGGATTTAAAAATCCACTATTCTTAATAACCTCCTAGTAATTTAGTTTTCTTTATCTGTGCTTCTACCCATCATATTTCAAATGGATTAATTAGTTCCCCCTCTTTCCTTCCCTTTCTCCCTCCTGTTTTCTTTTCTAAAATATAGTTTTGAAAGTCATCAGAAATCTTAATCTAGTGTGGTGGCACATGCCTTTAATACCAGTACTAGGGAGGCAGAGGCAGGCAGATCTCTGAAAATTTGAGGCCAGCGTGGTCTACAGAAAGAGTTTCAGGATAACCAGGGCTACACAAAGAAACCCTGTCTTGAAAAATAAATAGATAGATAGATCATAGATAGATAAGTAGATAGATAGATAGATGGTAGATAGACAGATAGGCAGACAGAAAGGAAAAAAAGGACAGACAGGAAAAAAAAAGGAAAAAAAATCTTTACTCAGAAATTCAAGTGTCCCCAGCTTGTTAGAATTAGATGCTATACATTTGAAATCCCAGTCTCCCCTATCCCCCAGTTCCCTGTGGATTGGAATCCTGGGTTGAAATATTGGTTTCAAGAGGTTGGTTTTTCGGTTTTTTGTTTTTGTATTCGAGTTACTTTGCTTGTAGCATCTCATTTAAACATTTAATTTCCCAGAAAACACTCCCATAAGATTTTCATGAACTAAATCTTCCAAGAGAACTAAGTGAGACAAATCTAAGTTGAACATCTTTCTCTGAGGTCTCAGCCTCTCCTCAGAAGTAACTCACTCTGGGCCCCTGGGGACTGCCTGCTCTTTGCATCCACAAATTTATGCTTCCTAAGAACTCAGAGAATGGCTGGAAAATGCCAGTTTTGTTTTGATGGAACAGTGGCTGAATGGGGAGGGAGGTGTTTGTAAACCAACCAGGGTGGAATTTCTGTGTGTCTTCTTGCAGAATTAAAACATAAAACATCACCTGCAAATTTCAGAAATGTTGCACCAAAATGATTCTGGATGTCTTCACTCCCTTTACTAGCTGTTTGTTGCCTACCTCTGTATCTGGCCTACAATTGTCTCTTTTGAGTGTCCTTTGAAATGGAATAACTTGACAGACAATTGGTTTCCACTGTCCCCAAAGCTGAGTGTCATCAGATAATATCTGAAACCTATAGCAGCATTCCCCCATTCTGCTGTAGCACCCTAGATGGGCTCCCCTACCTGTTGTCCCCATCGGTCCTTTGGTATTTACTTAAATGCATTGATTTTTCACTGTCCCTTGTTCTGTGACTATGTAAGCTCATGTCACTTCTTTTTTGTTTGTTTGTTTGGTTGGTCGGTTTGGTTTGGTTTTTCAAGACAGGGTTTCTCTGTGTAGCCTTGGCTGTCTTGGACTCCCTTTATAAACCAGGTTGGCCTTGAACTCACAGAGATCTGCCTGCCTCTGCCTCCCAGAGTGCTGAGATTACAGGCATGCATCACCATGCTAGGCTTCATGTAACTTTTTTAATAAAGGAGGATTATATGTCATTCAGAGCAACCTAATCCATGGTTCTGGGGTCCTATTCATTCACATCTGACACAGAATAAAGTATGTCTTATAGTGTAGGATGAGAGCCACATTTTAACAGTTCATGTCCCTCAAGCCCTCACAGGGGTGAGCGAAGACCATTACAGGATTTTCTCCCTCATGCTGGAGGGAGGAGGGTTAACACATTGTTCTTTGGATTAAATGAGATGTTATTTGGGGTTCTCTGAGGGGATGCCAGCTTGCATCGGGCCTTTGTCTTGACAGCTTTTATAGGACCCACTTAAGCCCTATGAACAAAAACATCTAGCAGCGTGGTCTTCTGGTTTGGACTAAGTTTTCCTTTGGTTTGGAGGAGAGTGGAGGACAGGTAAGGAAGAAGCATCCCCATGTACTAGGAATGAGAGGGAATCACTGACCCCATGTCCACTGGTTGATCTTCTCTCCAAGCAGGTAGGTGCTGGCACTCAGGATGGTACTGGCAGAGAAGAAGATGATGATACCCAGTGGACTGAGGGAAGCAAACACTGGGTACACCCAGTTTCCTGTTTGAGCGTAGCGCCACAGGATCCTGCATGGACAAGAAGCCAAGACTAAAATCACAGAGGCCAGCAAGCTATTTTCACCTCAGGCTTGGTGGGACACTGGAAGACAGCAGGTGAAAAGCAGTCACAAGGAACGTTTGTCAACACCTGAAGTGTTCCCACGGATTTACATAAGAGAGTCAGTCGTCTCTTGGCGTTGTTGCTTGTTTTTGATAAGATGTCTTGTTTTTGTGGACTGAGTGGGCCTTCTCCCTATCTTTGATCCATCCTGATGAAAGGATGGGAGAGTCCAACAACACATTGTCAGATGAGTCCATGACTCAATTATTGCTATTTTGAGATTAACAGCTGGCTGAGACATTGGACCTGGGAAGACAGGGTCCCTCTCACTGCAGTGGACGGAGTGATGTGTGTTGATGTTGGCTTTGATACCAAAGCGGACAGTGCAGTTTTTCTCAGCGCTCCAAGTCATGTTGACACAGGAGGGGCAGAGGGGGTGCACCATCAGTGGAAGCCAGGATGCCCGTATTGTCATTGGACTTCCGCTCACAGGAATCCTTAGGGACCGAGCACTAGGTAGGAAGAGTCAGTACGGAGGCTCAGAACTTACTCACACGAGGATAGAATGTAAGTTGTTTCTGTGAGCCAAAGGAAAGTCAGGAAATGCTGGGAGAGAAGCCATGATGTCTAAGTGAAGCCTTAAAAATGAAGTTTGCTGGGAGCCAACTACGCCAAAGATGCCAAAGTCTGGAATAACTTGAGATACAGACTATGTGTGAAGGGATGATGTTGCCTTAGCTGCAGCTTACAATTGTTAAATGTATAGAATCTGGAAGAAGATTCTGTGATTGAAATGCTCAGTCTGCCACCTATTAGTTGTGTTATTTCCAGCAGTTTATTAACTCTGCTGGTGTAGACGGGGGATCCAAACACATCCACTTCATCTGAATGCTGTAAGCATTAATGGAGTGAAACCCGTGTTTGTTACTCGTGAACGTCGTGTGGAAGATACATAAGATAGTGCCTGGCATGGGGGCTTTGACAGGAGTTCCAAAGTGGCCATGTTCACAGAGGGACAGCACGGCTGAGCTCTCTTGTAAGAGGGAAGATAGGCCGGGCCTGAGAAACAGAATTCCAGTGTGGCTGTCTGCCAAAGGAATTCAGACAGAAAAAAATGAGGCTTTGTGCTTAATTAAGAATTCAGAAACCTGAATTTCAAAAACATTCGGTTTGGTGTTTTGTGGACAACGGCTGATATTTGGGGCTCAGGACTAGGATGAGGCAAAGGGGGATCTGGAGTATGGAATTCACAAGCTTGCCTCTGTGCATCAAAGGATACTGTCAACAATGCAGAGGGGCTGTCTATAGGATGCCAGGAAATATGTGCAAATCATATGTGTATTAATAAGCTAATGTTTAGAATACATAATTTGCCAAAATCAAAAATATTCCCAAACAACCTAATTTGAAACAGATAAATGACTCGGTTAGACATCCCCCTCCCCCCCCACACACAGGAAAAAAAAAAAAAAACCAAACCACTAAAAAGTAACAGGACCATCTCAAAAGATGTCAAGTGTCACTAATATCTAGAGAACACAGATCAGAATCATGAGCTGTCACATCATAATACAGAACGACTACTGTTAAAACAAAACCCTAAACAAATCAAACCACAGAACACACGTGTTTGTGAGAAGATGGAGAAATTGAATCTCTTCTGTACCGCTGGAGAGGAAAACTGTATTGAAATTCTTCAGAGAGTTAAGACAGGTTGTCACCTACCCCCAAAACTCTACTGCTTGGTAGTACACTCACAGACTTGAAATCAGGGACCTGAAGATCTCTGTCCATTAGGAGTTATAGCCCAAAGGTGGAAACAGCCCAACAGTCCATTTGATGGCTGAATGGAGGAGCAAAACATGACTTTAAGAAGAAAGACATTTTAATGTAGGTTACAGCATAGGTGTGAACCTTGAAGGTACTACGGTAAGAGAAGGACACATATAATCCCATTTGTAGAGTGAGGCAGTAGAGTCAGATTCTTAACAGAAAAGGTGGATGATAAGTATGAGGAGTTAGAGAAGGGATGGGGGATGATGTCTCCTGGGTTCAGAGTTGGGGGGGGCAGTGAGGACACTGGTGATGGCTGTATAATGTGAATATACTTAATGTCACTGAAGTACATACTTCAAACACATAAAATGGTCAACTTCATGCTATGTCACAATTAAAATCAAGTTAGGGCACTGTGATAGCTGGTTTTATGTCAACTTGACACAAGCTAGAGTCATTTTTGAAGAGGGAACCTCAACAGAGAAAATGCCCTCACTGAATTGGTCTATGGTTAAGCCTGTGGTGTGTTTTCTTAATCGATGATTGATGTGGTCAAGCCCAGCCCATTGTGGGTGGGGCTACTCCCACACGGGTGGTCCTGATTGTATAAGAAGCAGACTGAGAAAACCATGTGCCAGCAATTTGGTAAGCAGCATTCCCCCATAGTTTCTGTTTCACTTCCTACCTTCAGGTTCTTGCCCTGTTTGACTTCCTGTCCTGATTTTCCTCGGTGAGATTGTGACCTTGGAGCTGTAAGCTGAAATAAACTTTTTTCTTACCCTTGCTTTGGTCATGGTGTTTTATTAAAGCAACAGAAGTCCTAACTAAGATGGACAGCATCAGTCTTAGGGTCATGAAAGTGTAGACTGGGTGCTGGGTCTCTGCTTCTGCCCTGCTGGAATCATTAGTCTGTTAAACCATTCAGCTGCTCCCACAGCTACGTGTACAATGTGATGGATTATAACAAAATAATATCACCATTATAATAATACTAGAGGGAAAATGTACATGGCAGAGATGCGGAAGGCTTTTGTAAGGTGCTTCTTGCCTGCGTGGCTGTTTCTTGGTACAGACCAGAGAAGGAACAAAGGGCAGAAATCAAATATGCCCAAAAGCAGAAATGGATCTCTGATCATACTCGTATTAATTTGTTCACAGTGTTTTACTTTAAATACATGAAATGAGGGCTTCCTAACTCCCACCTCTTTTCACGTATGGTCCACAAACAAAGACGTTCCCTAGGGACCTGAAAAGCTTTTGTTTCGTTTGTTTCACTTTGTTTCTTTCCAGCATAAGGCTTATGAAGGACTGATCCCAGGGTTAGTAAATCAATTGTGAGTTTTCACAGAGAAAGTGCCAAAGAAGTGATAGTTGTTAGCTGTTAGCCAAGTGGAGTCAGAGGCAGGCTTGAGGTAGACCGTTACAGGGCATTCAACAGGGAGTGGGTGGGGAGGGGGGCACTGTGGCAGCTGGAATCATTTTCCCGTGGCTTGCTTAAATATAGTGAGCAAAGGAAGGACGTAGGGAAGGGGAGGGAGAGAGAGGCAGAGGCAGAGACAAAGATACAGAGAGAAATGGAGAGAGACACAGAGAGGGATGATAGTACACCTTGCTTGCATCTCACCTCTGTCTCTTGTGTGGACTGAATTTTGAAATGTATGCATGTCATCCCGATACACCTTCTTTGGGTGTGAGGCATTGTCCTTGTTTAAAGACCATGGGGACTCTTGTCTGCCTGACCTCAGCTGTCTGCTCCCTCAGCTGCCCTCCTGCCTCATCTGATCACTAAAACAAGAGAATTTCCCCAGCATTTGTTTCTCAATTCTTTTCCTTATCTTCTCTCCCTGACTCCAGAAAGCTCATTCTGAAAGACCAACCACCTGCATCTCCCTGCATCTGTCCTTTCAGAATGTATCCAGTGAGATTCCTCTTTGTGGGTGGGTCTCACTCTTGGATGTAGAGAACAACTGCTGTGTGGGGTGTGTAGGGTGTTGGCGTGGGGTGGGCATTACTTTCCTAAAGCCGGGATGGATCCTAAAGAGACTAAACCAGCATTACATTCTAATAGAACCTATATATGGGCTTTTACACTGGCTATTTAAAAAACTATATTCCAAACTATTCCTTTCACAATTCATCCACGTCTTTATTATGAAACCACTGTCTTTCCTGGCCACTATGTGACAGTTCTTTTTTTTAAATGATATTTCTTTTTAAAATAATTTATTTAACTTTTATGTGCATTTAAGGTGTGTGACGGTGTCAGATCTCTTGGAATTGGCATTACAGACAGTTGTGAGGGTGCTGTGGGGGTGCTGGGAATTGAACCCAGGTCCTTTGGAAGAGCAGACAGTGCTCTTAACCATCTCTCCAGCCCCTATGTGACAATTCTGAAAAGTATCCTTCATGTGTCTGTTGCATTTACCCATTGCATGCCAATCAAGTCATAAACCTATTTGATTCCTTCAACAATATATTTCTGGTAGATTCTTCATTTCAAAAGAATCTGGTACTTCTTTAGGCTGTTGTTACATCCAGTTTATGTTACAAGCATTGAAATTGCTTTTTAATTTGCCCCCCACAGAGGCCCATCCCTAAATGCTGATACTAGTCCATTGTGTGACATCTTGGTAGTTATTTTCATACATCAACATGAAGGCTGGTGAGTGTGGCTATGGGAAGTGGGTCAGGGATTCTAACCCTTGCTAAGATTTAAGTGTAAAATGCATTCTTGATCATGATGGTTCTAGATGAAGGTTACATTGGAGAAGGAGAGAACTGTAAGTGCAGGAGATGGCCAACTGGTCTAAACTCAGCTTAGTTCAGCCCTTAGCAACATGTAGTATATTCTTGGGGTATGATTTATAATTGCGTGCATACGTGCGGAATGGTTGGAATACTGTTATTCTTGAGGAGTGTGATGGTTAATGTTGGCTGTTAACATATAGGAGCTGGAATCCTCCGGGAGGCAAGCCTTCGAACACACATATGGTGGGTTATTCTGACTTGGTTAGTGTCTTAGTTGGGATCTTATTGCTGTGAACAGACGCCATGACTACAGAAACTCTTGTAAAGGAAAACATCTAACTGGGACTGGCTTACAGTTCAGAGGCTTAGCCCTTTGTCATCATGGCGGGAAGCATGGTGCCATGCAGGCAGACCTGGTAGTGGAACGGTCGCTGAGGGTTCTACATCCAGATCCACAGGCAGCAGAAGAGAGAGCCCCTGGGCCTGGATTGAGTACCTGAGACCTCAAAGCCTGCCTCAGTAACACATTTCCTCTAACGGGGCCACACTTCCTAATAGTGCCGCTCCCGGTGAGCCTAGGGGCCATGTTCGATCACAGCACTACAGTCAGCATACCGTCTTGGGGATGGCTATGAGGGATTCTCTTGATTAGGTTAACTGAGGTGGGAAACCCTACCCTAACAGTGGGTAGTACCGTTCACTAGTCTGGGATGCTAGACTGTAGGAAAAGGAGAAGGTTGGCTGACTCGCAAGCATTTATTGCTCCTCCCCTTGCTGGCTGCGCATGCCCTGTGGAATAACTTCTTGCAGTTCTAAACCTGCTTGGTCTCCGTGATGCCTTCCCACGGCAGTCCTTCCTTCTCTGTGTTCTTGGAGCTCCTTGTGCTTTTTTTTTTTTTTTTTTTTTTTAACATATTATCACTTTCCAGCCCAGACGCCTGTAGTTTGTTCACGTGGCTCATTTTCACTTAGAATCAATCCCCTGCCGGCTGGAGCCTGGCTTTATATGACTTGGCTTTTCCTAGCAGGACCAGCTCTCTATTAGGACAACTGTGTGTTTGAATCCCTCTTGATAAGGCTAGCAGGAGGAACATGCCTTCAGCTGCCCCTCACCATCGCTTCAGAAAGAGTAAGGTAAGGTGTTTCGGCAGTGAGAGAGCAGGAAGGAATGAGCAAGCCTCCAGATTTATAGGTGACTAAAGCTTTCCAAAAAAGAAAGAAAAAAAAAAAAAAGAAAGATTTTTAGCCATTATTCCTCTACAGGGACAGACCTCCAATTTTGCAATCCGAAAAGTGACAGAAAGTGAACAGCATGGGGGAGACAGCACCCAGGGGTCCCTGTGGATATTTTTAGGCCACTGTAGTATGGTTTTATTAGAATGAGGTTTCTCTGGTTCCAAGCTAGCAGCTACTCACAGACTCGTGTCTGTTTCTCATGCCCCCGTGGCCCAGCCCGTGTTCAGAACCTCATTCTTGCTTTGCTTCTTCTCCATTCGACCATCTCAATTGGCACACCCCAAGAATTGACCTATCTCACTTCTTCGTGGGTGTCTGCCACTGCAGAACTTGTAGCCTTGTGTGCCCATTAGAGTCTGGAAGTGCATTTTGGTTAATAGGCAGGGCTAGCAGGTAGCCAAGAGTCTCATGCCCTCTTAATCTGGACTGGACTGAACTAGGGAAGCGTCCACCTCAGGACAGTAACAAAATGCCTTCAGGTATACTTGTATGCCATTTATTCCAGTACAAAGCTGGGTCTAGAGCCACTGTAAACAGGGGTCTCTCGTTTCTGAACCTAGTTCTTCCTTCAGAACCTAGTTCTTCCTTCACTGTGCACACACGGCCAAGAGACTGCTCAGTTCCCGGTGTGTACAAAACCACCATGCTGGAGCCTGGGTGAGTGAGCAGGTGGACATACATAAAGCTCGCGGTAGTTTCATCACTTAAAATCTTTCTTTAGGTTTTTTTTCTAACTTGGTACTTTACTTTGTTCCTTCTCCCACTAGGTCACTCTGCCTTATGACCTCATGACCCCAGTGTTTAGAGGCCAGCTGATATCTAAGTCACCATCATTCATGCTCTGAGATTAATTGTAGTTTTTGAGAATTTCTCTGACATCAGCTCCCCTGAATCTCCACTTCTCTGCTTCCTCAATCCAAATGTCCATACTTCAGCCATGGTCGTCACACCTTCCTTTGTGGTTAACTCACAGAATTTACTGACTCTTTGGCTCTGAAGATATTTTTAAGGCAGAAAAGCACTTAGTCTGTAAGTGCAAGTTTGCTGACATGTATTCATGATCCAGCTCTTCTCTGTCCTCCAATTCTTCTGTGCATCTGCCTCCGTTAGTGTTTTACTGCTCTTATTCCTTCTATCTGAGGTGTCTTCCCTTCCCTCTCATTTCTTCCGAGTTCATCTTGCTCTTTCTCTGGATCACAGCTTACGTGATTCCTCCCCTTAGAAAGCTATCACCCCCAGCACCCTGCTCTCCAAATCACCAGTTTCCTTACTGTGTTTTCCTTGTCCTGTGTCCCTTCTCATTCTCTGGCAGTCCATAAGAGCCACAGGCTCCCTGCCTCAGTATCCCTGGGTCCTCAGTATCCAAATTGCACAATATGGCTTTAGGACATTTCTTAAAACAATCATGCTACAAGCTGTCCCCGCCAGAGCTTTGTTGTCTTAAAGTGTCCCTTTGTTAAAACTCAAAGATCCCGAGGGGTAGAGGGCAGTGCAGAACACTTTAGTCTCATGGAAATTATATTATACAAGAACCTTCTTCAAGAAAAAAAAAAGCAAGAAAGACTTTAGCACTTAGGGGGAAATGAGGAAGGTTATGGAGAAGAGGAAGATTATGGGAGGGAAAGAAAGGTCTCGTGGGGTTCTGAGTGCCAAGCTGGTGACGTCTGTGAAAAATGTGTTGCCAAAGGGCCTGGGATGTTCCCTCCCCATGTCCTTTGAAATGTCTTCTTGCGCTTTGCTCCCATCATTAACTGAGTACTAAATGGCTTCCCACACAGAGACTGGGGTAATGGTTGCCGTCTGTATTCAGTGTTCAATTCCTGTGCTGGATGGATTGGCCCTTTAAGGCATGAAATGGTGTCATAGGAGAGGTTGTGGAAGGTAGGGCTGGGAAAATAGCTCTTTGCTAGAGCACTTGCCTACCATGCGTGAGGCCCTCAGTTCAATCCCAGCACCATGAAACTGAACAAAGTGACTGTGATGGTTTGAATGAAATTGGCCACCACAGGCGCTTTTGAGAGGTATGGCCTTGTTGGAGGAAGTGTGTCACTGGGGGTGGACTCTGAGGTTTCAGATGCTTGAGCCAGGCCCAATGTCACTCTCTTCTTGTTGCCTGACAATACGAAGGTAGAACTCTAGGCTCCTTCTCCAGCACCATCTCTGCCCGTGTGCCACCATGCTTTTCACCATGATGATAATGGACTAAACCTATGAACTTGTAAGCCAGCCCCAATTAAGTGTTCTCTTTACAAGAGTTGCCATGGTCATGGTGTCTATTTACAGCAATAGAGACCCTAACTAAGACAATAATATGCTTCTGTAATTCTATCACTTGGGAAGTAGAGACAGGTAGATCGAAAATGAAGATCTTCGGGTTATTCTCAGCCACACAGAGAGGTTTAGGCCATCATGAACTACATAAGATGTTGTCTCAGAAAAAAGCAAACAAGCCAGGAAAGAAAAGAAGGGAACCGGTCATCCTCAGCACCAGGCAGAAGGTCATGGGTGTGCCCTTCATTGCAGACCACTGGGCAGCATTGCAAAGAGTGAGTGTCATCAGGTGACTAATTGACAAAATGAAGGCCATTTACTTGATTCATCTCCCATGTTCTGCAGGGCTCTGGCAACTCCCCTCTCGGCACTCGTGTCTGAGGCCTAAGCTGATGCAAGACAGTAGCACCTGGCTCCACCTGCCAACTGCCTTTTTAGACGGAATACGGACGGATGCCTCGGATCCTTCATTCAGCCACTCACTCACTCATTTGTTCATTTGTTCAAATATAACAATTGCAAATGAAACTGAAATCAACATATTCTTGGGAACACATGCTTGAGTGCTACTTAGCAGCAGTTGCTTTTCATAAAGGGGTAACAAGGAAGCCGTGGCTTGCTGTGTGTATGTATGTGTGTATATTCAGGCATGCTCATGTGTTCTCTGAATGTGAGCCTCCCATGAATCATGAATGTTAAAAACAAAACTATAAGAACCCCTTCCCCCTGGAAGTTTAAAGATAGGTTAGATCACCAATTAAACCAACAAAAGGATTGAATTAATGGTATACTTGCATGGACTGTTCATTTGGGTCATTGTCAGTCCTTACCTGATAACGTACGCAAAATTACAAGCAGACAGCAAGGAAAGTCCTAGCTTCTTCGACGGATAGTGGTGTGGTCTGAGAAAGGTTTCAACCAGTAAAAAGGGCAATATGGCAGTATGCTGTAGAAGAAAATATGACAAACTGTAAGGCAGGGCTCCCCAGATGCTCAGAGTGCCCATAATTCTCTTCTCCCTTTCCAGTCTATCCACTTGTACGCTATCAGGTTAATCCTTCCACAACTTGAGTTAAATCATTCTCCTTGGATGCCTAAGGTCTTCCTGTGACTCCCTCATACATGCTATGTTGGTCTAAACTCCTCTGCCTGGGTTCCAAGGCTCTTTGAAATGTACTGCCATCCTCTCTGGCTCTGCTGCCTGCTATGCCCCTTTAACACTCTCTCTCTCTCTCTCTCTCTCTCTCTCTCTCTCTCTCTCTCTCTCCCCCCTCTGAGTACACTCACACTAATACCTTCTTTTACACTTGGACAGGGCAGTGTCCCTCGTTCTCCTGTGTGCTCTCCTGTGCTCAATCGAGATGCCTCATCGTGTTCCTCTCCATACCTAGGCTGTGTCTTTCCCATGTGTGCAGTTCCTCTATGTTCTTTAGAATGGATGCAACCTTCTGCGGTGCGACCTGTAAAATTTCTCTTCTGCTTATTTCTCTCAGTTCACGGCCATTCTATCCTGGCGCCATGTGGTCTCACACTTAGAGTGTGCATCCGTAAGCAGGGGCAGGGACAGAAAGCACACCCCACATTCTCTGCGCTCTGCAGCACTAATGTCAGCACTGAGCTTCATCCTGCCCTGGATGGTAGATGGCTGTGGAGTATGCATACGGCTCCCTCTGAGACGCCTTAAAACCGCATCTTCCCTTCATGTTCTCTCTTTATAACCATCTGCTTCGTCATAGCTTTCAAATACTTAAATTCCATTAAAAAGCAAACAATGACAACAAAAAAGAAGACAAAACAAAACAATGCAAACCAGGAAGCGTAACTTTAAGGAATGGGGTTGTTGGTGAAGAGTGCTGGGGCTGCTCCTTTCTGGATTTTGGAAGCTGCTGTAGGAGAGGTCCCTGGGGGTCCACACGCAATGCTCCCTTCATTTGCGGAAGGCACTACAAAGCCCTTCTGCCACTGTGCACTCTGCTTTACAGTTCTGTGCAGCTCCTTGCTCCCAAAGACTCCTGATTCTGAGTCCCTGTGGCCGTCAGCATCCCCAGGGTCTGAGAGCATCTCTGTGCTCCTAGCCAGTCTATGGAGCTGGAGCTCAGGTCTCTGGCTCAGGGCACTCCTGGTTGTCAGTCCCACAAGGCTTGTGCTCAGGAGGAGTCCCCAGGAGGTGGCAGCTTCTTTTGTCCCTTGTAGCTAGAGCCCAATCAGGAGATCATGATGAGCCTCAGATGACACAAACTATGACAGGTTTAGTGACAAGTGGGACTGGCGTAACAAGGAGCAATGTTAAGGATAGGGGAGGGGGCATCATTAGCTGGTGTGTCCTAGCTGGGGTCACAACTGGGTGACACTGAACAGCTGAGTATCCTAAGGGCCTGGGATCCTGTGTTGTCCTAACAAGGCATGGTGGCAGACAACAAAGCTTTTAGGCACTTTGCTTGTGCCTGGTCCTGAAGGTACTGACTGGCTAGGTGGACAAGCACATGGAGACAGTTCCACATTCTCTCTCATGCCTTGAACTTTTCATGGGTCTGATTTATAGTTTAGTGCTTTTGTGTGTTCCTCCAGTTAAGAGCCATGGTGTTTACGGGCACCACCATCTGAATTCCACCTTGGGGAAGTAGCTGAAAACCTCAGGCCTTGAGCTTTCTTGTTGTCAAATGGGGACAACACACAAGCACTTTTGCTAAGTGCACGTGAGTCACTTAGTCTTAGGTCCTTGACTGCATCTAGTGACTGCCTGCTATGGTTGTGGCTATTATGGTTATGGGTGGACACTTATGGATGGACCAGGGTAGAGAAGAGATTCAGGGTGTTCATAGCTCTAGGTGCTTGGATGCTTCCAGCCTGTGCTTTGCAAGCAGCTACAGCATGCATTCCAGAATACGGGAGCAGAGCCATCGTGGGTCATGCTGGGGACTCCTGGCCACCGCAGGGACCAAAGCTCCCAGATACAGTAGGCTCTGATTCCTGATCATACTCAGTGACTGATCTAAGTACTGTCTCCATCTATAAGCCATCATGGGAGGCTAAGGGACAGAGCTGTCTGCTCCGCAGAGACACCTGCCTTTCTTCCTGCCTTTGCTCTGCAGCAGTGGGGAGGATCCAGCTTCTATTAGGAATCATTAACAGGTCCATTATGCCAGCCATTGAGCTGACAGATTTTATTAACCTCACCCACAACCAGAAGCTTCCTGTTGTCTGCACTAATGATCATTGGGAACAGAATTCCTGTGGAATAATGCAGTGTGTTTGCATTAGGAGTAAATGAGTTCATGGTGATTAATGCTTTTACAACCAACAACTCAGGGATGCATGGCTGGCCACCTCTACGATGTTCCTGCCCTTTGCAAGTGACATTCAATTGGATTTCCAAATGAACTCTCCCTGATGGCTTCTGGGAAATTCACTTCTCTGATACCATTAGTGATGGTCCAGAGCTGGCGGCTCCACACAAGTGAAAAGGTCTTTAAAAGAATCCCATTTTTTCCACAGGGACTTCGGGTAAGCAGGAGTGAGGCAGGAAGACTGTAATCCACAGACTTTGTCAACTTTGAGCCACTGGGTAGAGCAAAGCAAGACGCAGTAGACTTCTCACTGTTTCAGATGTGTCTGTATTTCACCTCACACTGACATGAGTTATATAACCTTTGCCCCAGGGCTCACAGGTTTTTGTGTTTTTTTTTTTTAATGGGGAAGAAAAAGAATTCAATAAGAGAAAAAAAAATCAAATATGCTTTCTGCTTCCAACAATATCTAATAATTAGGCTGGGATTGACACAAATTAGAACGCTGCCAAAAATTACCGAAAACAGTGACTCATTCTGTATTTCAATTAACAGTTTCTCAGTTTCCCTTATAAACAGCGAAGCTGACAAAAATTAATTATCTCAGAGGGGGTAAAATATTTCCTTCGGAAGTAAACAAAACATCACAGGCTGAAACAATGGCATATGTAAACAGAGTGGGTGGAGCAAACTTATCTCTCCTAGTCAATGAGGTTGTCGCTTAGGTGGATTCTCCTTTGAATGTGTCTTTCCAAATGCAAGGAGAATGCTGCTGTCTTCCAGTTGTTATTCCCTCCCGTTTATTCCTTCTCCCTATTCTCTCTAGAATGCCAACTTCCATCAGAATGCCTCGAGAACAAATGATACTTGTGAAATATTAATTTAAGTATTAGTACAATAATTGCACCTTAGATTCTCTGTGGTTGTAAATAATGACCAGAATACCCTGGCCCATAGAACATTCTTACAGGAGTGCAAGAGTGGCCAGTGGAAGAATAACAATGATGGTTTGCACATATGTTCCTATTCACCTCCTATTTGGAGAACAACGGCTGTTGCAATGGTTCTGCACAGGAGCTAAGCCTACAATGGATACCTTCTCTGCTTGACTCTCAAGAAGCAATCCTTAGCCAGTGAAGTAGCCAGTAGTATCCACAGGCTTCTTGGTTTCTGGTTGTTTTGGTTTTGGTCTTATTCTGCAGTCCAGGAGTGTAACCTGCTCATGATCATGGAGGTTCCAAAGACTATATCTATAGGACAACCAATCACCTAAGACTCTGGGGGTTGGAGGGGGATGGGAGTGAACACTTAATTTTCTCCAATGGAAAAAAAAAGTAATAGGGAGACTACATAGTTTACAAATCAGATGCTAACTTTAAAATGTTTGATCTTTTCTTCTTTCCTCTATTTCATTTCCTTGCCAGAATCTTTCTGATGTTGAATTGACTCGCTCAAGATTAACAAGCCAACTTCTGTGCTCTTAGGGCAGCCGTCAGGCGGTTTCTCCTTTAGATGCCCTTTCCTACCCCAAGCTGATGGCATACTGCTGTTTCATACAGGCCCTGGCATCTCTCACCATCTCCTCTGTCAAGACAGTGCTTGTATCTAAGAATCGACTCTTAGTGTTGACTTTTCCCAAACAAAATCGAAGCATTAAGTGAGGGAGGGGGCTTCTGGATTAGGATGGAGGAGGGAAGACGCCTCTAAACGTGGGTCGCACCATCCCATGGGCTGGGGTCTCAGAGGGACTCAAAATGACAATGGAGCTGAACGCTCACATTACCACTCTCTGCTTCCTGACTGTGAACACAGTATGACTCAAGCCCTTGCCACCATGGCTTCCTGGCAACTGTGGCTGTCCCCTCAACTGTGAGCCAAATAAACCCTTCCTTCCTAAATCGCTTTTGTCAGGTATTTTGGTTGTAACGGTGAGAAAAGTGACTAATATAACTTTTTTATGGTGCTAATGGGTGGATATTTTAAAATAAAATTTAGTGTGCTCATAAGGGCTCAGTTCTGGACACGTAAAGATGAAGCAAGATAAACCAGATATGCCAAAACAAATAAAAGGAATCTGCACAAAAGCTCCTTGGGGACAAACATGACAAAAAGTGTCAATCATACTTTTAAATATAAATGCAAGAAGTGGAAGAATGAAGGCCAAGCAAACCTTACTGAAGTATTGTTTCTCCCAGGCTTTTCCCATGGCTCATGATTGCACTCCTGTCCTTTCCCAAGCAGCGAGAGCTCTTTGATTAATTCTATTAGAACATTTTTGTCAACACCGTACATTCCCCAGCTAACAGCTTTGATGCCCTTCCTGAACTAACTTCCCCAGCTGACTTTCTGCCTCAACTCCCACAAGATAACGGTGGAGGGCTTGGACATGCAGCCAGAAGTATTTTCTATTCCCCAAACTGAAACCATCTGCACTGTAGACACCCATCTGTTGTTAAAAAAGATGCAGTTTTGTTTGAAGAAAATCTAATTAATAATAAAGTAATTCAGAAGTGTACACACCGGTCATTTCAGTTTTTCCATCTAGGGGATTTTTGGTTTAAACTCTTGTGTGTCTGCAAGACTATTCTCCAGCCTCAATATTAGAGTTTTAAAATAAGACTCTACTGGTAAACCAAAATTCTCTTTTACTTTCTAGGAACTCATTGGCAAGACTCCCCTGTAATTAAAGAGTCAATGTGAAATTGCCTTGGGCAAGGGGTGGAGGATATAGGGACATAGACCATCCACAGACAGAGCTAGAAGTTTTGGTTTTATCTCTGTCATCTACCTAGGTAGGCTCACACAGGTTGCCCACCTGCAGAGAGAAGTTAAAAGCTAACAGTCTCATTTATGGGAAAAGATCATCATGGTTACTCCATTTTACTCTGAAATACACCTGAACCCATGAACTGATGCATGGAGAGATGGACAGATGGGTGTTAAAACAAAACCAGTGAAGCAACAAGTACAGAACCATCAGTTCACCCTGAAATCACTTCATTGTTATGCTGGAAATTTTCCATAGTAAGACAGCCTTCACTGATATGGAAATAAATGGTCCTATGGGACAAGGGAGGAAATGTACAAGGATCTGTTATCAGTGTGTTCTGACGTTAACTATACAGGTAGTTGAACGACAACTTCATCTTCCACTCACAGACTGTTATCCTTTGGGTTAACCTATAGTTAACCCAAACATTCTCCTACCTGGAAGCTAGCTGGTTTTAGAAGAGTTGGGCCAGACAAAGTAGTGATGGTATGGAGTCTGTCTGGTTGGGGTCAGACAAAACAGACATGTAAGGTCTTACTGCTATATTGTCAGAGCGTTCTTCCTTTCCTGCCCTGTCCTCTAGGCTGCCTGCAACACTGGTTCTTTTAACCATTGACTCATTTCTTTAGACCTTATTCCAAACTCCTTATTTCCCATTGCTGCTTAGTTTTTAAATCTCAAGCTTCAACTTGCTGGCTTTTTCCCTATTGCCGTGGTTCAAATAAGAAATGCTCCCCATAGACTCATGTATTTGAATACTTGGTCCCCAGTTGGTGGTTCTTCCTAAAGAGGTTGGGGAACATTGGGAGGTAGAGCCTTGCTGGGGGAAGTATGTCACTGCCCAGGAGATTTGAGATTTTACAGCCTGCCCTCGCTTCCTGCTCCCCCGCCCCCCTGCTTTTTCATTACTCCCTCTCTCTCTGCTTCCAGTGTGTGGATGGCATGTGAGCTCCATGCTTCCTGGCTGTCAGGCCGGCCTCCTTGCTCCTGCTGTCATGCCATCCTACCACGATGAACTGTGTGCCATCTGGAACTGTTCGCTAAACTAAATCAAACCTTTTTCTCAACTAAGTTGCTTTTGGTCATGGCGTTTTGTCATAGCAACAAAAAAGGAAGGAATATTCCTATCAGGAGCACATTTTGCTACCTTGTAATGGGGCCCAACTTCTGAATCAAGTCTCCTTTGACTACTTCCTGCTCAAAACCCTTCTGTGGTTCTCCCCTCCGAATCCCTACTCACATCCCATCCCTTATTCTTCAAGGCATGTTGGCTGGCTGCCTTCACACTCCAATCAGCTTCTCACTGTAATTTTGCTTCTTCCTGTCTCTCTTCCTATGATTCTTCACTTTTCTTTGTTTTAAATTTGTTCTTCATTTTCTTCCTCTCTTAACTAGCCCCATGTGCCCTTGAGATACCTTTCATCTCAAGTCTACTGATTAGCATTAGAAGACATAAGGAAAGCCAACTCAGGAGAATAGACACAATAAGCCAGCTAGAAAGCTTACTGCACTACTCACTGCCAAGACTCATGTTACTCAGCTGTGTGTTTCCACACAGCTGATATGAAGGAGAAGGGATTGATGTGGCTTGTTTGGGGCTTCTTTTGGAGAAAATAAAGGTTCTCCTCTTGTAAGACCACTGAACTTTCTGTTGTTGCACGTTAGGGGGCTGTAAGTGATATAGTGGTTTTGACAGTATCGCCATAGCAAATGGCTCAGGGGTCCTGAATTTCTGAACCAATATCATTGGAAAGCATCATAACAGAGGACGTCTAGGGAGACTCTGCCCTGCAGATTATAGTGTAGCATCTTGGGACTGAGCAGCAGACCCTAAATACCATTTTCGTCATGTATGTTTTCATTTTTAACTTTTGCATTGGACATCAGTCAACTTCTTTGTATAGAGTGCAAGTGCAAGAATTATCTACTGTTGGTGATTCAGATGTAAAGACTTGGGGGGATTTTTTTAAAGCTGTTATAATATGGATATCTTTGAACTGCAAATACATCTTCCAGACAAATAAATCTCCTTTTTTCTCTGCTACAGTGTGTTCGAGAGCTTCTCCACGGTCCTTCCCTGTGTCCCCTGTCCAGGACACACCCCTTCCTGAAATGCTTGCTTCCCTGGCCCCCCTCAGCCCTAGTCTGAGAGTTTGTTGTGCTGGTCTCTTTCCCACTCTTATTCTCAATGAGATTACACATGCTTTGAGGGCAAAGGTCTAATTAACTCTTTTTTCTACACACTCCTTCAGTTGTATAAATGAATATTTGACTGATCTTGTTACAGAGGAAGGTAGAGTCCTCAGTGTGGCTTGGTGACCTATCTTCTCTTACCCTCTATGGCCAAGTTACCCACCACCTTCTCTTGATTACTCTGCCTCCCCACATCTTTACATGGGACCCTTTTTTTTTTTTTAGCACTGACACATCATCTATTTGTCCCTCCACTTCCTCACCCTTTCATCTCCTTCCCATTATAGGGGGCCTCAGTGACTCCTGGGTGAATCCCAGCGTTCTGGTTGATATTCTTCATGGCCCACCTGGAGGCTTCTGTGCTCATTCCCATCACAGCCATCCTACAAGGGGAGAACATGTTTCTGAGACTGAAGCAACGCAGGCTTAGGCCACTTAATATCCATGGCTCTAATGAGTGAGGCTAAGAAATGGTAAAGGGGCAGATGGAGAGCTCTTCTGCAGAGCTTGGAAAGGAACCCAAAGTGGCATCCATGGGCAAGAGCTTCGGTATATCAAGATGTGTGCACAAGCGAAGAGTGGCGCAGTCAACCTCACAGCTAGAAAGTGACAGCTTCATGATGGCTGGAGATGGCATGCTAGGTCTTAAAATTAGGTCTCAGGTGTTACAAGGAAGGCTGTGAGTAAGTGAGACTCCTGGGAACAACCAACAGTTGCCCATCCCATGACAGCTACACTAGAGGTTCCGCCAATTGTACTAGCATTTAGAACCAACGTCCTCGCAGGAAGTTGGAAGACTCAAAGCCAGCATCCACAGCCCTTGGTATATCCTAGGACTACCTGGGCTATCTCGCCCCTGAGGCTGGGCCAGGTGGAGCCCTCTCTCCTATGGCATTGATGAATAGTTTTTCCGTGCCCCTTCTCTTCCTCAGTCTTCCTGCATGATCACTCATCTGGCTCCACAGGGCACACAGGTATACATAAAGACACGGGCGGGAAATTCTCTAGACAGCTGTTCTAATTTGATGAGAGGTCATTCTTAACACAGAAGGGGATTTAGTAAGCACTGGGGTCTGGCTTGCTTTGTAGGCACTGTGTCCCCCAGGCGACATAATTTCCTTTCCAGTATCCCATTACTACATCAGCAATGAACTCAGGACATGAAGACAGCTGGCTTCCTTTGGAGACAACAGTGATTCAAGAAAGCACCCTGTAAGCACAATATTTGGAGCAGAGTTCTGAGTCCTCCTCAAGGCAGATCCCATGTGGGATCAACTCTTTCTCTCTCTTTCTCCTCCCTTTCTCATGCTGACCCATCTTTCTATTCTGATAGAGTTCAATAGCTGCTCTGCATGGATGGCTGGTGCTCGCTGGTGATTTCCCTAGACGCACACAATCAGTTGATTTAGGGTTAGTCTCTGTCAATGCACACTCTATTGAGTCTTGCCAGTGGAGAGGGGGATGGCTGGGAGTGGGGGCTGAGGAATGTCCTCATTCACTATCCGCCTATTATCTCACAAGACAGCTCTGAATCCACACTTTAAGCAACTTGAAAAATAATATTAATGGATTTAAACTTGTCACCCTAGCGCCAGGCTGCTTTTAAACTGCTTTTAGGTAGTGGAAGCTCTGAGGACTTAGACAGTGGTCGGTAACATGGATGTGAGTCCGTGGAGACCACAGCAAATGAACGTGTCTTTGTTTAATTCAAACACATATGCTCCTTGTTCGAGGCTCACTGGGGTAAAAAAGTTTGTCTTAAAAAGCTCGGGGATCTTTCTTTAGTAGCTTTGGCCTCCTAGCCATATGTTCAGAAACCATTCATAATGGTTTCCAAATTGGTGGGGGGGGGGGGAAGGTGTTTGTTTTGAAATGGTTATTTTAGATAATTACCAATCTTAACATTACTTTTGAAATTATAAACTCCTTTCTCTCTGAAAAAAAAAAAAATAGCTCAAAACAAAACAAAATGGCTATGTATAGAATATCAAACTGAAGCTATCCAGTCTGATGTTGGGTACTCAAGGAATACTTAGATAAGGACAAAGACCTGGGAGTTGTCAGACTATAAAAAAAGAAAATCGTTTAAAGCTAGAGTAGAGGGAGCAGCGATGAGTAACTATCTCGAATGGGGAACAGCCGCAGTGAGTCAACAACGCTCAAGCTCCACACTTCTGACATTTTAGAAAAGATCACCCGTGTGTCAGGGGTTGTCCTGTGCATCACAGGAGGTCAGGTACCATCCTTGGCTCGAAAACATCAGATGTCAGCAGCACAGTCCCTCCTCCTAGGAGAACAGTCAAAATAATCTGAGAGTTGAGGGTCGGATGGAGTAAGTGTTGGGACCTGGGTTTAGACTCTTAGCATCCAGGCAAAAGGTGGGGTACAGCAGTGTATGTTCCTGGGGCTTCCCAGCTAGTCAGCCTAACCAAATGAGAAAGCTCTAGCTTCATTCAAAACCGTGTGTCAAAAGATAATGTGAAGAGTGATTCAGTTTAAAAACAAAAACAACAACAAACCTCTGGTCTCCACACACGTGCACACATTTGTATATGTACACTCAAATGCCTATGTGCTCCTGAGTGTACACACACATGAGCACATAAACCCACATGCACACACGCTGCAAAGACACAAGACCAAACTGACTGGGTACAAAAGCAAGAAGACTATTCCAAGTTCCTCCCTGCATTCCCACACTGATCATTCTTCCATGGTGAGTCCTGCACTCCTCGCCCAGAGAACCACTGGCTGTCAACCTCCTGTTAGTGGTATACTTAGACATGAACCACTGCCACACTCTCATTTCCAGCTGTCCCACAAACCCTGAGATTGACTTTCACCTCGCTTGTCCGTATAAAATCTAGGGACCTATGTGCAGGTTAAATTGGTAACAATATTTCTTTCAGAAGCTTCCGCACTCCTGAGACAGTAGGCCTGGGACACCGATACCAGCTTCGCATTACCCAGAAAGTTGATTTACTTCCTTCTCCTGTTTTCTTAGAGAAAACAGAATCAAAAGGCTCTAAAGGTCATGAAACATCTTCTCAACAAAGAACAGTAAAATGGGGCTTTTAGGAGCCTGCTTATGTAGCTGGAGATGACATACCCAAAACACACTTGATAAAGGTGTCTGGAATACCCCTCTGAAATGATTCTGCACTTTTTGGTTTCCACCTGCAGGAAACACAATACAACAAAAACTCCCCTGTAGTCCTTTGCATGCTCATGAAGTGGTTTGGCTTTAAAATCTGAGTTCTCGCATCTGTTCCTTGTAAGGGAAGTGAAAGGCTAAAGTCTTTTGAGGCTTTTCTTAAAATTGTTCTTAAAATAAGAAGTCCTTGAGTGCCAGGCAGCAGTAGAAATGTTTCATGGAGGCCACTAAAGAACTGGTTCTTCCTGGCGAAGCTTCATATTTCAAGGGTTCGCTTCCTCCATACAATAAAATGTTCCTACGAGTTATCCATCTGTAGGAACAATTGCTTAAAATGAAGTATACATCTTAGTATCAGTTCTGACCCAAGGGAGTGAAATAGGCCCTTCACACGTGTTCACTCACAGAGAAAGGATGTTTGTATTTTTAACCATGTCTCTTCCCTTTCCTTCGACCACATCCCATTAATCTGGTGACCTCCATGATTGTGTATTTGTTTCTCTTCCTTTCATCTTCATCCACACTACTCCCCTGCTTCAGTGGCTTTTTGAACTCCCCTAGGCTACGTGAATGTTGCTGCCTAATGTATACCTGGCAATGGTGGTAAGCAAGGAAATTGGAGGTCGGCAAAAGTCTCTACTCAATGATCTATCTGCCTTTGAGTCAACCTGAACCAGCCTCAAATGTGCCAGGTCTCACTCAGGCAGAATCAAAGCTTCCCCACCTATTTCAAGGTATTAGGGAATTTGGTAGAATTTTATTACAACTTTCTGTATGAAAGTTTCAAAAGTATCAGTTGCCTCCACAGTACTTCTTGTCTGCCTCCAGTGCCCCTTGACCTCATCACACCCTACTATGTCCCCAAAGAGGAAGAGTCTTGGGGACAATCAAGATTACAATGAAACTAAACACTGACACTGTCATTCTTTCTTGTGATAACCTTCATTGGTTATTATATACTACAGGATTTGTAAGGTGCTTAAGATAAAAAGGCAAACATCTATACTCTTGCAGACTTCACTGATGGGCAAAATTTTCTATAATCAAGAAAACGCAGATGCCAACATGCTCTCTGTGTTGTGAAGGAAGGCTAAGAAATTATGCCTGAGAACACTAGCAGGAAGGTGGAGTATGGACAGAATCAGGGAGGGTCATTCAGAGGTCAGCTTTAATAATGTTTTGAAACATACAGAGATCCATGCAAAAGTGGATGAGGATGATTCTAGGTAAGGAGGACTGCATGGGAAAAGGTCCTGTTGTAGGAAAGACTTCAAGGTCAAAAGTAAAAGAGAAATGGCAAGAACACTTAAAACTCACCAGATGCTGGTGATGCCCAGCTTTAATCCTGGCACTTAGAGGAGAGGCAGGCAGATTTTTGTGAGTTTGAGGCCAGCATGATCTACAGAGGAAGTTCTTGGGGAGCCTGGGCTATATATAGTAAAACCCTGACTCAACATGGATAGATAGATAGATAGATAGATAGATAGATAGATAGATAGATAGATAGATAGCTCTATCTCAGCATATCCAGACAAAAGAGGTCACATCTGAGCTGGCAGCAGTAAGCTTGATGAACATAGTTCAGATGGACTAGAAAGCCATTGAGGACTAGGAGAGGCGGTATTTTCTAATCTATTTTACTATCATGAGGAGAAAGCTGAGAACGGCAACAATTATGAGCAGTTTAGAACTCTGGTATGGGTCATATAGGATATGGTTGTAGCCCCTAGAACATCAGCAGTGACTCTAGAAGGTGACCAGAAATGCTACCTACTTGGGTAGAATAGATAATATATCTCAGGAATTGGCAAGGTCAATACTGGCTCTTTTGTTTTTATATGTATGTATATGTATATTTTGATATATAAAATATATATGTATGTATATATATATCATACACACACACACACACACACACACATATATATATATATATATATATATATATTTGAGGCAGTGTTTTTCTGTATAGTCTTGGCTATCTTGAATTTGCTTTGCAGACCAGGCTGGCCTTGAACTCACAGGGATCTGTCTGCCTCTGTCTCCCTGAGGGCTGAGATCAAAGGTGTGTACCACTACACACAGCATTGTTTAATATTTTTATTGGTTTATATTAACTGAGCGTAAGTCTGGCTTTCCTAAAGACAATTTCGTTTAAATATATTACATGCTTTGAACACACTCATTCCTCCTACACCCTGTGCTTCCCCTCCCCATCACAATGTGTCTTCTTCCTTCCCCTAGTCTCCCCTTCTGCTTTCATGTCATATATGTATATAGCTTTTCTTTATAGAGAGTCTAGAATCCACCCATGAAGGAACATATGCAACACCTGTCTTTCTGAGTCTGGCTTATTTCACAAAACCTGATGCCATTTGATGTCATCATTCTCCAGACAGAATTCCATTCTAAGGTCTTGGTTTGTATGAAACTTACTTTATAGCCAAAACTGGTCTTGAATTCATAACCCCTGCCCCTTCAGCCTCCTGAGCACTGGGATTACTGGTACGAGCCTCTGCACCCAGCCTAGTTTTGTTTTTACAAAACAGTCTCACAAGGTAGTTCCACACAGCCTTAAAACCACAATTCCAAATCTGGATTCTGTCCTACGCAATTAGGAGAATATGGCTCCAATTCCCAAGTTGGAAAGGCCCAAAATAGGCTTGGCTATGAAAATAAAATGACCAATTCTGGACATGTTCAAGGGAAAAGGAAAGAAACTCATGACTATTAAAGCAGCATTGAAGAAGACACTCAAAGGAACCCTACATAATGAAGAGATGAACATCCATAAGGACACAGGAAAGGCAAACCTGCCCTGAACAATAAGCACAGCAGTGAGACTCAGGAAAGCCCCAATATTACAAAAAGAACAAATGACAGGAATGAATACATGGGTACAATAACTCCAAAGTTAATGATCTCAATTCTCCCATCGAAAGACACAGACTAGCAGGTTGGTTTTAAAAATAGGCACCTCCAATTTGATGCCTATAAGAAACATCCTCCATTTTAAAGACAAACACAACCTAAGAGGAAGAGTAGGCTGGAAAAACGTACTCCCAGAAAATGCCATAGAAAGCAAGTAGATAACACAGCAACAAAACAGATTTCAAACCAAAATGAGAGAATTGCCTCATATTGATTATAGGAACAATCTATCAAGAGGCTATGTAATCTAAAACATGCATACGTGCAACGATAATGCAACAGTTTGTTTACCCAGGAAACTTTACTTGATGTAAAAGCACAGATTGGCGTCATATAGAGCCCACAACAGGTAACTCTAACGTCTCAGCGCCACATTGTCTTAAATCAGATCTTCTGCTTTCTTTCCTTTCTTTCCCTTCTCAAGATCAGCAAGCTAGTGTTCCATCTTTGCTGCTGAAACCCCATTCCCAAATCTGACAGTATGCTGGCCCCTCAGTGTCCAAAAAGAGCCTGGCTACAGGACCTCTCTGAATACCAAAATATTTGGATACTCAAGTCCTTCACCTAAAACAGTGGTTCTCAACCTTCCTAATACTGCAATCCTTTAATAGGGTCCTTCATATTGTAGTGACCTGCCCCAAACACGAAATTATTTTATTACTACTTCACAACCATAATTTGACTACTGTTATGAATAGTAAGGTAAATATCTGATCCATAGGATATCTTACAGGTGACCCACAAAGGGGCTACGACCCACAGGTTGAGAAACACTAGCCTAAACCATGGCAACATTTTTCTTTTCTTCTTGCAGTTTATTTACTTATTGTGTGTGGAGGAGGTGTGCATGTGCACGTGGGCAGTAGTGTCCATGTGGAAGTCAGTTCTCTTCTTTAGCAGGTGGCACCCAGGACTGAACTCAGGTTATAAAGCCTAGCGGCCGTCACCAGGCCTCATTCAGAGTCATCTGGCTGGCTCAAAAACCATGACATTTGCTTAGTACCTGTGTACACAATTCTCCCTACTTTAAGCCACTCTTACCGAACTTACAATAGCTAACAAAGCGTGAAGTCCATGTAAATGGCTGCTCTCCTGCTTGTTTAGGGGAAAATAGGAAAAAAAAAGAAGTCTGAACACATTTGGTCCATAAGCAAATTTTCCCAGTTATTTCTAATATTCATTAATTGAATCTCTAGATTCCAAAACTGGACTACATCTGAAAAATGTGTCCTACTAATGCCTGCCCGGGATCTTCTTTCATCTGAGGTGTCTGTCACGTCACTCAGGTGGCTGAGAGTATTTCTAGCCTGCCTCTTAGTCCTGTATGGAACTCCCCGGCCCCATACTTCTTGAATCCGATGACTCATTGTTCTTAAACTCCAAAAAAGCAGTAATTATCTCTTCAAATATTGCCTTTATCTTATTTTTTGTTATCTTTTCTTTGGGAAATTTCCATTACTTTCTTGTATGTAAGCCAACCATTTAAAAAGATTTTTTTTCATGTTTTATTCAACATTTGAGGTATCTTTTTCTTAATGAGAGTTTTTCCCTTTTGGGCTGCTTTTCTGTGATACCCATGATACAGCAGAGATGAAAGTCACTTTGGGTTCTGAGTCCCTTGACTGTGGATACCTTTCTCCATATGTTAATAAAACCCATTTTTCTGTAGGTTAACTTTACAAATGTAATAAATTAATAGCAGGGAGAGGTGGTTCAGCAGAGAAGTGACTGGCTTAGAGCTGAGTCTGGATCCCCAGAACCCACACAAAGCTATACAAGGCAGCAAATGTCTGCAATCCTTGTACTCCTACAATTAAATGAATACACACACACTCACACAGCACAGCATATGTGTAACCATACTCTCACACATGGGAAAGCACATGTGGCCACGCACACACGTGTGCGCACACAGAGACACACACAGATTTTTGAAAAGTGTAAAAAAATTTTAAAACATTGTGAACATGATTTAAAAGGAAATGTGGCATCAGGATTCACTGAGAAAAATGAAAGTCTATTCAAGGAGTCTAAGTCTATAAAGTCTGGAAGTTCAGGGCTCAACAACAGCCACCTTGCCCTATCACTCTTCATATTTGTCTGTCTATCTATCTATCTATCTATCTATCTATCTATCTATCTATCTATCTATCTATCTACAAATCTTCTATCCCCCATAGGCTCATGTGTTTGAACACTTGGTCCTTAGCTGGTGACCTTATTTGGGAAGGTTCCAGAACTTTTAGGAGGTGCAGCCTTGCTTAAGGTCCACAGAAGGCAAACCTCGGGCTTGTATACTTAAGCTCCACTTCCTGTTCACTCTTTGCTTCCCAACAGCCAATGCAAGGTAACCAGCTGTCCTCCTGCTCAGCCACTGTGCCTTCCCCATAGTGATGCCCTAATACACACTTCTTCCCTTAAATAAGTTCCAGTTAGGTATTTGGTTACAGCCACAAGAAAGTGACTAAAACAAATCAAAAATCAAGGTTTCCTAGTACTTATCAAATTTGTTTTCTTGTGAAAACAAAGATAAACGTGTACATGCTTGAGACAGCTTATTTCTCTGTGGCTTAGACATAGGAGGATTGCTTTCATTGGCCTAGATGGAAGGTTTAGGGGGTAACTGAGCTACAATATTTTCATTCCTGGTGATTTATCCTTTTCAACCTCTTAGCCCAAACACACCTTTAACAGGTGGAGGGACATTTGTGAAGATGGAAATCAATTTACTACAGAGCCCATTTCCTAGCAGCTTGTGTATAATGAGACCCTTATATTTACCTCATCTTCTAGAAGCCAACAAACACCTTGATTCAAAAAGAAAAAAGTTCCTGAAACCAACAGCCATCTTCAGTCGGACATAGAGCCCCATCTTACAGGCATCAAATATTTCTCAAGCAGCTTTTCTTGCCAAGCTAACACCTTCTGTGCTCACAATGACAATTTAATGCTACCATCTCTGGCACTGGATTATGAAGTATTATTTTAAAATATGTCAGTATAACTATGCATATTAATTAAAATGTTCCCACATACAAGCTTTGAACTCGACTCCCTGTGCTGATTGGAGACAAAAGGCCTTTATTAAATGCTATTTGACAGGCTAAGTGTTTTAATATCTCTGCCAATCATTCCTACCAAAGAATATTCATTGTTGAGCATGAAATAGGTTAAAAAAAAAGAAGAAGAAGAGGAAAATCTCAGGATATGATCAGCTGCTAGAATCACGTGACCTGGCGGGGGAGGGGGGAAATGACAAGCAATAATGGTATCTGCGAGCAGAAGTCCCTGTCTACATTACCTGGTGGGGCTGTTAGCATTACTATTTCCTTTGTGTTAAGACCACCACAATTGGGTAACTGATCCGTTGAGGGGAAGGTTCGCCACATACCTGAGGCTTTTGCACTGATGGAGGTACTTGCTAAAGTTACGTAGAGTCCTTTTTGCTGCCCATGGCAGTTAAAAGATTACAGCTGTACACAGGGTACTCTATAGAATCCCTGAGCTTGAGAAGACAACCCCAGACTGGAGCAGATCTTAATCATACTTCACAGGCTCTGGCATGTGCTCCTGTCTCACATAGCTTAGCATGCTTAAGCTTCTGGGGAACCTTCTTGCCTACACCCTCTCTTTACTCCTCTTTAGCTTTGCTTGGACAAAATGTGTTAGAAGTGGAGGGAGCCAGCAAATCAGTGAAGATAGTGAGTGAGGGAAGAAGCCAGATTGCTTATCCTGTGTAGCATCTTTGTAACAGAATACCAGAGTCTGTGTAACTTATGAAGAAGCTTATTTCTTACAGTGCTGGGTCGAAGGCTCTGCATTTGCTAAAGGTCTTCTTGTTATGTCATGCTATGAAAAGTAGATGGACGTGGGGGTGAAGGAACCTGATAAGGGCAGAGGCAGTCAAACTCATCTTATTAGGGACCCATCCTCACAGTTCACTTAACTGTGCTCTTATTAAATCCAACTGGTGGATTTATGAAGCACGGCACTCTCGTGACCTAATCACTGCTCAAGGTCCTACCTCTCAATACTTTCCCACTGGGAGTTGTTTGCAGCTAGGGACAGTACCACTAGAGGGAAGGCTAGCAGTGATTTCAACGGAGTTGTTGATGAGATTCGGGCAGGGGATGGCAAATTAAGGCCATTTGTGCCAATGTGAGACGTATGAGTCATGGATTGGGAGAACGGCTATAAAGGATGAGATTGGGGTTGAGAAGCCCGGGTCACAAATCGTGGAGAACTGAGAACCCACGCAGGCACTGGACTCCTCTGGCAATCTTATTAGACCATCCAGAGGGCTCCTGGGTAATACCCAGCAGGATTAGTCTACTAGCTGGCAATCCATCCATAGGAAGAGAGGAGATAGAATTCCTAATTAGACACAAGTGGTGTGTAGTTGGGCAAAGGAGAGGAGAGGCAAGGGCAGAAGAGATGTTGAGGCAAGGGATGAGAGCTGTGGGGGATGGGTAAGGGACCTGCAGCATAGCAACTACTTTCAGGGTGGGGCTTCCGCAGCATCCCCCACCCCTGAGTGTCTGCCTGTGGGGTTACTAAGCATTGAGAATGAACTGGCTGCTTATCAGGAAGGGGGCTGGGCATCCATTCAAGTCTGGCTGGGCAGTCTACCCGGCCCACACACCAAGCTGCCGCTCTTGGGCATTTTCACTTGTTTTCAGATTATGGGACTTTGGGTCTCTCCTACCTACTTAGCTTTTTATTTTTGTCTCTTGGTATTTCAGAGAGGTCCAGGATCTGCTGTTTCAAGTGTCTGCCTCCTGGTAGACTGCAGCAAAGTCATTCTTCCTTTTGGGGTATTATACATGGTTGCCATGGAAGTGAGGACTGGTTGATTCTCACAGGAGGGGGGCCCACCAGCAAGCCCTCAAGCAGCTGAATGATTTCAATTACTTAGATTCCTGCAGCCTCTCAGAAGACATCTACATGTTTTTGATGACTTTTGAAAACCTCTGACCTGGATTTAGAAATTGAGATGCAGTTTTAAAAACCTGTGACTTGTTGATAAACAGCGGACAATCAATGGGACTTTGAAAGCAGGCCACTCCAGCACAAATTGGACAGTCTCTGAATTGCAATTAAAAGAAAACAAACAAACAAACAAACAAACAAACAAAACAGGCAAGTTGATGCCATCCTGGTTTCTGTTCTCCAGTGATGAAGAAAACAGGCCCAGTGAATGCCTGGTTAATTCTAGTTACAAAAGCCTGCAGTGGACAGTAATCCTGAGGAGGGTCATTGTTAGATGACCTTCTGCTTGCAAGTATGGCGTGGTTTATGTCATGCAAGCAACCATTGCTATAGCCAAATTTAGTTTCTGGTTTCACTGGCCAGTTTTTAAGTGGTCATCTGCCTTCTTGATGTCTTTGGGGTGAATGCCAGAGGACCAAGTAACCCACCTTAAGGTTAGGATGTCAGAGAAATGAAATGAAGGATGGTGGGAAAGTGTTTCTAAGCAACATTCAATGCATAACCACACCCCTGTGATTAGGCCTGACATCCTATCCAAATAGTTGTTGGGGCATGGTTAACAGCTGTACTTCTCTGAGATGGGGCTTCCTAAACAGTCTCAGTATCAGGCTCTTCACCATGGGGTGGCCATGGGAATGTCCATTCACAGCCTCCACCAATGGCCATTCTCCACGGAGCCACAAAAGAGGTTGTTTCCTAGCACTGTCTTCTGCTCACAGTTTAAGTCATATTTTCTTTTCCTAAATGTGTACACAGTCACTATGCTTTGAGTATGCCTCCTTCTTGCCAAAATTCCTGCTGAAACCTGGGTTGCCAACCTAGCAGTGTTGGGGGCCTTTGAGAGCAACCGTTCTCAAGTGACAGGACTAGCTGGCTCTTTCAAGAGAGGATGAGTCCACTCTTCGTAACAGTGGATTCATCATACTTTCATACAAAACATCTAGTCCCCACCCTCACCCCACACACCCCTTCATATGCGGTGGTTGCCAGTTCCCAATGCAGGTCCATCACTTGATGCCACCTACAGATTACAGCCTAAAACCTTTGCCAGCAACAGCCACCTAATCTTGAACTTCCCAGTCTCCAAGACCGTGAGCTGAAAAAAAAAACCCTTTTCTCTATAAATTGCTTAGCCTCAAGTACTCTGTTATAATAAGGGAAAATGGACTTAGACACTGATTAGAGTAGAAAACATCCAGAAGACATTTTAGAGTGTAATGATACAATAGATACAACAGATTGGGGTCACAGGCAATGTCACATGGCTGCCTCTGAGTTCATAACTCAAAGATATTCCACATCCTTCAATAGGTAACACGTTAAAGATGCATGGGGGGACAGGGGTTGACTTGAGAGAAGGC
Source organism: Pachyuromys duprasi (assembly GCA_028658305.1). Classification (NCBI taxonomy): domain Eukaryota; kingdom Metazoa; phylum Chordata; class Mammalia; order Rodentia; family Muridae; genus Pachyuromys; species Pachyuromys duprasi. The sequence continues at coordinate 62,162,570 of CM053760.1, forward strand.
TCCGTATGTAAGTGCCTACTGCTCAGGTGTGAGGACCTATGTTTACATCCCCAGAAGACACGTTCAAGCTTGGCATCTGTAATCCTAGCATTTCCTGGAGAAGATGGAAGGCAGAGATAAAAGAGCCCTCTCTTCAGAACCAACTTGCTTGGACATGTAGGGCTAAACAACAAGAGCCTGCTTCAAGCAAGGTAGGCATCAGAGCACACATATCCACAGGGAGTCACAGAAACACACACACACAACGAGTGAGAAAGAGAGAGAGAGGCAACAATACCCCTGGTGGGACTGGGCAAAGTGTGCTGAAGATTTGTAGCATTTCTTCCATTTGTATGCCAACCTATAATTTATAGTTTAATTAAGAACAAATCAAGAAATAAATGAAAAACGTGCATACAGTAGATGTTGCATGTTTGCACGTAAAAGATTGTGTAGGACAGGGAAACAACTCTTTCTAGTGATTGATGTGCGTCATGGAAAAGATGTTCTAAGTAGAAAAGTGTCAGAGAAAACTAATGTTTATGCTTCAGGGTCATGATCTGGACCTAGCCTGTCACAGTTCAGCTTCGGCTTCCTCTTCTGTTCCCCTTTTGCAAGGTGTTCAGCAAAGAGAGTTGGAGGCATTTTAGTTCTGATTCTACACCCACATTTATGTCTCCGGGAACACAAGGTATGATGAATCATCACTACTTGGTAGCAGCTTTTGCTGTGAGGTCACCGTCAGAATATAAGCAAATGTTCACAAGCGCCGTATTCATTTAAGAATAGAATCAAGGTTGCTATTTTAAGAATGTCATACAAATAGATTTTTAATCTCTTGTTCTTTTCTCTGGATTTAACAAGATCTAACACGGGACAAAAATAATGGAGTGTTTCTTCCCAGAATTCCCACTAGGAAAACAGATGTGAAATATGAGATTTGGGGAGAGCTTCTGAGTTTTCTAGCTGGTCAGGTGACCATCACAGCTCACCATATATGTTGACAACACCTCCTAAATACTCCCTCCCTTATTTAACTATTAACACTCATTGACATGGGCAATTTCAAGCTCAAAACGTGCTATCAATCACCTTTGACTACAGGATAACCAACCAACCAAAGAATAAAAAGAAGTTCTTAGCACTAAAGCTCTTCAGCTTTTACCACAGGCTACTTCTTCAAGAGTAGCTTTCAGGAGGTCACTTCATGGGATGACATGAAAGGTTTCTGTTAGGCCTCTGGAAGGCTGAGCAGGGGCTGGTTGGGAAGCTGAAGAAGAGTAGAAGCTTCTAGAAAACAAACCAACTAGGAACTGACGTTATCAACATGTGAGATATCGCCTCACCCTTATCAATATCCCTCAAGATTCAGTTTTCTCCTTTCGGGGGCCAGTTTCCTTTAATTCTATCACTACTTTCTCACCTGTATCATAGCATTCTTGTTGAATTACAGGGTAGCTTATCTTCTCTATATGGGCAGTGTGTGAGTTTTAGAAAAGACAATACTTGACTACAGCTCACTAACCCCAAGCTTCAATAAAATCAATACTTTTGCACAGCTGAATGAACAGAATAACTTATCCTTTTCAGTGTTTAGAGAAGCTTTGCAAACTGGACAGAGTATTTGCAGTAAGTTTGTTACCATCATAAAGAGTAGTAACTGAATGATGGTCCCCAAAGATGTCTATATGCTATTTCCTGGAAGCCCTGGGGTGTTACTTTACATGGTCAAAGGGCTTCGCTGATTGTTATAAGTTGGGTATTATTTGAATGTGTCAGTCAAAGTGTCATAGGTGGGAAGTTTTGTCCCATGTATGGTGATGTGGAAAATGGGCGGGCTTTTAAGAGGTAGAGCCTGGTTCCTGCTATTGGAGTTTCTGCTTTTGGGAGGAATTATGGAAGATCTCTCCATAGCAACCAGCCTTAAAAGCCTGAGCTGACTGCTGACTCTGTGGCTTCCTGGTAGGTGATGTAATCTGCTTCTCCACATACTACCATCATTTTCCATGAAGCCTTCACCCAGATTCTCTGCTATGCTTTAGGGACTTCCAGTCTCCTGAACTGTGTGCTACACAAACCCCTTCTTATGAAGCATCCCACCTCAGGCATGTTCCAGTCTCTCCTTATGTCAAAATAAAATGTCTTGCCTCCCATTATATTTATGATCTAGAAGGTATGGAGTTGCTAGACGCAATGTCTATATTTTAAATTTGTCAACTTTATCTCACACTTCTCACACCATCCCAGGAAGACACAATCTTGATATTTTTAAAAATGAATGTCTCTTGATTTTTGTCTTTGTGTTTTGAGCTACATATTGGATATCACATGAGCCTCCGTTTCTAACATATGTTCGGTCATATTGGATATTCTTATTTTGAAACCAACGTTCACTGGAGTGTTGAAGGTCTGAGGCCTCCTTAAATATATGCATTAATGTAATATATATCTATGGCATCCCTAAGAAATGGCTTAAAGATTTACTTAGATTCACAGGGGGGTGTTGCTGAAAGTTCAAAACTAAGGCATCAAAAAATGTTTAGACTGTGGGTGACCTGTATCCAAAGAGGGTGGATGAGGAATCAAGAAGAAAGAGAGAGGAGTTTAGAAGGCCTGGAAACCACGGTCAGCCATCACCTGTTCATGATGGGTCTCCTTTACTTCTTAGGATTCATTTACTGGTAATTTAGTAGCCCAAACATCTCCTATAGAGCTTATGGATAGAAGAGAGAAATATGAGACAATGGTCTCTAGGTCATCCTGCTGTGTTCCTGGTGTTCAGGACACACTTGTCAGTCAAGAATTACATACCATGTCACCATCTAAAACAGAGTTTTGTGTTAATGTTTGTTAGTGTATAGGCAGTCTGCTTCTGGGTTGCCTAGTAGCCTATGATGTCATCATGTGTCACCTGCCAGGTGTGTGGCAGATGCTGTTCAACTGCACACGCACAAGCTATAAAAGGACCAACCCACCACTTTGTCTCTCTCGTTTCCTCTCTTGGTCTCTCTGCCTCACTTTCCTTCCTGCCCCCCCCCCCACCATGTCTCTCTTTCCTTTCTCTCTCTCTCTCTCCACCTCTGTCCAATAAATCTCTTTCATATAATATCTGTTGTGTGCGTGGCATAAATTTTAAATGCATACTAACAGTGTTCACTGTTATTTTCTCTCTCTGTGTGTATGTGTGTGTGTGTGTAATAGGCTCAATCAGGATTCAAAATCATTGATGCCAAAATTCTGGTCAAATGTCACTCACTTCATCGGTGATACTCAACTTCTTTCACTATACGAAAATAGGAGAAGATAAACAATAAAGGATGGAAGACTGATTTGGGCTTGTGTTTTTTTAGTCCATGGTGAGGAAGCAGAACATCATGGTGGAAAGCTGGGGGAGCAGAACAAAGCTGCTTTCCTCACAGCAGCCAGGGAGCAGGGAAACCAAAAGCAGTATCCAGTGATGAGACGTTTTTCAAAGGTACTCTCCACTGGTCCACTTTCTCTAAGTCCCATCCTGAGGCCATGACCTCAGGAATCTCTTGATCCAGTTACCCCTCAGCACCACTATAACAGAAGGCCAGTCCGTTAGTCCATCAGCACATGTGTCCTCTAGAGGGACACTTGATAATTTAACTTCAACAGCACCACACACATAGCAGTGCTTAGTAATTATTTTCAGATGAACAAATGATAACATAGCCAGTAACTAAGAAGCCTTTTTTTTTTTTTTTTTTTTTTTTTTTTTTGGCCCTTTCTCTAATTCCGAGAACCAGCTTTCTCTTAACAGGAGGTTGTTTCTAAGGTCCCATTCATACCTACTCAGCCTTCTGGGTCTCAGACTGTGGGTGTGGATAAAGATTAGTGTGATGGGTCTTGGCTAGGATTCTCATATTTTGCATGATAATGACTTCCATTTATGCTGTCTTTGGCTGTTTTTAAAGTACTTGGGCACAGTCTGGATAAATATGCATGGTTTTCAAATGCAGCAGGGCTTAGGAGGAACTCTGATCTGTTCCATTCCTCTTTCCAGCTTGAACAATTCAGGTTGATTTCCAGAGAAATATTTTCTCCAGCTCCCCTCCTATGCAGGGTAGGGCCATTATTTCTCAGTTACTGAATCCTCTTCCTGCTATTTAAATCTGTCTACTCTGCTTCTAACTTTAGTAGGTATTTAGATAAGAACTGAGGTGTTAATGCTTTCCTGGCAAACCCTGAAGGAAGACTTTGCTGTTCTTCTCCTTCCTTTACGAAGGCCAGAGAACTGCTCAGCAATAACACAGTCTGGTTGATACACTTCACCTGAGGCAATCAGGCCATCACCAGCTCAGGCAGTCTGTCCATGGTAGATGCAAACATCCTTCTGCGATTACTGTTTGGACTGAAAATGTTAACAGGGACAGGAAAATGTCTGTTGAACACAACACTGACCAGAAAGCTCTGAATGGTCCTACAGGAACCACAAATTTCCAGTAAGTCAGAGGCACTGGGCAGGAAGATACCAAAGAGTTCCAAGGCTAACAAGTTCCTCGAATATACAGGGTCGGAAGGGAGTACCACAAAACTGGAGACAACATTACAGATAAGGACAAGAAAACCGTTGTGAAAAGAAAGCTTGACTCGAGTTAGCATATGGATACTATAAAGTAAAAGAATCTCTCAGGACTACAAAATGCTGGGGACACTACAGCTGTTAGATGGCAGACATAAAGGTAGAGCATTACAGGGAAGGAATCATTCCAGGGAATAGTTTGAAGCACCTAGGCCAAATGTCAAGGAGACTGCCCATCATCCCTCCGGTCCCAGTTTCCCAGCATTGAATCTTCTTTGGGTTGTCTTAGAAGGGCACTGGTCCAATTGGAAGTGAAAATAAACTGACCTGTAAGCTACTCAGCTTCCCATTGAGACAACAAATGCCTTAGATGGCAGCTGGGAAGATAGAAAAGTTTGTTGGGGGCTCACAGCTTCTGAGGTTTCGCTCAATATGGAAAAGAAGCATAGCACATAGGATGCCAGGGAGCATGTGGAGATCAGAAACCAAACCAAACTACAACAAAACAAAACAAGAATCTCTTACTGCTATCTCATGGCCAGAAGAAAGGACAGAAGCTGGGGTTGCTTCCATGTTCCACCCTTTGCCAACAGAAAGGCCCTAGAGACCCAGGCTTTAACACTCAGGTCTTTCAAGACCAGTCCATATATGAACTGTGTGTGTGTCTGTGTGTATGCACGTGGCATGTGTGTGCATGTTCATGGAAGTCACTCTAGGAGTGCCTTCTTCAGTTCTTCTCCACCTTAATTTTTTCTGATAGGGTCTCTCAGTTAATCCAGTGCTCACTGATTGGATAGACTGGCCCCAGGAATCTCTCCAGCTGCAGCATCCAAGTTTCATTGCATGGGCCTGGGGCTGCAACTGGATCCTCATGCTTGCGTGCCAAACGCTTTACTCACTAAGCTATCTCTCCATCCCTATGTGATACTTTTGAAAGTTTTGACTGGAGTGGATATCTGTATATGTTCCTACAGGTATGTGCATGCAAGCACACATGTGTGGATATGCATGTGGAAGCCAGAGGTCCACGTTAGGTATCTTTCTCATTTGTACTCTACATGTCTTAGAGTTACCATTGCTATGATGAAACGCCATGACCAAAAGCAACCCAGGGAGGAAATAACTTATTTGGCATATACTCCTACACCATTGCTCATCGTTGGAGGAAGTCAGGACAGAAACTCAGGTAGAGCAGGAACATGGAGGCAGGAGCTGATGCTGAAGCCATGGGGGGATGCTGCTTATTGACTTGTTCCTCATGGCTTGCTCAGCTTACTTTCTTATAAAACCCAAGACCACCAACCCAGGGGCTATACCACTTACAATGGGTTGGGCTCTCCTGCACCAATCACTGATCAAGAAAATGATCCCCAGGCTTTCCTGCAGTCCAATCTTATGCGTTTTCTTAATCAAGGTTCCCTCCTCTCAGGTGTCTGTCTATAGCTTGTGTTAGTTGACATAAAACTGGCCAGCATATCACTTCACTTTTTTGAGATACAAACTCTCACAGAACATGGAACTCATCTGGTCAGCTAGGCTGGTTGGCCATGGAGCTCCAAGACCCTACCTGACTCTGTCTTCCCAACACTAGAATTACAGGAACACCCACTGTGCCCAGCTTTTATGTGGGTGTGAGGAATGGAACTCGGGTCCTCATTCTTGTCTAGCAAGAACTTTACCAACTGAGAGATCTCTATAGCCCTTTAGCAACCACCGTTGTGTGAGAATTTGACAGAGAGCATTCTTGAAGCATCAGGCTTGAAAGATTTAATAGTAAGCACAGAAAATAACCAGAGAAAACAACAGTCTGTGTATAGGAATGAAGATGCAGCCACAAAGACAACTCAATTTGGAGCCAACACCAAAGAGAAGCAGGATGTTTGGAGATGGTTCCATTAGGAAACTCCAAGTAGGTTTGCTGATTTTTTTTTTTTTTATGAGATGACTCTGTAGAGATTTTTCTCTAATTAAATGAAGAGAAACATGGAAACATCGGTGTCTAACCCATGGCAGGCAACCCCCTCCTCTTCTTCCCTAATCCAAACTGTCCATCTCTTTCGACTCTTGCCAGGTCTCCCCTAAGGAACGGAGGTGACTTGGACAATGAAAGGGCAAGGGAAGTCTCTAGCATCCCCTCCCAGGTGGCACAGAAGTACTTCAACATCTCTACAGTACAGTGTCTGTCTTGCTATTAATAATTGGCTCATGGACACGATGTACAGTATTATCCAGATCTTCCCTTCCCAAATGATCAACCATCCATATGGCTGTTTACTTATCAAGGTCACTAGGATGGGGCATCACCATCTCAACTAACTGGAAAGACTCCAAGCAGAAAGTGGGACTCAAAGAGGGAGGGTAATCATAGGAGGAAAACCAGCTGGGCTCCCAAAGCCTGGGGAGTGCGCTTGGTAAGTGTGTTTGGCTCCAGATAAAAAGAACTTGCAAGATTCTGCCTTTTAAACTGTGGGAGCAGTGTACTCCTGCAGCAGGAGCATGCTCCCTGACCCCGCACTTTGCTCCAAGTTTTGGCTTATTGGCATACAGATAGGGAGTCGGGCTTTTTTTTTCTAAGTGAAAAATTCTCACTTTGCCGTATTAATTAATCTTTTGATTTTTCTGATGAAATGAAAAGCTCAATCAAGAAGCACAAGTTCTAAATTTAACTGGTGAAAGAAAGTTAGTCCTATATTAAGGGATTACCACCCTCGAAGAGCCGTGGATAACAGCCTGCTGGCCCCAGGCAGGTGCCATCTTAGCCTCTCAGCTCTTTTCATTCTTTCCATTGTAAAACCCAAAGCGGTGGTACTTATCTAAAGAAGGGTGTGTGAATGAAATCAGTTCATATTCAAGGAACGGGTTTTACATAGTGAAATGTGACATTAGAAAAAAAAAAAAAAAAAAAAAAAGAGGCCAGGGTTGGCTCATGTTGGCGAAGAACTACTCTAAGCTGATCTAAGCGCGGCCTCTAGACAGCCACGTAATGGCTGGACCCAGTGGCTTGTGTCTGTAACCTCAGCACCCGGGGCTGAGAGACTGTCGGGGGAGGGGAAAGGAGCATCCCTGGAAACTCACTGGCCAGTCAGCCCAGCTAAATCAGTGAGCTCCAGATTCGGTCAGAGACCCTGTCTCAAAAAAATAAGGAACGCGCGCGCACACACACGTGCACGAATGTAGACAGGAACACATACACCACACCACCCACCCACCAATATTGGAAATATTCACTGTGAAGGCATCCCAGATGAATACTAATGAAAATTATCACAGACAAGACGCTCTAGGGAGGGAATAATTTAACTCACATGTTTGGATCTTATACACTAAATTAGATCAGAAGCCAGAAAACAGTACTCAGCCAATGGTCAGTTGTCTCAGCAAAAAAAGCATTTTGGGTGTGGGGTACATGGGGTAGTACTACTGGGCAGAGAAGCTTTTCCACGTTGATTGTCATAGATTTTTCAGACAACAGGAGCTTTCAAGGGCAGAAGAGAAATCTTTGGGTGAACTTAGGAGTTTTAAGCCCATGTGGGTTCTCCTCATGTTTCCATGTCTTGTTTCCTGGCATCTGAGATCTTCCTATTTAAACTGCCCAGCAATGTGGAAATACATCTGTAAGTACTGAGGAGCTGTGCCAGCATTGCCCAGGGAGACTTTATACACATGGCTCCAATGACTCAGGCTCAGCTCTAGAGGCTGGGACAGCTTGCAAGCCCTGCTTGTCTTAGGTCACAGTTGACTCTTCAGACACCAGTGACTTGAACATCTCAGAACAGGTTCTGCTTTCTGCTTAACTCCTCAAAAGCATTGGTGCCAATGAAAAATACATGACTGAATAAAACACACTGAAACATTTAAATGCTAGTCTTAGTGATACTCAGTTCTGGAAAAAATTTTGGTGAGTGGTCACTGCTTTGCCCTTTAGAGTAACATATTAGTTGGACATGGGGATAGATTTTGTTTAAATCTTCTTTATTCCATTCCTGGAAATCAGTTTCATTATTAGTCATGGGCAAAAGTCACTTCTTTTTCAGAACTGCCAAAGGTTGCCTTTCCTGGTAGCCTGACTTTTTAATGGCTTTCCTAAGCAATATAATGACCGTTTTGTTCTTCATCTCTGCTGTCAGTAGACCACCCCTCACCTGAAATACTAGATTGTGTTCATTTGCATCCTCAGTATGCTTTTAAGAAAGGATTTGTTTATTTATATTTTGTGTATATGAATATTTGCCTGCGTGTATGTAAGTACACCCCACGCATGCCTGGGACCCATGGGAGTCAGACAATGGCAGCCACCCCCCTAGAATGGTAGATACAGGCAGCTGGAAGCCACCGTGTGGGTTCTGGGAATTGAACCCCAGGCATCTGGAAGATCAACAAGTGCTTTTAACCACCTGCCATCTATCTCTCTATCACTCCTCAGGATACTTTTTAAATAGTGGCCTAGTGAAGAGACAGGAGTGAGGAGGAAGGCACTGAAGAACAGTTTAGAAACACACACAGACACAACACTTTAGTGTTCCGTATGGAAGCCACTGACTTCTGTATTCAGTCATTTCTTTCCACTCACCATTGCGTGATTAGTCCATGATGGAAAGAATTCATCAAGGCCCTTGGGATAAACCAGATTCCGATCGTAGAAAAAGAGGGCCCAGAACACCAAAAACACAAACTGGAAAGGAAACACAAAGACACCATTATTGGGGTTGTTTCTCATCACAGGTTTCTAGGCTAACAAAGGAAACAGCAACATAAAAAACGATGGCAGTGTGAAGGATATCGTATGTACATTTTATAGACATAAAATAAAGGAGGAAACGCTTATTGTAACACAGCTGTATCCTGGTTCTCCAGGGATTCTTCAATGAGTGCAATGTGTTAGAAAGCAAAGATGGAGCAGGGTGTGATGGCTCAAAATGTTAATCTCAGCACTTGGGAGGCAAAGGCAGGTAGATCTCTCTGAGTTTGAGGCCAGCCCGGTCTATAAAGTGAGTCCAGAGCAGCCAAGGCTACACAGAGAAACCCTGTCTAGAAAAAACACCCCCCCCCAAGGGAAGCAACGATAGTCATCATGGCAGGCAGAGAAGACACACGTAAAGATGCCTAGACTACAAGTCCTTCCTTGTTATCAATGATCTATCTCTTTCTCATCTGAGAGTGTGTGTGCGATATGTGTGTTTGCATATATATACTTGACGCCCTCCTGGCTTTAAGAAGTCATGGTAAAGAACAACAGGAAGGCTTACAGTGGAGCTAAGCGCTGGATTATTTGTAAGAAAAATGGACAGACTCCATCATTCCTTTTAGACCTTTGAACTTTAGAAGATTTCCGGAGCGTGGAGGTGGAGGTGTTCCACAAAGAAACCTGGGATGCTAAGCTCTTGTTTCCTCTGAGCTCTCATCAGAAGTGGAGAGTTTCACTCTGCCTTTAGTTTTGAAGTCTCAGAGCCACAGGAAGCACTGACAAGAGGAATCCCAGGCCCACTGCACAGCCGGCAGGTGTGGTCTCAGTCTGTTTCAGTCTGAGCTAGGTGACTGGAAGTGTGAACGATGGACTAGCAGTGTGGGCAGCACTGGAAAACAAGCCTCTGCTAAGACGCTGCTTGCTTTGCCTGACTTCTGTCCCCTGGACACGCTGAGGGTAGCCCCTGCCCCAGGCTCTGCACTGGGCTGTCATTCTCTCCTGATTTGTGTTTTCTGTGGACCAACTTGGAGGTCTTATGTCTTTTATTTTTTTACAAATTTTGTATTTGATAGCTTTCCGGATTTATAGAAAGGAAGTAGATCATCTTTCCCACCTAGGGCTCTCCTTCCTGTCATCATGATGGAAACCAGGCCGTCCCAGTCATATGATTATCCTTCAGCCTTCCCAAGGATACCACAACCCACAGATGCTCAAGTTTTCTATATGAAATGGAATCATATTTTTATAGGACACATATATTCCCCCTGTGTGGGCTAAATTTGGCAGAGACTGCTTATAATATCCAGTACGATGTAAATGTTACATCATTGTTATAAGTATTTGAACTTGATTTTTTATTCATTTGTCAAAAATTTTAGATTCGTACTTAGTTGGAATTGTGGGTGCCAAATCCACAAACATGGAGAGCTGATTGTATTTTGATTAAACTTTCCCACCAGACAGCAACAAGAACCAGGCTCAAAACCTTCACACAGATAGAAAGTTAATGATGAGCTTCTCTGTTGTGTACCCTAGACCTGGTACCCTAGACCTACTGATCAGTGTGGTCAGTCCCAGACAGGAAGTTTACGGAAATGTAGATGCTCTGGTTACAGTCCCTAGTCCCCAGACAACCTTGCTGTTCCAGGAGAAGGATCCACCCATTGTACCTGATGATGATGTTGGATACGCATCTGGGCACTTACTGTGGAGATGGGAAAAGCCAAGGTGGTAAAGAGGAGGTCTCTGAAGGATGTGATGAACTTGATGTCTTTACTTCCTATGACTCTTTTCAGCACGTCATCCAGGCAGGCGACCCCAAAGAAAATGGTCTGCAAGAGCTAAATTCATTACAGCAAATGAGCATTTTCATTGACTTTAATTAACACGCCCTTCGCTGGTGTAAAACTGCAGCCCCCTGGGGGCCATGCTGCTTTTAGAAGGAGGGGACGTGGGGTTGTTTGGGTGGAAAGCCACCTCAAGGGCTGGGATTCCAGCTCACTGGGCTTTGACCTTGCACACTGAAACCGATTGAGGAAATTCATTCAGGAGATAATAGTGTGTACAGTGTTGAGTCTAATGGTCTTCGGCTAAAACGGAAGGAAAATAGAGTTTAAAGGGAGAGTGTAATGAGGTGTGTGGCATGGCTGTACCGAGGTAAGAACCACATATACAGCTCAAGGTGCAACGCCGTGGTGGTGCGGTCAGGAGTCCTTTCCCAGTCAAAGGAATGGCTACCTCGAAACATGTGTGCAGATCTTCAGCACTCATGTAAAAGCAGGGTGTGGAGCAGCATGCTCTGTAACTCCAGCACTGTGGGGTGAGGGCAGATGCAGGTGAACACCTGAAATCACTTGCTGGTTAGCCTAGGCAGTGGTGAGCTCTGGGATTAATGAGAGACCCAAATGAAGTTGACCTCTGGCCTCCACACATATGAACATGCACATACATATATGGGCATGTGTGTGTGTAGGTTAAATACCTCGAACGAGCAGATCAGAAAAACAAACACTGCATGCACACACACACACACACACACACACACGAATGCACACACTGAACACTCACTAAGAAATCCGTAATGAAGGTCATGGGCACTGGGATAGAGCTCTGTCCTGTTCCAGGAAAGTGCAGATCATGATGCCACAGTCCTCAGAGTGAGAAGCCAGTGCAGGCCCTTGACCTAAAGGGGCTGCCTGGAGGCCTTAAAGAGGCAATCTGACAATTGGAGGGATTCAAATCATGGGATACAGGAAGCAAGGCCTGGAGTGCTGGCAGCCACTGAGCTCTGTGAGGTCCCCGAGGCAAGGCAAGAGAGAAGCAGAGCCTTTTCCACTCAAGACTGAAGGTCCCAAATGCTTGGTGCTAGAAGTGTTTTGGATTAAGGATTCCTTATCCAGATATTAGAATATGGACACATAATAGAAACAAGACTCAGACGCACACACACAAAATGTACTTATTTGGTATGTTCACCTCTTTAAAAGAGCTTGAAGGTGACTTTATCCCCTATTCGGTAATTTTGTGCATGAAATCAAGTTATACGGTGTGAAATATTATATCTGCGATGTCATACTTGTGACTGAGAAGCTTGGATTTTAGAACCTTCCAAGTGTCAGGTCTTTAGATTCAGGCTGCTAACCCCACAGTATGTAGCCTGGAAGTCAAGCCTTATGTGGTCTTGGTATTTTGTACAGTGTCATGGTTGCTAATTTAAGGCCTGGTGGGTTGCTGACGAAACAGAGATGGGATTGCATTTGAAGTATGTTTGCCTCAGGAGTCATCTCTGTTCTTAGACATTCTGTATTGGCATGTGAAGGGCAGTTGGAGTCTAGCCTAGAGTATGAGATAGGAAATTTATGGAGCCGAGGGAGCTGGGTTAATAATTGATCCAAAGTGGCTGTTGGGAAACAGTGTCTGAAGTCTAGACTTGGGCAAAGATCTAAAGTTGGCTTCGGGACACTCCCTGGGCTGAGGCTTGGAGTGGGAGGAGAGGGAACTAGAAGCCGTGTCCTTAGACTCGTGGCAAGTGGACTGCCCGGAGCTTCTCAGAAAGCCATGCTCAGGCTTTGGGATCACAGTCCCTGAAAGATGGCACACTGGGGATTTTTAAAGAAGCACTCTGCCAAGTGTGGTGGCACACGCCTTTAATCCCAGCGCCCAGGGAGGCAGAGGCAGTTGGATCTCTGAGTTTGAGGACAGCCTGGTCTACAAAGTGAGTCTAGGACAGCCAGGGCTACACAGAGAAACCCTGTCTTGAAAATCAAAACAAAACAAAACAAAAGTTAAAGAAGCATTCTAAGGGATCCTTGTGTGTATAGAGCTCTCTGGACTAGACACACTCCATTCGTGTATCTTTCTGAGGCCTCAGACCTCCAACAGCTGACTTTTGGTCATGGCCTGCTCCATGTCAGACTCGCGGCTCGCTTTTAATTCCCCAAACTCCTCGTGATGTGCTGGCATTAACCTCTCAGCCCCATCTTAAAGGAAAAGGGGGTAAAGAGAGATTAACAAGCTTGTTCCAAGTCCCGAGGCTTTAAAGCCTGATTCTTGAGCCATATTTGAGAAACATTGGATTTCTTTCTTGAGCAGGTCTCACAAAATTCTGCCAGAGGTCAGAGGAGAAATGATTCTACATGACTGAGAGAATAAAATACAACATAAAAACAAACAAACAAAAAGCACACCAAAAAACAATGCCCAGTTAATGGGCCTGAGGGTGCAGCCCAAGTATTGGAGGTTATAAATCTTCCAGGGTTGTTTTATTTTCTTTTGGGGGGTGAGTGATGGTGGGTGGTGGGGGAGGGGGGCACGTGTAGGTGATGGGAAGGAAAATTAGGTCCTTATGCTTATGCTCAGGCACCTCACCAGCTGAACCTTCTCCCTGGCTGCATTCCTGGATTATCCTGACCCTACGTAGCTGAGACCGAAGCCCACCTGCCTAGGAAACCCTCCTCTTGGAAATGCAGAGCAGGTGGTTTCAGAGAGACATGGCTGGGAGGAGAAAACCTAGGTAGTCAGTCCTGGGAGGTGGAATGAAATTGCTAAGAGAGCTTGACTCGGGGACAAAGGCTAGAAAGTTTCCTCCTGTAAAGCAAGGTAGCGAATGCAGATTCAGGAGAAAACAGAGGCTCGGTCAGTCACAGGGTTCCTTGAGGAAGAGGAGGCTTCCCAGCAGCAGAGGGTGTGGGAGAGAGGGGGAAGAGGGGGAGAGCCTCAGTTCTAAATGCCACGCAGAGGTCCCCTCCAGAATGTTTATCTGTACTGGCGGTGCCCTTGGCACTGAGCCCAAGAGCTGTAGAATTCTTGAGTGTGCAGTCGTTTGCATCAGAAGTTATGTCTTCCTCCCTCTCCTTCCCCCACCCACACAGCCCTCAGCCCCAGTTCCGCTTCCAGACATTCTGGCCACTGCAGCACTTTGCTGCCTTAGTTTGCGGAAGCAACCCTGGGTCCTGGGCTCTGCTGAGCAACACAGCTCAACAGATTTTCCGCTTCCAGACATTCTGGCCACTGCAGCACTTTGCTGCCTTAGTTTGCGGAAGCAACCCTGGGTCCTGGGCTCTGCTGAGCAACACAGCTCAACAGATCATCCTCTGGCTCTGTGCTCTTTGAGAGGTTGCCTCTACCCACAGAGTGAAATCCATACTACCCAATGTCCTTTGGTCAAAGCTTCTTCAAGTCACAGGGAGTCGAGCCCACCCTTTTCCTTGCCCTTTTCAGCCACGGAATGTGGAAATCAGATTGAGGAGGAAAACATATTACTCAGCCCCTCTGAGTTCATCCAAACAAATTGGCTCCCCTACTGTAAATGTGCCAGTCACCTCTCCCCCTCCACCCCCAGCTCACACATCATTTTGCAGGCATACGCCACACTGGCATCTCCAGGCTCCAACTTAGTGATGCCACTGATCTGAGTGCTGACATGACACATCAGGGCCAACAACGAATACTTGGACAGAGGGAGGTCACACATGGTGCCAGAGAGGAAGGCACTAGGGTGCTGCCGAGGCAGACACAGGCTAGAGCAGGGTGGAATGGGGCCACATCGGATCAGAGCCGGAGGAGAAAGAGCATGAGAAGCCAGGAGTTCTAGGGTGTCTTGGGGCTGTCAAGGGTACACTTGAGTCAACTCAGGTCATGGATAGTGATATGCTCACCCACCGAGGAAAAAATAAGACAGTGTTCACACACACAAACACATACGAGTCTTGAGGGGTGTTGAAAGCACATTTGGATCACTTCAAATGGTCATCCAGATGCATAATGACCTGTTCACCCAATATCCTGGGACCCTGGCTCCCAGAAAAGCAGGCTTTACGGTGTCCTGTTGATCAAAGTGTATTCATAGCTGATGCTTTCTGATTCATCGTTTCTACTGGCTCGTCCCTGATTCTACTGCAATGGAATGTTCTGGGCCTTTCCATGAAATTCTGCTGCTCTAAATTTGTTAGCTGTCTTTTGTTTGTGTTGCTAGCTAACAAACTTATGACCAGTGACAGAGCTGAATTTACATTTTTTTAAAAAAAATAACTAAAGTAATTTAAAAGAAAAAAAAAACTGTTGCTGAAGGATATGTAGTTTATACATTCCAAGTCTTTACAAATACACAAGGATCTTAAAGTCATGGAAACTTACCCTCTCTAAGCCATCAAGTTTTTTTCCTTGCCCTAAAGCCAAAACCCTTTTAAACAACCCTAGGAAATGAAAATTTCTTCCATTAAAAAAAATAATAATTCCAGAGAGGGAGATTCCACAAGTTCCCCGAACAAGACATTAAGACTCCTGCCGGATGAGTCAAGCAACCCAGTGCCAAGCTCAAGGCTCCGGACCTGACTCTGCCACACTGGGACTTTCCTTTCCCTTCCGTCAGCCTGATGCAACTGTCAAAGAGAAAGACAATTCCAAAATGAGAGAGAATATGGGGGCTAACTGGGGTACGCGTTTTATCGGGGGGTGGCTGTTGAGGGAGGCAACATCAATTTTCTCTACCGGTGAGCTCCCTGATTGGTTATCCAATTTCAGGTGTTCAGCCCTAAGCAGATGATCAGGTGAATTTGCTGACTTGGTAGAGTGTGGGTGTAAAACAGTGATGACTGAAGATGCCCTGCACTTGAAAGGAAGTGGCCGTGGACATGGGAGAGGGGGAGGGGGAGCAGGAGTGATAAAAGTATGTCAATACAGTGCTCATATCTAAAAATCTCACAAAATTACAGCCAGATGTGGTGGCACATGCCTTTAATCCCGGAACTCGGGAGGCAGAGGCAGGCAGATCTCTGTGAGTTCAAAGCCTGCTGGGTTTACAAAGTGAGTCCAGGATAGCCAGGCCTCTGTTACACAGAGAAACCCTGTCTGGAAAACAAAAAAACAAAAAACAAAACAGAAAAACAAAACAAAACAAAATAAAACTCAAAAATTAAATGAAAAAAGATCAACTTAAAACAACAACAGAACTCCCCTGAGATAAACAAGAGAGTTTAACAGTCAAAACCAGGTGCACAAATAATGTAAAGAACACAATTTGGAAAAATGAGGAGAAAAATGGAGAAACCAAGAGTATTGTAGGATATGTTGGTTAGAAGTGTAAGAAGCCTTGGCCAAGGCTGTGTAGCTGATGACGAGGGCTTTCAAATAGCAGTAGGATTTCCTGGGATAGAGCGTCCTTCAGGTGGACTGACTCACAGCTATGTTCTGGTTACCAGTTCATTCAGCCAATATTTCTGGAGTTCCAGTTAGGGACCCAGAACTGTATTAGACATAGTACAGACCAGGACTGGCTCTATGTCAATGTGCTTTTACTGGGAATAAGGAAGAAGGAAAGAGAAAAAGGGAAAGAGGTGGAGGTGGAGGAGGAAGGAAGGAACACTTTCTGTAAGTTGGTGTTTGTGAATTGGAGGCCAGGATGAGAGGGAGACAGTGTGTGCCTCCGAGATGTGCCTGTAGGAAACTCATTGCAGATAATACTCTTCAAGTATCAGTAACAGGGTGGGGGAAGGATTGGGGGCAGAGCAGATGCTAGAGGAGCTCTCCTTTTGAGCAGCCCTGCAGAGTCCTTCCGCAGCCCCAGGGAAGGAGCTAAACCCTGTGGAGGCAGCCTCCTGTTGAGGGCGCTTCTGGAAGGAAAGATCACCTGTGACCCGTCAGAAGCCCACACACCATCTGGGAGTTGTGGAATGAATCTCTCAGCTCTGGGGAGGTGGGAGGATGTGCTTTCCTCGGTGCCACTCAGGAACAAATCGAGATGTAGAAAAGTTAGGTCACTCAGAAATCACACAGTAAGTAAGTAGACAGCCATTGCTCTCTCCCCAGAAGCCAGGCTTCCCATCACAGATCTCTCCACTGGGTTTAAAAAACTTATCAAAATGCTGGCTACTCAATAAATTCTAGGTGATTTATTTGGGTGCTGGTGATGTCCTTTCCCTCTGTGCTATCAGACCTAATCCCTTCAGGTACCCAAGAGCTGTGTCAGTAGCTGTTCATCATCCTTGCAAACAACATCAAGCCTTGTGTCTTTTGGACCCTGGAAAGCTAAAGAGCTTCACAAACTAAGATCTAAATTCAGTGATGGAAATCATGGGTTTTCCTCTAGGTACCAAAACGGGTACTGTAATATAAATAGAACCCCACCTTTCTACTGTTTATAGGCTGCCTTGGACTTTGTGCCAGCAGGGAGAGGGACTTCTTTTTCTCTAGCCCTGACTCATCCTCTCTGAGGACATTTGCAGTGACATCACATTGCTGTCATCCCAAGAGCTTAAGGATCATGAGGTTTGGGCAGCTTTACAAGATGGGAGGGGAGGAAAGTCACGTGTCTGTTAGTGAAAGATGTGGGCAAGATGGGGGTAGACTCAGAATCTCACCTGGTGGCTCCTAAAAGTGAGAGAATGAACCTGCACAGCAAGAAGCTCCCTGCCTTTACTAGTAAGTGTCCCTTAGAAGCAGGGACAGTTCTTGGATGAAAAGTGAGAGATGGAGACAAGGAAGCACACTTGTGGAGGACTTGGGTACTTCGTGGGCTGAGCTAGCACAAGCAAATTAAAATTGTGCATAGGTTGGTCTCCATGCTCAGCTGTCAAGTCTTCCTCACATGGTAGTATTGGAGAGGAATTTTAATTCAGAACATGGCTGTTCTGGCAAGAGATCACATCCTTCTAGATCTGTGTGATTCGGCTGGAATACAAACACATCTTTAATCCAGGAGACAGAGGTAAGCAGATCTGAGGTCAAGGCCAGCCTGGTCTGGAGCAAATTTCAGGTAAGGACAAACTTAGGTCCAGGCACAGTGTTACAGGCCTTTAATCTCAAACAATGAAAGTAAAGTTAGTTTGTAGAAGGAAGCACCCTTATTTGAAAGTGATGCCTAATTCAGTGGCAGAAAAGGTGATGAATCAGAGAAAAAATTGACAGAGTAGGATATGCCCAACTCTCATGAGCAGAGAAAAGGGAAGCTACTTAAGGGGCAATGCAGTAATAGAGGGAGGAGGCAGTTTTACTGGGAGAATTTTATAGAAAGACAAATTGTAGAGAGAGAATAAGCTACACAGAGGTAAAGACAGAATGAGCCAGAAGATTAGAAAAGATTTCTGGATTTAGTTTGAGGCTAAGCAGAACAATTCAGAGGCTGAGAGAAAAGCCAGATTGAATAAGTCAGCTGGGAAAGGAGTTTGAGCCAGAACAGCTGAGTTGAACCAGCTAGCCCAGAGCTCAGTAGGAACAAGAAAGGGTGAGCTTATTAAGCAGTAAATCTCAGGCTTAAAACATTCTATGCCTAGGTTAGATTATATGGAGGCTAGAATTTTCCAGAACTAGGCTTTGGTTAGTAGACAGAGGCGATAATTCTCCAGATGACAGTTATGACAGGTGAATAAAAGTTCCTTTTACATAGGACTCACACTCTCTGCTTGAATCTGAAGCTGTACCTCCCTAAAATCCCCAGTTTCTCAACAGACATCCTCTTCTAGCTAAACGACAGAGAGTAGAGTGTGGAGAGGCATGCACAGGAACTGTGTATGTACTGTGCATGTAGTGAGTAGTGGCTGGCTTTCATCCAGATCCATCACCCACTAAGAACTGGTTGAGGAGACCTGTGTCCCACCAAGTCACTGTGTCCCACACTATCCATCTCTGTCAAACGCAGGATAACTCCGAGCTCCACATCTCCCTTCTATCTTCAATCCTTTTCTGCTTCCACCGTGTTGATGGCCTTCTAAGAGTATGGCCATGCTGTTAGCTTTTATTTTCTTGTCTACTTCACAAATGTGGGAATGAACAACACAGAGTCCTTAGCTCTGGGTCACAGGCGATGAGCAGTAGGACTGAGGAACCATACCACAGACACAAACACTCCTCTCTGGGGCCAGCTCTCTGTCCTGTCAGCTGTTCCCACCCCCTCCACCTTTCTCTTCTTACCTAGCATCCCTCTACCAGCCACCAATCCTCTGGCAGCTTCCATGGATTCCTCTGGGACTCCCTGGGGGCAGTTTCAGGAGGAAAATGGCACAATTCTCTGAAAGCTGACTTGTAATAAGACAGGCTTTGTTATTCAACATCGACACAGACGTGCACTCAGCCAATAAGAAGTTAGAGATGTCTGAGAGGAAAGGTGGGCCAGACTCAGAAATGACACTCGTTTTCTTTCATATAGAGGTTCTAGATAGATGTTACCGTTTCTATATGTGGGCTGGTGCCTCTAGACCACAAAACTAGAGAGGAGACTATGAAACAAGGAAAAAGAGGCCCTAGGGAGGAAGAAGAAAAAAGAAAGTAAAATGGTGTCTGTGACATGAAGACAGAATGGGGCTACTACGAACAAATAGGGGTAGGAGGACAGAGGAAGAAAGTACAGGTGGGAATCAACAAAGATCCGATCTGTATGAAACTTCCACAAGACCCATTTTTGTCTGTATGAAAACATGAAAAAAAAAACGCATAGAAGATTAACATGACTAACAAAGCATATTACAAAGCATTAAAATAGTTATGTTTGGTTAACCAAAATATATATGCAATTGCTGCTACGTTATGGGCTACAGACAGGGCTTAGCGGTTGAAGAGCATTTGCTGCTCTTTCAGAGGACTCGGGTTCTGTTCCCAGTTCCTACATGATGGTTCAAAACTGTCTATAACTCCAGTTCTGGAAGATCTGACACCCTCTTCTAGTCTCCACAGGCACTGTATACCCACAGTACATATACATACATGTAGGCAAACAAGAAAAACCTCGTACATGTAAAATAAAATATATTAAAAATTACAATTCCTGCTAAGTTAGGTTGGATCATGTTGAAGCAAAATAAACATGAGTGTTAGGATGAATTGGGAGGCCTCTGTGGTCTGATCAGTCTATTCCATTAAAATACAAAACAGCTAAAAACTAATAGGTGTAAATGAACACATGAGACCTCAAGAGGTATTGATTTTGAGGCTCAGCCATTTATTAAGCTATTTGAAAACTAGCCTTGGATGGTTTCCCTAAAATATACTCAATCCATGTCTGTCAGCTGGAGAACATTCTGTAAAGTTATGCCTTCAGTGCACAGAGTAATGAGTACTCCTTTGCTACATGCTGGGTCCAGAAGCAGCCTGAAAAAACTATTATTCAGGAAAGCAGAAACTTAGCATGTCTACAGCAGACCAAGGGAGCAGAGTTCTGGCATGTGATGCCCTGTGCCCTGATCTCATGGTGGACATAACAGTGAATTGTATGTGACTCAGATGATAAGGGCCTATGAGGCAGAAATGGTTTGGAACTCTGGTTCAAATGTTTTTTTTTACATTCACTTAAAGGTGAGGGAAAGGTCTAGAAAACAGTTCTGCTCGTGGGATTTCAAGCGGTCTGTGGAAGCCTATGGAGGAAGCAAAATGGTGAATAGAGGAGTTTGGGGGATATTGGCAGAGAAATGAGGAAGGAAGCCTGAAGATAAAACTAGTAAGACAAAAGCGTTTCTCTAAGGGACACTAACTTTCCTGGGAAGAAGGGGGCCTGAGAGGTGAGGGTTTATTTTGTTGTTGTTGTTGTTGTTTTCCATTTGTTTTTCCCAAAAAATGCTATGATGTTTAAAAGAATTCAAGAAAAATAAAAAAGAGCTCCAGAAGATCAACCTGGAGTCTGAGTGTTGTAGGGGCGGTGAGTACTTTGTCTAGGAAAGGACAGTGCAGAGCTAATGTGGTCCTCTGATGAATGGGATGAGGGAGGCAGGAAGTTTGGGAAGGGAGAGGTGGGCCCAACAAAAAGTAAAACAAATGGGATTTGGTTTGGTGGCTAATTCTCGGGAAAGGCAGGGAATGGGATAAACTAGAATATGATCTGGGCTCTGAGACACTCATTAAGTACATGCTCAGTGCTCAGCCTGACTACCTGAGTTCAATCCTCAGGACCCAAATGGTGGAAGGAGAGAGCTGACTCCTGAAAGCTGTCCTTTGACCTCTTACCCACGCATCATGGTACGTGTGACCCCAATACACATACTCGTACACACATGTACATGTAGTAAAAGTGTTGTAATTGTATGAAAACACCAAACTATGATATACCAGTAGACAGAAAATGAGGAGAGGAAATGGCATTGAAAGCTAGAAGGTCATGAAGCTACATGATAAGTCTGTCCTGCTCTGCAGTTAACGTGTGATAGAATAATCTCTCAGAATCATCAGAGCTTGAGTTTGATCAAACATGAATAGACACATGCCACTACCCCACCCCAGCCCCCAATTTACCCAACACAGATAAAAATCTCATCATTTTATACTTACAGTGTTCTTAGAGTTCCACAAAAATCAGTCTTTGCTTTCTTTCCTCATTATTCGATTTTTTTCCTCATAAAATCTCAAGACTGAAACAGCCAACTTGACACTTTCTGACACAAGAGAGCTGTGTCCAGAACTCAAAACATTCAGGCCAATACCAAGAGGGAAGGGAACAGTGCTAAAAGGGCCTCCTCAACCTGAGCTCAGCACGTCTGCCCACTCGGCATCTCACCATCTTTTCTGACCCTGCATCTGCTCTGGTTACAACATGAGGAAAATTACTCTGATGATTCTGAGAGATTATTATATCCTGATTAGCATACTCTGATCACAGGGCCAGAGAGAGAGCATGGTTCATGAGGATATCTGGCTGCTCCTTCCTAGAACCCAGGGTCAGTTCCTAGCACCGACATGGCAGCTCACGGTCATCTCTAACTCTACTTTCAGGGGATCTGACGCCCCTGTCTGCTCCCATAGGCACCAGACATATATGTGGTACCTGTACATGTGGGCATATGTGGTGCACATAACATAAAAATAAATCCTGAAAATAAGATTTTTTTTTCAGCTTCCTGAAACCAGATGCATTTATGGAACTGTGTATTTTTATTGTTTTGTTTGTTTGCTTGGGCTGTCCTAGAACTCTTGTTTCTCTGTAGATGAGGCTGGCACCAAACTCAGAGATCTGCCTGCCTCTGCCTTCCAAGTGCTGGGATTAAAGGTATGCATCACCACCACCCAGCCGAACTGTGTATTTTAGCAACAACAATATTCTCCAATGTCAATCCTGGTCTGAAGTTACATTTTAACTTTTTTTTTTTTTCCCTCCCATTCATTAAGACTTTGTTCAATAGCCCAGGTTAGTAAGACAGGAGGCAATCAAGTTATAAGTTTGGTTTTAAAATAGTCAAAACTGTGTACTGGCTGTTGGCTCCGGTGATGTCTCCTTTCAGATGGAACTTGAGCCTATAAAAAATTGTAGTGGGAGAGGAAGGTGCCAAAATGTGTTTGCTTTTCTTGGATAAATCTGTGAGTCGGTGTGTGCTGTCAAATGACATTATTCCTCCATTGGAAGTCACACTTCCTACACAACATTCTACACTCTGACTTCTTTTCACAGACTTTCCCAAGCAAGGTTCAAAATCTCTCTTGTGTTTTGTACTCAAGCCTGTGGTCCCTCAGTTGGGCTCCGAGAGTCTTTGTAAAAAGAGCATTTAACAATTAAACACCCCAGGAGCTAGAGTTTCCAAACTGAGTTCCTTAGAGCAAATTGCTAAATACCAGGGGAAGCCCCAAACTCACCAGGCCTGAGGAGAGAAGACATACAGAGGACTAGTGCTTAGTAAAGTGGCATTGGAAAAAGCTCTCACACCACTGCTGATAACTTGGTTCCAGACCCAGACTTACCAGATTAAGGATTGTCAAGTACTTTGAATGTACACCACCATCGTGGAATTCTTTTAACTTCTCATTATCCTTCCCAATGTTTGGGATGTAATAACTGAGGAAGATGTACCAGTTCAAAACAAGGAAGTGATATATACAAGTGGTTGTCTTGGTCATGGCTGCCGTGGATTGAAGCAGTCTGCCTGTCCTCTGCTTTCCCGAGGAGTCCTGGGAGTCACTGCTGCACTTTGTCCAGACTGCGGAGCTGTGGAAACAAAGCCCTCTGGGAATGAGTTTCAACACAGGCTGGGAGTGTGCTTCTCCCTTAGGTACCTTTCCTTACAAGCTTTCAGATAGCTGTGTTTAGATAACCAACAGCTTGTGCCCATTTCAAAACAGGGTTTTGAGGAGAGCAACAAACAAGAGCCACATTTCAAACAGGGCGTAAGCCCCTCTGAGTGCCATCTCGGTGAAAGGCCATGCCAATGTTCCTCCTTTCCATCTGGTCACAAAGGTCACAGGTAGCAATGGTGCCACTTTCAAAGAATGAGATGTTCTTTTTAAACCAGGAAGTAAAGACTTGGATGTGTTTATAGCCGCAAGAAAGATAAGGAAACTGGGTGTGGTCATTGTGAAATGTCTGAGGCATTATCAAGCTTGAAAAAGCCTTTGATCCTCTAGGAACAGACCTAAGGGAGTCTCTATTGCCCCGCCCTTACACTAGAGAACTAAACATGTCCAGACATTCCATCACCACAGCATTTCTGTGCCCAGAAGGAAGGAGCATAGTAATACAACTGTGGCCAGAAAACCAGCATACCTGAGTGTAGAGATGCCTGGGGGAGCATGGGGTAGGGGGAAGCAAGAGCCTCTGTCGTACCCTGGGGAGTACAAGAACTAATTGGATTGGGAGAGCAAAAGACAGGACCCTACCTCCGCCTGTGCAGAAGGGGACTTAAGGAGAACTGCAAGTGTCGTGCCTTGTGACGTCACTGGTCTGTTTCCCTGGGCAACTCACTTGGAGGTTGAGCAAGTTCCTTGAGAAATGCCCCTGGAGCCACTAGGGAAGTGTGCAGTTGATGTTTTTGATGACCTCACCACAGTTAATAAGAACTGAGAAAAAGAACCACAAGTAGCTATGGGAACCCAAATAAATCCCTAACAGGCCTATGTACAAAAAGTCTAGACCAAACATTCGGACTCATAGGCAGGAGGATGGTGGCCCTGAGCCAGCAGCTCTGCAGGGTAGCTACTTCCTAGACTGTTGGAAATGCTATAACAAAACATCACAAAGCTAAGCTTATAAACAAGAAATTTATTTATCCAATTTTTAGAGGCTAGCATGATAAGAACCTGCTGGGCAGGTTTAGTATGTAGCAAGGGTTCATTTTCTGCTCAACATATTTAATACTCTCACTGAGACTTCTCGTGGACAAAAGGCAAAACATCTCCCTAGGGCATCGTTGGGGCTGGAATCCTGAGAAGGTTCTGTCCTCACCTCCTCAGGACTTGTCTATAACCACGCCTGTGACTAATACTATCAACTTTGAGAGTTAGGATCTTACCCTATGAATTTGACAAATGTTTAAAACCAAAAACCATTCACCACGGAGAGAGCAGTCCAGGACACAGGACAATGTTTTGCAAACTCCCTGGCTGAGGCTAAAACTGCAAATAGCAATGGCATCGCCTGCTTCTACAGCACTGATGGCTAAGCCTGGCTCCAAGCACTTTATACACGTCAGCTCGCTGGACACTTTAAGACCCATAATGATCTTAGCACTAAAATGATGTGCTCCGCAAGCACTGAGGAGGTAGAGTGGGCCCACACTGGTAACTACCGGAGCTCAAGGGCACAGGGAAACCTTTGCTCTGCACACCTGCTGGTTCCCTTTTCAGTTCTTCTTCCCTAAGAGCCTTCTATATTTTTATCTTCTTATCAGAAAACTCTCCCAATCTCTAGCATAAGACCAGGGTCGGGTAAAGATTAAAACAAAGGTGGAAAGCCAGGGGTTGGTGGCACAGACCTTAATCCCAGCAGCAGGAGGCAGAGGCAGGCGGATCTCTCCAGTCTACAGAGTGAATTCTAGGGCTACGCAGAGAAATGTCTTGAAAAACAAAGCAAAACAAAAGGGCAAAGGTAGGAAAGGGGGAAAAGAAAAAAACTCAATCTCTGGTGTATGTTCAGACCTAGAGATGGACCCTTCATGGCTAAACATTTGTTGATAAGACCTCCCATAAATGTTGATGTATTTAAATGTGTACTATATTTAACATTTGTTCTGAGAATCCAAGTAATTATCAGCATGGAAAAATATAGGAATGTGGAGCATATATATGTAAAAACTATGTAATTTCTAATCTGGGCTTTTTGCATTTTCTAATAAAACTTGGCTCAAAACTGTCACCAAAAGGAAATCTACATTATAACCGTATCTGCATCACAGACAGTATATATCCCTGGATAGATGACAGACCTATTTTCATGAAGCAGTCTGATACCTGTTCCTAGCAACAACATCAGGTGGAGTTTTTGCCGTTTTTGTTGGTGGTGGGACATCTGATTGTTGTTGTTGTTGTTTGTAAGACAGATCCCAGGTTGGCCTATATATAGGAACACTATCTACAATTAAGGATGATGGTGAACTTTTAAAATGTGTGTTTGGAGGGTCCACTTGTGTACACAGGTGTATTTCTATCTGTACACATGTGTGTTGGAGACCAGAGGACAGTCTTAAATGCTGTCCTTTAGAACAGTGGTCCTCAGAGATCGCATATCAGATATCCTGCATATCAGATATTTACATGCCGATTCATAACAGTGGCAAAATTAGAGTTAGGAAGTAGCGACAAAAGTGATTTTATGGTTAGGGGTCAGCATGACATGAGGGACTGTATCAAAGGTCACGGCATTAGAAGGGTTGAGAAACACTGCTTTAGAAATATATCTATCTGACTTGAGGCAAGGTTTCTCAGTTGGCCTGGAAGTCACCTATGAGGCTAGACTGGGTGGTCAGTGAACCTCCAGAGTCCTCTTGTCTCCACTGAATGAAAAAAGAAACAAAATAAACAAACAAACAAAAAACAAATGAAAGGAAGACAGGACTGCCCCTGAGGGGCTGAGGTTTTTATTATGGATATAAGGAAGAGGCATTTGGGAGAGTCCAGAGTGAACATGACCAGCAAACTGAGGAGACCAGGGAGAAAAGAAGACAGAGCCAGGAGCCAAGAAGCCAGGAGAGCAGGAACCCAGGGCGACCACCAAGAGGCAAAACAACTCTGGTGGCCCAAATGGCTGAGGTTATACAGGAAAGAGTAGCTGGGGGAAAGGGTAGCGTGTGGGGTATGCCATCCAGGAAGACCCTGTAGCAGGTAGGGACTGAGGGATGCTGGGAGAACGTGGCAGCCAGCATCAGATATGTTAGTAGGCATCTCCTTTAGCTGTTCGCCTGGGTTTGAGAGCTAACATCCATAACTCCAGATCTAGGATCACAGGCATGTCCTACTAAGCCTAACATCTGAATGTGGGTGCTAGGGATTGAGCTCGGGTCCTTGTGCTTTTTGAGCAAGCACTTTGCTAACTGAGCCAGCTCCCAGGCTGACCTTGAACATCTGGACTTCTCTCTCTACCTTCCAAGTGCTAGGATTCTTTTCAAAATTAAAGATCAGGGCCTCATGCATGCTAGGCAAGAACTCTGACA
Source organism: Pachyuromys duprasi (assembly GCA_028658305.1). Lineage (NCBI taxonomy): Eukaryota > Metazoa > Chordata > Mammalia > Rodentia > Muridae > Pachyuromys > Pachyuromys duprasi. The sequence continues at coordinate 62,189,109 of CM053760.1, forward strand.
ACTAGTCCACATCCCCAGCATCCAGGAGTACTTTAACAAGCAATAAATGTCACCACTTAGCTACAGATTCTGAACAAACACAGGCCTAAGCTGCTCTTTGCCTGCAATACCCCTTTCTTCAAGAATTAGAAGCTACATTTTATATAAAAGAGAAAGAGTTCAAACTTATTTTTAAAAACTGGAGGGAATTTAACTTTTAAGAATTTAATTTTAATTTTTAATAACGATACACACACGTTTCATACTTCAAACATTGCACAGACAATGTGATTCACAACAGAGTGTCTCATAGCTCTGTACTCTCAGGAGACAGGGGTTTAAGTTTTTAATTTCTTGAATTCATGCTGGCATTGAACAACTCACACAACAAACAATGACTATTTCCTAGGAACTAATTGGGCCATGGATGTTCTTTCTGTTTGTTTGTTTAATAATTTTTCTAATACTTCTTACATAAACACTGCATCTACACCCCCCTCACCCTTCCAGCTCCCCTAGTGTCCTTCTTCCCAAATTCATCATCTTTAAAAAAATATATATGGTTGTTACAAGTATGACCTAGTGGGTCCCTTTAGCTTTGCTTGTTTGCACATGTCTCCAGGGATGACCCATTGGGATGGGCCAACCTATGTGGGATTGCGTCCCTGGAGGGGAACAATTCTCCAACTGTTTGTCAATCTTGACCCCTGAAGCTGTTCATCCAAGGGTTTCTTTAGAAATAAGATCCAGTCCCTGATCTCAAGTAGTATATACTCTCAAAAGCAGAGACAGACGAAACAGGAACAAAATTAGCCAGTTCACCTGCTAAAATCAGGCCTCTAAAGCAGTCCCTCCCTTTCGCGCTTCTCTGCCCCACCTAGCTCAGGAATTCATTTCTTGCTGGTGACAACAACTGTCTCTTCATTGATTTTCCTTACTCTAGTTTTGTCCTTCAACTCTGTTCTTCGCAAGGTCAAGGGATGATTCATTCTGTAATGCCACAATCATTCCTTTCTCACCCCACCCCACCCCACCCCACCCCACCCCCATCCCTCCTGAGACAGGGTTCCTCTGTGTAGTCCTAGCTGTCCTGGAACTCAATCCCCTCTTAAACTCAGTGATATGCATGGGATCACAGGCTTGTGTCACCATGCCCGGCTTCCACAGTCATCCTCGATGCGCATTCTTTTGCTGTGTGAACCTCATTTATGACTTGATATCTGCTTTCACAAGCTTCAGTGACCTGCCCACGATCACCTAGCTTTGGTTCTTTCCTGCAGCCTCCTGTGAGAACAGGTAGACAGAACTTCATGCCTATATCCACCAGGTTACAAGTGCCCTCATTCCTTTAAAACCTTTCCCCGAAGCCTCACTTGCTATCTCAGAATCAACCTCTGAGAGGAAGCCTAGCAATTTCCTGCTCTGAAATTCTCCCTGACCTCCTGAACTAGGCACAGTAAAGAGTTCCCAACTCCCCACTTTTTCTGACAGATTTCATGTGTCTGTTAGAAGAAAAAGTGGGGAAGAGCCTTGAACTCATTGGCACAGGAGACAACTTCCTGAACAGAACACCAACAACACAGGTTCTAAGAGCAACAATCAATGAATGGGACCTCATGAAACTGAAAAGCTTCTGTGAAGTAAAGGACACTGTCATCAGAACAAAACGACAGCCTACAGACTGGGAAAGGATCTTCACCAACCCTACTAATATCCAGGGCTAATATCCAGAATATATAAAGAACTCAAGAAATTAAACAGCAACAAATCAAGTAATCCAATTAAAAAATGGGGTACAGAACTAAACAGAGAATTCTCAATAGAGGAATATTATATGACGGAGAAACACTTAAAGAAATGTTCAACGTCCTTAGTCATCAGGGAAATGCAAAATGACCCTGAGATTTCACCTTACACCCATCAGAATGGTTATAATCAAAAACTCAAGTGACAACACATGTTAGAGAGGATGTGGAGAAAGGGAAACCTTCCTCCATTGCTGGTGGGAATGTAACCTTGTATAACCACTTTGGAAATCAATCTGGCACTTTCTCAGAAAATTAGGAATAGTGCTACATCAAGATCCAGCTATACCACTCTTAGGCATATATCCAAAATATAGTCAAGTATACAACAAGGCATATTCAACCATGTTCTTGGCAGCTTTATTTGTAATATTCAGAAGCTGGAAACAACCCAGATGTCCCTCAGTTGAGGAATGGATACAGAAATTGTGGTACATTTATACAATGGAATACTACTCAGTAATTAAAAACAAGGAAATCATGAAATTTGCAGGCAAATGGTGGGAAGTAGAAAAGATCATTCTGAGTGAGGTATCCCAGCAGCAGAAAGACACACATGGTATATATTCACTTATAAGTGGATATTAGACATATAAAATAAACATACTAAAATCTGTACACCTAAAGAAGCTAATCAAGAAGGAGGGCCCTGGGTAAGATAATCAGTCCTCATTCAGAAAGGCCAATGGGATAGACATCAGAACAGGGAGAAAACAGGGAACAGGACAGGAGCCTACCACAGAGGGACTCTACCTAGCAAGATATCAAAGCAGATGCTGAGACTCATAGCCAAAGTTTGGTCAGAGTGCAGGGGAATCTTATGAAAGAAGGGGGAGATAGAAAGACCTGGAGGGGAAAGGAGCTCCACAAGAAGAGCAACAGAACCAAAAAATCTGAGCACAGGGGTCTTTCCTGAGACTGATACTCCAACCCAGGACCATGCATGGAGATAATAGAACCCATGCACAGATGTAGCCCATGGCAGCTCAGTGTCCAAGTGGGTTCCCTAGTAATGGGAATACGAACTGTCTATGACGTGAACTCAGTGGTTGGCTCTTTGATCACCCCCCCCCTGAGGTGGGTGCAGCCTTACCAGGCCACAGAGGACGACAATGCAGCCAGTCCTGATGAGACCTGATAGGCTAGGGTCAGATGGAAGGGAAGGAAGACCTCCCCTATCAGTGGACTGGGGGAGGGGCAGGGGTAAAAAAGAAGGAAGGCATTATTGGGAGGATGAGGGAGGGGCTACAGCTGGGATACAAAGTGAATAAATTGAATTAATAAAAAAATAAATTAATAAAAAAAGTCCCCACCTCTTCCTTCCCCATCTCTTCTTTAATAGGAATCTTTTCCATAACACACAGGCACAGCTTCCTTGATACCCCATACATCTTTGAAACTCACATAATGACCAGGAACTCAACTTGTTAAAGATGCTGTTATTTCTTAGGATTCAGAGGCACTGTTGTCATTTCTAGAGCTTATCAGAGGGCTGAGCACATAGTAAGTGCTTTACAAATGGTTGTCTAATAAGACAATGAACAGAGGGCTAATATCCAGTATATATAAAGAACTTAAGAAGTTAAAAAACAACAAATCAAGTAATCCAATTTTTAAAAATGGGGTATGGAGCTAAACAGAGAACTCTCTGTAGAGGATTGTAGAATGGCAGAAAAACACTTAAAGAAATGTTCAACGTCCTTAGCCATCAGAGAGATGCAAATCAAAATGACCCTGAGATTTCACCTTACACCTGTCAGAATGGCTAAGATCAAAACCTCAAGTGACAACACATGCTGGAGAGATTGTGG